>WAAD01029264.1:14563-26902 GCA_013389945.1 Fregata magnificens | reverse complement strand
CATGTGGGCGTGCACATTGCAGCCAAAAACAAACTGCGGGGCTGTGTATGCCCGCCCTCCCCGCGGCGGGACACGGGTGGCGTGGGCCAGCTGCCTTGCTTTTTGCGAACACTGCGCGCTCCCAGGTGCGTGAGGACCATCCCAGCCCCTCTTTCGCGTCCGGCTCCCGCGCCTGCCCCCCGGCCGGCCCTTCCTGAGGACCGTGGGCAGAAAGAGCAGAAACACGGGCCCTGCGAGGCCACTGTGCTCCCACGCCCCTCAGCCCCGTGCCTGCTCTGCTCCCCGCATCTTCAGAGTTGAGCCAGTACAAGTTGCAGACAGATACAACCTCAGCTGTCCAGCTACAGAGTGTACCAAAAGCGCTGGCCCAGCAGGAATCAATCACTAATAACCAACTTCAACAGAACCAGAATTTGTCCTCCATGTCACTTATGGTAAAGAAAAGGCAAGTAACTGTGAAAGCTAACACTTTGATACTTACCCATAAATAGGGATGAATTCAGTTGTGTCAGTTCTTGGAGAAATTAACAACCATTCACAAACTTAACAAAAAAAAACCAAACCCTATTTATTTTTAAAGGTCCACAGTGCCCAGCTCGACTTGGTCCAAACACAAAATCCATAAATGATGGCGTGTTTCAGCTATCTGAGAAATGGCCGGTGTTATTGATCCTAGAAATTATTAAATTCTCAGATGGCTGAGGGTGTCACAGTTCCTTGTCCTCCCAAACAGGCTCCTCCCCTAGAAACATCACCCATGACACAACCCCTTCTGAATTTTTTGCTTGGTACATGGTAGGAGCACTTAAAAAACACTGCAGTGCAATCTGTGAAAGTGTAGCAGTGCATTTTCAACGCATAAAATGCTCTGTGAATGAACACAAGTAAGGCACAAAAGGCAGGCAACTCTAAATCACGGTTCCCTCTACAGACATAATGCACTGCCATTGCTCTTCTGCAGTGAAGTGGTTGATGTTATCGTTCACGCTGTTACTGCTTTGCCTTATGAGAAATCTGGATGATACATGGTTACTGAGGGAACTGTATCTTCGAATTTCCTGACTTGTATTTCGATGCTCAGCCTACCACCACTGTTATTTCCTCGAGTGGCACAGAAATACAAATACCTGAACGCAAACTCCAGAGAGCTCGGACTGATTGTAATCTGAAATACTACTATGCACTGGAGCCTCATAGATAGCAGTAAATATTCAAATTAATAATGCAGACCCTTCTCCACTGAACAAAAGCTGACACGTTCGTTTCGGCAGTGACCCAAGCTCCCTCCTTCAGTCACCATCTCACAGAGGGGCTCAGGGCTGGACAAAATGAAAAAGCTCTTGGTTCTGATCTTGATTTCCCCAGTGTACGCAACTTCACTGACTTAAACAGATTCACTCTGTTGGTACCTTCATCTGGTTGTAAAACTGAAATAAAAATTGGGTCTTTCATGTATAAATGGAGCTCTGTGTTTTTCACCACATAGTAGAGCCTTCCATCCTTACACGTTTCCAAACATTTACTGGATCGTAATTTTAAATTGTAAAATAAATAATTTCAGCATGTTTACTCATAACACGGAGAAAGAGTACATTTAGTCTACTATCAGCAGAGAGTTAGGGCTCATCCCACGTAGTAAAGAGTTTGAAAGAGAGTGCGGTATACTGGATAGGGTTTTCAAAAGCATTAGTGGCCTGACATCAGTGTAAACAGCGCTACATCAATACCAAAGAGCTGAAAATTGCCCTGCTACTGGTGTCTCCTTAAACCAGGTTCCTCTAAGGAAAGTGTGGGTTTTTTCAATATCATCAGAAGGCTGGATTTTTTAAATTCTGGAAATCAGTATCTGTGCCAATGTTAAAGTATTTGGACAACATTTTCCAATAAAGCAGCTAATATACAGCTGTTCATGAGAAGCAAATGGAGCATTTAATTTAGTTTGCTCTGTTAAAATACCTGTAGGATGGTGGGAAAGCATCTTTGTGCACCACTGGATAGCATTTCTCCACTTTTGCATTCTCCTGGTTGCATGACAGTGGCGTCAGGTCACTGAGAGACAAGCGCTGACAAATGGTACAAGAAGGATGAGAAGGGAAGGGGGCATGGTTAGATCCGATGCCCAGGCTGTACAAACACAAAGTCAATAGCCACGTTGGGAATAGCTTCTAAGAGTAACACTGACTATACTTTTATTTGGGTGGCTTGAGTTTTCAGAGTGGATGAGCATATGTGGCTCCTATGGGTCTCTCAGAGACATTTGTACCTCCCAAGGTCTTACATTCACTGCAAACATTGTGTTGGCTTTTGTGTCCTGTGGAAGGTGTGACAGGTCTTTGCAGGCAAAGCAGCCTCAGTCAGGGAATTCTGCTTATTTTAATTTATTGCATATTAACACAAAATTTCAACTACTGATCCAGATATTGAGGGGAAAAAAAGATGAGGTAAACAATTAAACACTTAGGGAAAGACCTTTTCTCCTCCCTCTCCAAGCTCAGCTCCAGCTAAGCACCCCTCCTACCCCGCTCCTAGTCTCAACATCCCTTGCTTTCAACAGGTGTTATGCTCACTCCCTCCCAATTCCTTCTGTGAGGCACTGGGCAATGTGGAAAGTTGGGGTCAGCGTGTAATGGTTTCTTTCTGCTGTTCCTTGCTTCTTACTCATTTTCCTCCACTGCTCCTTGCCTCTTACTGTTCCTCTGCTTCACAGTGGGTCCTCCATGGGCCATAGTCCCTCCAGGGATGCCCCTGCTCTGGCATGGAGTGCCTCCTTCCAAGATTGTGTCTCTCCCTTCCATGTGTCTCCTCCACTTCTTCCTCCTACATCTCCTCACAGGTCTCCTCACGTCTCCTCCAGTGTCTCCTGCCCTAGAGGCTGCTGTTCTTTCTTCAATATGTTTGACCAGAGGTGCCATGGGCTGCTCTCGAAGCTGGCTGAAAGCAGCTGTGACTGGCACAGAGGAGTTCATGGCCTCCTCCCTTGCAACCCCCTGCTACTAAAAACCTGCCAGTTATGCCCAATACACAGTTCCCATGACATGCACTTTCAGATTAGACCTGATCCTTTCTTCTTTTCCAAAGGCTAGTCTTCTCCTTCAACCTATTCCCTCATTACAATGTCCTTTTGCAAGTATGAACAAGCAGCCCACACTAGGGTCCAAGGCTGGGTGCAAGGGAAGAGCTACAGAGCTACAAAGGGACTGTAGCTACTCCAGATACTGAGAGGTCAGAGAACAGGTAAACTGCTGTTCATGGAAAAGACATCATGTAGTGAAATGAAGCAGTGGAACTGAAAATAGGAAAACACGCTGTGTTCTTGCTGAGGAGGAAGTTGTTTCTCCATACCTGTCACTTCTACAAGGCAAAACACACCATTGTTGAGCCTACAAGATTGATGGCTCCTAACCTCAGGATACTAGAGAAGACTGTGGGCTTAGTCAAGCACATCAAGAAATGCCTTGGTATAAACTGAAGAGGTCTAAGACAGATTTCAGCAATAAAGAAAGCCACAGTTTAATACACGTTTTGCATTCAGCTGTTGAGGTATTTCCATCTGGAAATCCAAGCTCTTTTTAGCCCTACATGACCTAGTTTGGACTAAGTTCAGGAAGCAGGAAAAATAGCAGATAAGTAATACTTCTATTCAGAAAACTACTGTTCAAAGAGCTTTGCTCATCTCTTTTCTATTAGTTGACAGTTTTGTAGCACAACCATAACTTCAAGATTCCTCACTATTGTATCTTGGGGTACACACTGAAGGTTAATCTGCATTTCAAGCATCTGCTCTGTCTTGTTTTACTCTCTCCCTTGATTTGCAATACCTGAGTCAGAGGATGGTGACAGCTTTCATAAGGTCTTCCTGGAAGGAGCTTCCTAACTTTTAGTAAGAAGTAATTGCATCGTTATTATTTTATAGCAACACAAGCTCTCACTGAGCATCCTAGCTTCAATTTATATTTCCTAACATGGGAATTAGTCACTTCAGCCTGGTTTACAGCCCGGTGAGTACAAGTGACTGCATCATGCTGTTTACTGCCAACTGCCATGCTCACTTTTCTTCCCATCCTTCTGTTTACAGAAGGGCAGGTAACAGGTACTTGCTGTTTAGTTGTTCCACCTGGAGAGAAACAGAAGCACTGGCTAAGGTTTAATGGCCCCTACGTCCTCCACTGTGCCCTGCAGTGGGGAAGCTTTGAAGTGCCTATCTGTGCCATGTGAAGCAGTGTATCTGGGAAGTTACTGCCATCTGGACAAAGAACATTGCAGGCCTGTCCCAGTGCCTGCTGGGGGCAAAAGAGCTTGCTGTCATCCCCTCCATCTTTCAGTACAAACATAGGCTTCAAACTGGCTGCAATAACGAATAAGATGCTTCTAAGTCCTTTAAATAAAATATAAATATATTGAAGCTCTGATATGAGCAAGACACAATTTAAGCAGTTATGGGTAACATTTCTTAATGTAACATATGTTGTGTTTAAGAAGGGTGATTTAAAAGCCGTCTCTCGTGAGGGTTAGTTGCCAAATGACTGCTGTTATTTTAAGAAGAGAGCCCATTGCCACAAGCATAGCCTTGTCATTTCTCACAAACACTTAACAATAAATACAAGCAAAATTACATCTCCAGTTATCTATACACAACAAGGTGCTGTGAACTGTTAACACTGTTAACAAAATTACTACATTTTGGATGTAAAATATAAATGCAGCTAACTACTTAGGTGGTAAAAATGCTTTGACTTTGCCAGAAATAAGCTGATTTTCCAAGCCATGGATCTAACCTATAGTTTGAAGAGCGAAGAAAATACGTAGAGTCGCCAATTAAAATACTGGAAGCTTATGTAAGGTAGCAATTTTAATTTTATATTAAGTTTCTTCCTTTCTCTGATTCCCCGGAGATATGCTTTATAATGGCATGCAGCATGAACGTATTTTTGTGTTAACGTTTCAACCTTCCTCTGTGCAATTGTCTATCTTTTAAAAATCAGCCCAAAGCAGGACTCCTGCAAAAATATTTCAGTGTGCATTACATGGGCCTTGCCAGACAACTTTTATAGGGATAGACCGGCCTGCACAACCCAGGGTTTCTGGGCAAGCAATGTGATTGGATGGATAGCTATGCAGAACACAAAAGTTCAATGTGAACAAAGCCCATGCTTTAAAAATTCTGCACTTCATCTCCCATGATAAATGTCCATGCTAGTGACATCCCCAGTGCATACGAGGAAGCAAAAATTAATCACGAAACAGGAGTGAAGCCTAGTAGACACAGAACACAATCAAATGCAAAGAAAGCCAAATAAAAGGATACAATGTGGTTTTATCTAACCTCAGTTTAGGTACTGATGGACAAATCTTCTCTGGTGTAAAATGGATCAACCAGGATGTTAAACTTCACCAACGTAGCCCTTGAGATGTAAGTTAAAATGGTCAGTTCCCAAAATTTCCTTGTGACCAGCCAAATGCCATTTCACATCAGTTGCAGTACTCTAGTTTCTTAAACAATTATTTAAGACAGATCAAAGTTTGACTGTTTAAGGTCCTTACTCAATCAGTCCTCATGAAACTCAATGCAACGTTTGCCTGAATAAGGACTCCTACACTGGGTTAATTACTACAAAAGCTTCAGCCTTTTACAAAGACAGCATGTATTTGAGCAGCGCCATTAAGTCAGTGGAGATGTGCGCTTGGAATTTGACTGCATAGGCAGGCAGTGCCCCCTCTAAATTTTAACTGTAGATAAAGTCAGTCCCTGATTAACAAATCTTCTTTCACCCGCAGCTCTAGAGCTGTAGACAACAGCATTCAGTGCAAATCTTAGCTGCAAGGGGATCAGTTTTAGGAAGTGATGTTTTTCCTTCACTAGATAATGACACTCAAGAAGGGAAGGAAATGCACCGTCAAGTGTTCAAAACCAGCCTGTGAACCAGAAGGAAAGAGAGGACTACTCCATAACTGTACAGCCTGCTTCAGCACCAGTATGACCAGAGGAAAGTACGCTGTCCCTCGCCTCGGATCTTAACAAAAGAGTTACATTCAGATCAAGCCATCCTCAGGCCCAGGAAGGTTTTATTTCCCTAGCCTCACTGCAGTATATAGGTCAGTAAGCCCCTTGGCCTCCACCCAAGCAAAGGTGTGCTTTTAGGCTCTTCAGCCTCACAGCAGCTTCCTCCAGCTCACTCTGTGCCCATCAAACCTCCAGCATGCAGCTGGAAGAGTGCCTCAATCCTTCTGCTGGCAGCACCTCCACGTCTATAAGAAGGGAGGATACAGGTTTTTTGTCTGCCATGAACTACAGAGCCCTTAAAGAAAGAGTCACACTTTTTCTTTTTTGTTGTCAGAACCATTTCCTCCTCTTTTCCCCTCCCTGGCCTCTACTGAGCTTGTGAGCACTCCACATTACCGAGCTTTTGCGTGGTCATGCCATCCTACAAGGACTTGCTTTCCAGGAGGCAAGAAACACCTCTTTTACACCTCCTTTTCCAGGACTGCCTCCTTCCAGAGATAGGATGGAGACCAGGTTTTGCTTTTGTTCTCTTTATACAGCTGGAGAAGCACCTTCTGCAATTGCGCTTTAAAAGTGTCTCTTCAAATCTTGAGTTTCACCAGACATCAAGACAAACTCATACTGCAGAATGAAGGATCTCTATTCAAACCCAAATCTTTCTAGAGCTGCTCAGAATTGCCAGCCAACTTCCACACTTACAGACACTGCAGCCTACTCTGCAAAGCCTAACTTGTTTTCCTCTCACTAGGTTGTTCAGTTTGGGGTTTGCTTTGCACTGTGCTTTTACATAAAAAACCAGGCATCTTTTGAGTTCTGCCAGCTGTTACATTTTGCCCCGTTGAAATAGCTTCGCTTTCTGAATGTTTCCAGCTCTTTTATCAAGGCAGCAGGTTTGACCTCTACATTCTTTAGCTACTTGAGGGCATCCGGGGCTGGATCTAGGATGTAGCCAGCTTGTTCTGCAGACACAGTCTCCTTCCTGGCTCCGAGATGGGCCAGTTCCTGCTTCTGCTCATTTTGTCTTAATCTGAAGAACGGGTATCTCCTTGTGCCTGTTAATTACCTCCCCAGCATCTGCAGCAAGAGGACATGGTTGAGTTTAACTTTCCCTGGTGCCCCTCCATCCCTCCCATCCATTACTGTGTGATCTCATCACATAGTTGCAGAGACTAATCCCGTTGCTGCAAATGCTGTCTTTAACTTGCATCCAGTGTTGGTGCCAGAGGCTGCGCAGCCACTGGTCAGGATATCAACAATATTCCTGGGGATTCAATGGACTCACAATCTATTGTACATTTCCACAGAGGCTCCAGTACCAAAGCCACGTCCTTTCTTATCGTTCTTGGCCAGTTTTTCTCTTTATCCCCACATGGCATGACCCAGTGTGAAACACTGTTTCTTTATTGTCCAGCATCAAAACTCACTGACTTCAGTATCCAGATCCTTCCTCTCCTTCGGATGAGGTTCTTTCTGTTTCTCTTCAGCTTAGAAGACCTCTTTCCCACTTTGATGCTTCTACTCCAGCGCATTCCCACCTGCCCCTGTAGGAAGAATAATGCAACATTTTGGAGGGACTCTACTTTTGGGGAAGGACAAGACAATCAACCTCCATTTCTCTGTCCTCAAGTCTTTACACAGTCATTCTATCCTGCTGCACTTGCTCCTGGTCATGCTAGCCAGACAATCCATAAAAAGTAATAATTCTGGGGCTTCTTATTTCTCCTATTAGCTGCCTCCTCCATTTCTTAGGCCTCAGAGTATGGCACATAATTGTACAGGAATTAGCTAGCTTTACTGACTCCACTGCCTTAAAAGGAATAAAACACTCCGGTCACTTTTGCCCAAGTCAGGATCCACTAGATCAGGCCTTTCCTCGGCAACCAATAAAATATTTTCTTTTCCTTGAGAAAAGCAATGTCTTCAGCATTAGCCCCATCAGAATTACAGAGCAAGGAGACATCCGTTTCTGTTGTTTTTCTTGATAGCTGTAAAAACTGGTCCACTTTCTTATTGCACATTCAGGAAAGAACTTTATTACATTTCTGTATCCTGTGATCCCTGTCCAGGCTTCTTCCCTAAGGTGCCCATCAGTGTTGACTTTCACATCTTTCTAAATAAAGTTATGATCAGGCACAAGTTTTTTGACTGAGATTTCCAGGACTCCTCTTTGGTGATGTGTGGGCTACTGAATCATTGTATACTACCAGAAAAAAATCTGTAGTGAAAATGATTCCTAGCAATCAGCCCAAAATTATTAGTATCCAAAAAAGCTATATAAAGAAATGGAAGGCGTGAGAAAACTGATGGGTATGTAACACTAAGAGGATGGGATGCAGACCACACAGATAGATGCAAGACAAGTTTAATTCCTATGCTACCATATAAAGCAGTCCCAAGGTTAGCAACAAGATGAACATGCATTTCAGGTTTTGGCATATTCTATTTTCTTTATTAAAATCAATGAAATATAACCTTGACAAATGCTTGCAATCCAGGTGCCAGAAACAGTGTTACCACATAAGAAGCTATGATCAAGAAAACTATATAGGAAACCTATAGAATCTCATTTCTGTAAAAACATTTTTTTCCATTAGTGCTTTTATTAGTTCATACATCACATGTTCTGCTAATCATAGGGAGTTAGGAGTTAATATAACTGTAGCGCTACTTCAGTGTTCACACACCATTTTGTAACGCATCTGGTTATGATCGCCTTTAGAGATGAATTAGATGGGCTTTGGGACTCATCCATTTCTGCAGGATTGTATTCCCTCTAAACACACACTGGGCTGATTAACTGGGTGTCACATCAGTAGCTCAACTTCAGATCCAGACTTTCTTCACAGAGTACATTTCATGTTGAATCAGGCCCATGTGGTCATAATTAATTTTTCTTTTCCCTGTTCCATTACCACTTTTTGGTCTTAAAAAGACAAGAAACTACATGGATGCCTGTTAACATACAGAAGGGATCTTGTTTACAATAGATGTTTATCACCCACAAATTTCTTCCACAGAAGTTCAGTCTTCTTCAGATTCAACCTGCTACTGATCGGGCTTAATGTGTTTCTCTTGGTGACAGAAAGATTCTGTGCAGTCCATCTGCATGTTCTGCAGTCCCTTTACCGCATCAAGGTAAAGCAGTTCGCTGACTCTGAAAAGTAAATTAAGGCTGGATTTTAAAAGCCACCTGGCTATTTTTGTCCACAATTAAATGGGAAGTGTTTGTCCCAATTTCTGCCACTTTAAAGAATCCACTCAAAGCGACAGGTTCAGAATTTCACTCTTGCTCTGACGCTTTTCTATCCCCAGAATTAGCCTTTAAAAATGGGAGATGGGTTTCCTACCAAAGTAAGAATGAAAAAATATCTGCCGTCTACAGAATAAAAAAAAATTCTTGTCCTAAACTCAAGTATAAAAGGACTCCACCTTCTTTGTTCTTTCTTTCCGTTGTCCTTGCTGCCGCCCTTTCAATGGAAGTTAAAAAAACCCCCAAACACTAAGAAAAGTTTGGAAGAACTAAAAAGAAGTGTAAGACAACAAACAAACAGGAAATGCCCTTGAGAAGAACAAACTTTTCAGTTTTGTATCAACCACAAATCAGAGCTTGCAGAGAATAATTATCAACGGTTTTGTCAGTTCTGTCTGATTAACTTGCTCTTCATTAGTTTGTTGCATGTGGACAAGTAGAAACCGCAGTGATTGGTGGCATTCCGATCCTGCTTACACAAGAACAAACTCCTTCCAGAGAAAAAAAGAAATGTTCTTTCTTTCAGGGGTTTCTTTGGGTCATTTTTCAAGGAGAACTGAGCATCCTCTGTGCATTAAGCAGCTCAGCTGCTCTTGCCCCAGTGCAGGTGTGACCCTAAAGGCTACAGCTGGAATACAACCCTTCTTACATATTGCCACTCTGAAAAACTCACTGCAACCTACCACTGAATGATGGCAAGAAGCAGGAATCCATCTTGATTTACACTATTACCTTTACATTGATATATCTTTAACTACCTCACTGTGTCAACCCATGGCAGTTTTTTACCCAGTACTCTGGGGAAATTTGGCCAGCTATTCTGTTAGGAAAAGTTTAAGTTTAGTTGATCCTACTTTGGAAAAACATGGTGGAGAAAATTACTTCTTCAGGGATCTTCCCACCCTGTCTTTCCACGTTAGTCTCCCTACGAAGGAACAGAGCATAACTAGAAAGTACACCTGCATACTGCTGTATCACAAACATGCTCAGCCGCACACACTGCCACAGGGGCGCTGGAGGAGGTGTCAAACCAACTACAGTGCCATGGCTGGAAGCCCTGTTCTCACAGGAAAACGTACAGTAAAAAAATCCCACTGTGTTGTAACTGCTTAGAGGAGGACCAGCAGTCAGGAGTTTTGAGGCACCTCCTCCTTTCGCACAGTATCAGACACCTTGGGAATGTCAATGTAAATCTACTGCCAGCACTTGTCGCTGCTTCCAGAGCTTTATGCAAGCCTGTGCATTTCAGGTTTCAAAATCTTCCAGCAGTACAGGAGCTATTGGCTCCCCTACCAACTGGGACTGACTCTGGAGACTTGAGTGACCCACTGCTGTTCACAGATGCTCTCGCTGTTTGGTAGTTTACCTGCCACGCACAAAAAATTGTTTGATGTATGGAATTTATCTGCTTGGTATCAGCAAGTAATAGAAGCCGAACACACCCCTTTGCCGCTTCTATTGCAATTTTAGAGGAGAGCATCCTCACTGACCAATTTTCTGGTATGTGTCTAAGATTTGAGAATATGTGGGCCTGCACATATTTGCTGAGGAAAACTCTGGTGAAGATAATCAAAGAAAAAGCAAGGCTGATTTTATGAAAAACAGCAACTAAACTCTAGTTTTGACCTGTGTCTTCAAACATCAACAGTAATATACTTTGCACTTAACTACATGTTCCCTTACATACACAGTGAGTTATCACAACGGTATGCAAATCTTGCATACATTTCTTTTACCTGTACTTTCCTGAGAATCTCAAAACCCTGGCTCTTCCAGCTTTTTGTTCCTGGGACTGACTTGCAGTCAGTCAGTTTTGTATTTGCATCTTTTCACTTGCACTCCCTGGAGCTTCCTAGATGGAGACTGCCGGCAGCTAAGCTTTGTCTTGGTGTCGGCATTCTGTGGAGTTTTGGCAGCAGCAGTACAGAGCAGATGGCAGGCCTTTCTCCTTTCTTTAAGATGCACCAACTGACTTGGAGCTGTGTAGGGCCATGAAGTAGAGACTGAATGCAACAGTACATCCAGATAATGGTATAGGAGAGAGGGGCTGCAAAGCAATGCACAACATGACCCCACTTCTGACACTTCCACAAATCAGTACCACTTACCTTTGAGTCAAGTTCCTCCCTGCTGCTTGGGATCAGAGGAGTGTTTATTTTATATCAGGGGAGACCAGCTACAGCCAAAGTCAAGTTATGCTTAGCTCCACATAAACATAAAATAGAGTCCCCAGACATGGACAGGACAAAATCAGCCCTTATCTTTCCTACAAAATCAGTTCAAGTCCAGTTGGTAAGCTGCTGGTAAACTTCATTTCAGCCTTTCATATATTCATGGATCAAGATGGCAGTATTTTCTGCTACTTAGAGATTACAGTTTCATCAGCTACAATACTACTATGATTTATATGGAGCTGCATTACAGAACATATGTGCCTCATATACACATACGGAAGGAAAAACTTTTTCAAACTCTTTTGTCAGACCAATCTGTGTGAAAAGCTCCCTTCTGCCACATATAAATGACATCGAAATCCTGCATGGCTATGGCTAGCTGCAAGACAACATTAGAGGTGGTTAAAATGGAGTCTCTCATAGCAAAGTTTCTGCTTTTCAAATTCTTACAAGCTTAAATAATTACTCACATGTTTAAATGGATGAATCCTCATCTGTTGGTGTTAATGCAACTATGCAAATTATACATGGGTGAGAATCTACTTGGAGCAAACTTTTTTCTCTCTTTTCTCTTCGACAAGACTGGTTTCTGAACCGCCTAATCCATATTTATCCTGAGGAAAAATGTAGTACAAAAGCAAGTATCAACAAGCTTCCATGCCGGACAGAGAGAATAATCTCCACAGAGTAACTAATGTGATTTAGCGTCTATGCCAGTTCAGACTTAATCCTCCTTTGTACTTTTCTCCTACCTTCTTCCCTACAAAAAAGACTTCCTTTATTTCTCCCTATCCCTAGCCTATACAAACATCCCTTCCTAGTTAACAGCAGCCCACGGAGCTGGACTCTGTGACAGGATAAACCAGGGTGCACCCAATGCCCTCAGTTACATTACACCATTGCAGACCAGTGTG
>WAAD01029263.1:4366-19351 GCA_013389945.1 Fregata magnificens | reverse complement strand
TATTCCTTTATAACTTAATATAAATTACATTGATAGCTATCTGTGTTCATTAGCAAAAAAATTGTTCGCTTACTTTTATGTTTGCGATCGGGTAAACCCAGATTTTGAGACTGCCACATGTGAAATTACCATCTGAATATCTGTGGTTGTTATTTACATAAAGCCCTGGTGTTACATTCTCCAGACATAGGCCCTTGCTTATATCAGCAGAGCTCTTTACCAAATAACTCCTGTATTCTGAAACATCATAACCTAAATTTTGATTGAGGGTAGGGAGGGGAAGGACTATGAAAAACAGTTGTATCCTATCAAGCTATTACAAAAATAATTGTACTTTGGTTTTTTGTTTATTGTCGTGGAAAGTGAATGTTAATTTAAGAACAAACAATAACACCAGTACACTTACCAGTCCTCCAGCGAGCAGAAGCAGTAGAATAACTCCTAAATCCAGTAAAACTAGTCCTAGCATATCAGGCAGGAAGAATAAAAATAGCTACAATACATCAGTATATAATATCATCTGTCAGACTTCTGTAGATTTCTTTAGGGTTTAGTATCTTTTCCAAGATAAAACATGTTAAACTACTTCGAATTTAGTTGGCCTTTTTACTCATATTATTAACATGTCCCCACTTCTATTTTTGTTTTATATCTGGCTACTGCACACAGAATGGAAATAGAGCTTTTTTGTTATTAAGGCCTATTCTGACCTTCAGATGTGATTGGGCATTTCCAGTGGCTGCCAATTAGTGAGAACACTGAGCAGCACACAGCTTAGTTTAGGAGGAAGGTAATCTGAATTTTTATTTAAGTTTATTAATATTAGAATTCAATACCAATTGTTAAAAACAAGCTAATTTAAAATAGCAATACTCTTTTGCTCACTAAATGAGAAACTCTTCTACCTTTGCCCTCCTTCAGAAGAAAAAACTGTTTCTTAAAATCTTACAAATGATTTACAACTTTTACTTTTGTTTTTAATAATGAAAAAGGGGAAAACAGTGTGTTCTTTCACAGAAATTCAGCCAGAAAATATTCCAAGATTTGGTGTCCAATCTAAATCCACTTTCAATTGCTAATTTAGAATGATGAGCTTTTTTAACTCGCAAAAATATTGCAGATTTCAAAGATGCTACTACAGACAGTTAATAAAGATCTCATTGCTTTAGTGTAAATAGTTGTCCTATATAGCCTGAAAATTAAGAGAAGGAGCATACGGGGATATTTTGGGGTCCATTTTTGATGATTCATTGGACAGGATATATAAAAATTCATTAAGTATTTACAGGTGAAGTCAGCATATGTGGAGAGAGAAATGAAAGCTCTCTGATCCTGTAGCTCATTTGGAGCCTTTTGGTGTAGTTACTGATGGTGGCTGAAGGTAACTCTGAGATACCAAAATAAATGCCAAATATACCAGAAGAAGGCATATTGCTCCTGTTGCTGCTTCTCATAGAAGGCCTTATTTAAAAAAATACAGGTTTTGTTGAATTATTAGCCATGTGGCAGCGAATTGGCTAATGGTCTGTCTGTCTTTGTAAAGTTTTGAAGTTCTTATATATCCTGAACTTAATCTGAAAAAAAAAAAGTTCTTTTAGCATTTTTAGCTAACATAATAGTTCCTTTAACTTTCTTTACAGAGAAGACATTGTAATGGGCTGTCAGGAATTGCTTGTTTAGATCAAAAATTTCTAGCAGGGAGCAATAGGCCATAAGCATATCTCTCTGCTCATTATTTTAAACAGCAGATTGCTTCAGTTAAGACTTCAGCTTTTCAGGTCTCCTTTGTTGCTGCAGGGTTCTTTGATAGAATATATTCCTCATATACTCAGTAACTTGAAAATATGTTTCTTTTAAATGTGAGAGAAACTCTCTTCATTCGATGATAGTATCCTCAGCGGGCTGGAAAATGTGGTAAAAAAAAAAAAATTGTTTTCATATTTAATTTCCCATGCTTATGGGAAGACTAAGAGTTGTAAATAGCTTCTTCCAAACATTTTTTGAAGACTAACACAGAGATCCAACAGACTTTTTCTCAATGTTTATATGTAGACATTCCTGGAATGATGCAATCTTAGGCAGAAATTGAAAAAATGTGACAGTTGTGTATAATACTCTCTAGAAGGTGTTTGGTTTGTTTTCCCTTTTTCAAATCATTGCTGTGGTTCTTATTACTGAAACAAATGCTACATATTCCTGTAATACCTCTCTGATATTAGTGCAAAACTTGTTTTAAAAAATGGCTCATTATGGACATAATACCATTGGAGCAGCCTTCCCTCTGCATCTCTGGAAAACCTATTGTTATGCAGGGCTTCTTTTAACAGGAGTTAATTACGACCAGAAAATTGCTTGGTGGTTTTATTGCATCCAAACCCCAGGACATGCTGCTCTAATCTCGTAGTGCTGTGTGGTGCCATAAGAGAGGTGTTAAGTTGATGTTTCAGAAGTTTATTAGCAGCATTGGAAATACTCTTTATCAGATTGTTTAACTAGTTAACTCTCTCTATATACTATGATAAAATCATGTGATACTTTAGTTTAGGACTATTTTCTTCCTTATTCTCTCATTTGAAATGTATGTTAAATATAATATAAAGTCAAAGCAATCCTAAGTATTTCTTCCTTTCCTAAATCATATTTTTACTTACGATAATGAAAAATGAATGCAAGTCTTCTGGAAAACCCTCAGTGAGGAGTAAGGTGGTATTGGTTTGTCCAAGGAGCAGACGAGAAATTGGAATTTTTTTTTTATCCGGGACACAGCCTGCTTTCAATTTTTGCAAGAACAACTGCATTTGTGTTTTGTGCAGCTCTCCCCTGTAAGATGCAGGCAGAAGAGCCAGCCCAGGATGGGGAGAAAGAACTTTATCTTTCCTGTGTCATCACTCAAACCAGATTAATTTTAAAATTTGCATTTGCAGAAGTTTTGTAGTTATAGAGAGAAAAATTAAAAACAATATTTTTACTATTGTAATGTCAGTTTTTCTACCAACTCTGCTTTCTGTAAGCAATCTGGTATCGAAAGCCTCTGTGCTTCTGGTCCTTTGAAATCTGAAAATCTGTGTTTTGCAGTTTAGCTGCAAAGTCAGTGGGACCCTTGAGGCCTGGAAAAGGCCTTTGGTAAGTTGTTCAGCACAGTTTTTATCTTGGTGGAGTAACTGAAGCCTGTCTTTATTTGTCGGTATAATGCTAGCCTGGTTTCCCAACAGCTGACCAAAATCCCTTATTGAGTTTTAAGGCAACAGCAATGTTGAGTAAAACTAGTTTCTTTTTCTGTGGGTGTAGAAATGTTATGTATATTTGGCATTTAGCAGTTTATTCTTAATAAGAATGCCTCTGAAATTTACGATGTCAAATTTTGGGGGTTTGAGTAATTATATGAAAGGCATTGTCACTATGATATAAACTGCAGGACTTTCTAATCTACTTTTTAATGATATGACTGTTTGTAGGAAAAAAGATNTGGTCTAGCCTTTTTTAGAAATGAGTTAGAATTGCTGTTTAGCAAAATGGAGTAATTTATCACTTATCTAGTGTTCCCTGTAAGTCATTTATCATGAGTGGCAACTATCATCGTTTTATTCTAACCTGAGATGGTGGGGAGGGATCAGAGGCTTACATTGCGCAAGTTCATACTTCTTGTAATTGGCAACTAATTTAATGATTGTGTGTAAAATAAAACAGGAGCTAGAAAAGCTTTTCCAAGTTTCTCCTCTGCTACTGCAATGTGATATTATACATGACTTTGTATCACTTATGCTGATAAATTCTTGTTGTCAGGTGGAATTTTACTTTGCACTTCAGTTTACTTAAATGTGTACTAGTTTTACTTGTATGTTGGATACAAGTAGTGCAGACTTTGGTGCCCAGGATTTCAAGTGGAGTCTCTTTTTGAGATAAACCATGTACTGAGAGTGAACTTCATAAACGGAGACTATGGTAGTCCAAATTAGTTGGTTAGAACAACTACCCAAAGTCTTACTTCCCTTGTCATCTTTTTAGTGCAGCATTTGCTCCTGGAGAAGGTCTTGAGATGGTTCACCAGCTCCCTGCATCTTTGGAATGAATAGACACTTGTAAACATTTTTCTGCAAAAGGATAATTTAAAATAATAATAAGAAACCCTTGAGAAATGATTCCTGACTCCCTCAGAATAAGTTGCTCATGGTCTTAAATGTTTTGTTTTCACGTTAGGCTAGCTGTGATTATCTCGTAATGCACTTATTTCCTAATAAAGGAGGAAGAAGGTAGTGTAATGTGACCACTAAAACTGAAATTTATTTTGGAATGCTTTCTGGAGCTGGTACTGCTGTTTTTGTGTTACTGCATCTTCATCTTTCTGTAACAATAGCAGCTCTTTTCAGACTAACAGTTTCCATTCACAGTGTAGTTGTTTGTTTTTAACAGCCTGTGAGTGTGACTTTCCTTATTTGCTGATTTATGTGTAATAAAGACTTACCTTATTTCCTACTTACAGTTTGCTTAAATATTACAACAATGGATTGCACAATGCATTTCTGGGTATGCTGACAAATAAGATGCTCAAGAACAGCAGTTTCTATTCCAGCATGCTGTATCCTTTTCAGCATACACCATATTAATAGGGAAGGGAGCCAGGGATTGTATTTGCATGACGGGGCGGGGGGAAGGGAAGAAACAGGTGGATATTTCCTAGTTGTGGATTTAGAATCATGAATCTCGTTTTCTCCCCATATTGTTCCCTTGGAATTTTCTGTGAGGACTTGTTTAGAGGGCAAGGAGAATAGTTGCTAGAAGGACCTAAAGAATGGGAGAAAGGGAAGAATGGTAGATTCTTCTATTAGAAAAATATTTAAGTGAGATAGGAACAGAAAACTGATAGCATATAGCAACAACAGTACTTTTAAAATTTAATTCAACCCTAACTGATAAAATAGACCATCTGTACGCCATTTGAATTAATAATTTCTTAGGTTTTATTGTAATTCCATCTTTTTTGTTGGGTTCATGCTTAAGTCTTAAATTTGCGAAGCAGACAGTAATAATTTGTTTTCTTCTTTGAGTGCCTGTATGATTTGTTTAAGTATGCAATCCACTAAGCCTGTTTTCTGTAATTGGGAAACAAGGATAAATACAGGTATAAAATTTGGAGGAATACTTTATAATCTTTATAGCTTTTCATCTTAAGATCCAGTGAGTGATCTATTAATGGAAGGGTATAGGCTGGCCTTCTGAAAGGGGGCAGTATGCTGAGAAGCATTGTGCACGATGCATCCTGAGATCATTCTAGGTTCAATGGCACATACCTTATGCAGCGAGAATTCCCCTTGTGTGTAATGGCAAGCCATTAGTTTGCTATTACTGCAAAGTTTCCAATTCTTGGTGTTTGCAACAGTAAATAGCAGTTCAGGCTGTCTTGTTTTATTGTATCAGTCATCCTTGTTACTGGTTTTGTCTACGTGCTGTTTTGGTGTAGTTTTCCCTGGTTGCATTACTTTCTGAAAGACCTTATAAATAAGAAGATGGCATAATGGATAAATGTTTGAATTTTAAATTGCCATGAAATGGAGCACAAAACAGTACATCTGGGAACATACTAGTCTCTGGTTTGGTATAATTTATTTATTCATTCCATATTTAATGTTTTGAAGATTGTACAGAAGGAACCTGGCCCTTAGCTGATACTGGTGATAGTGTATTTCTTACTTTGTCTTTGAAAAGAATTCTTTTGGTAGGTAGACAGATAAATAGACAGTACTCTACTACATTTTGTTTGTATAATAATGGATTAGTTTGTCACATGATGTGGGTCCTTGGAATTTAGTTAATAAACTATTTTAAGACTTTTGGTTTCTTCTGTAAAGAAAAGTTGCAGCTATCAATAAATAGCTTTGACTTACTCTCTCTGGACAATTTTATTTCTCTAGCCTATGGTCCCATTATTGTTACTACCTAATGAGACCAGAGCATCCAGTCATATGCATTTGATTTAAATCAGGCGTGGGCACATGATCAAATCATCATGGAATCAGCCAGACCTATTTTGTGATTTAATCTGGCCAGGGAGGAGGCTAGGTATGCTTAACATAGTGCTTATGTAGGATTGTGAAATACTTCCACAGGCCTTAGCAGATTTTTTTCTGGACATTTGATCAGGCCCTAAGGACTTAAATGAACCTCCAAAGAAGTGAATATTAAAACTGTTGTTGACTTGAGTGGGGAACAGGGCAAATTCTAAGTAAGAAAATAGGAAATATAGCCTTTCTGAACTAGCAGGTGGTTTAATAAAGCATACATCTTGTCTGAATCCTTTCTGTGACCCAAACAGATTGTGTCTTTCTGTATTTATGCACATCCTGTTAATCAGGATTGTAACTGCAGTAATATACAATAATTTACAGTACTCAGAATTCAAAATAAAAACATGTTAAATTCAGTTATTGGTGTTCATATTATCTTGTGCTTTTCTATGCAGGTAATTACATTTTAGTCATTAAATGAAGTGCAGCACTTCATACTGGCTAGAATGACTGCCATGCATTTTTAATGGTTTCTCTAAGTGTCATTAAGTGATAATTTGAAAAAATAAACAACCAACCAGCAGAAATTAAACTGCTAAACTAAACTTTATTAATAAAACCTGTTCTTAATTCACCTTTAAAATCAACAAAAGTTGTGGTATAAAATGTAGCAATAGGTTGTAACTGCTTTTTTATATAAAACATTTGAGTCATATAACTTTTTTCAGTCTGTCCATTCTAAATATATATTTTCGTATCAAGAGTAAAATAGTACATCTGCTTGACGTTAGAGAGTTGATACAGGAATGGTCACCAGTATCGCTTTATGGCATTTCTGTCCTGTGTCTAATCGATGAAAAATTTTGACTTGTATGTGGCTCCTGCTGTATGTCTACTAGAAATGTCTCTTTTTTGGTGACAAAACACAATAAAGCTTTGTACCCTGATTTCCTATTCTTGTTTTTTCTGAATCTTTGCTAGCCTACACTGAAACCATACAGTGGCAGAGCTGTGGCTGTTTTACCTATCTTCCCGTGGCAAGGCAGCATTGCAGTTGCAGTGTCTAATCACTTTCCAAATGTCAATGCCATATTGAGGGTAAAGATGTCTGAGGTTGCATCCAAGGGATCATGAGCGGAGTTTTAATTTTTCGTGAGGAATGCACTACTCCAAAGACTGGAGAAATGTAGAGCAAGTTTATCGCTTCAAATAATTTCTGTATTATGTGCAGTTTGGCCAAACTAGAATATTGTCATAGTAAATATTATTTGAATCCTCATGCTGTGAATATCTCTTCAAATTATAAGGAAATACTTAGTTTTGTTGAGATACTTCCTGTGAAAAGATACTATACACTTAATCTCCCTTCAATTGTTTGAAACCAGTAGTTTTCAGGATTCATTCTTATGTAATGCCAAGAAGTGTATTTTCAGTTGTCAGATGCCTGTGGAAAAGTATTGTAGTTCTTAGCAGGCAGCACCTACTGGAAAATGAGATGACTATGTAGCTGAGTGTGCAGACTGTCTCATTAGCAGCTCAGTCAAGCCCTGTGACCTTTTGTCTGTCAGACTTTTTTTTTTTCTAGGAGCGAAACTCATCAGAACAAAAATCAAAGTTCTTTTAACTATTGATACCAGCAGTGAATTTCCTACTATATCAAAATGTTGTTGAATCATTTCAGTGTTTTCAACCTCAGCTTCCTAAAAGCCATTTACATCAGAAATCTCAATGAGTTTTCCTGAAAACATAGTAGCTACTGAGAAAAAGGGAATTGCTGCTGTACCTACAGCTGGAGCTTGCCTGGAGGAGTTATTGGTAAAGTCTGATTTCTCTTCAGAAATGAGATTTTGAGATTGCCAGAATCACAAGACATGATATCCGAGCTCCTGGCTGTTGTTGTGCTCCTTCTGTGAATAACAGAATCACAGAATGGTAGGGGTTGGAAGGGACCTCTGGAGATCATCTTGTCCAACCCTCCTGCTTGAGCAGGTACACCTAGAGCAGGGTGTACAGGACTGCGTCCAGGCAAGTTTTGAATATTTCCAGAGAAGGAGACTCTACAACCTCTCTGGGCAGCCTGTTCCAGTGCTCTGTCACCCTCACAGTAAAGAAGTTTTTTCTCATGTTCAGCTGGAATTTCCTGTGTTCCAGTTTGTGCCCATTGCCCCTTGTCCTGTTGTTGGGCACCACTGGCCCACATACTCTTGACACCCACCCTTTAGATATCTGTAAGTATTGATAAGATCCCCCCTCAGTCTTCTCTTCTCCAGGCTGAACAGACCCAGGTCTCTCAGCCTTTCCTCATAAGAGAGATGCTCCAGTCCCCTGATCATCTTTGTGGCTCTCCGCTGGACTTGCTCCAGCAGTTCCCTGTCTTTCTTGAACAGGGGAGCCCAGAACTGGACACAGTACTCCAGATGTGGCCTCACCAGGGCAGAGTAGAGGGGGAGGATAACCTCCCTTGACCTGCTGGCCCCACTCCTTTTGATGCACCCCAGGATCCCGTTGGCCTTCTTGGCCACAAGGGCACAGTGCTGGCTCATGATCAGCCTGCTGTCCACCAGCACTCCCAGGTCCTTCTCAACAGAGCTACTTTCCAGCAGGTCAACCCCAACCTGTACTGGTGCATGGGGTTGTTCCTCCCCAGGTGCAGGACCTTACACTTGCTTGTTGTTGAATTTCATTTGGTTCCCCTCGGCCCAGCTCTCCAGCCTGTCCAGGTCTCGCTGGATGGCAGCGCAGCCTTCTGGCGTATCAGCCACCCCTCCCAGTTCAGTATCGTCAGCAAACTTGCTGAGGGTACACTCTATCCGTTTGTTCAGGTCATTGATGAATATATTGAACAGGACCGGACCCAGTACAGACCCCTGGGGAACACCGCTAGTTACGGGCCTCCAACCAGTCTCGGCGCCGTTGGTCACAACCCTCTGAGCTCTGCCATTCAGCCAGTTCTCAATCCACCTCACTGTCCCCTCATCTAACCCTCACTTCATTAGGGGAAGCTTCATATGCGAGTTGATTTTGATCAGCTCATGTGACAGACTGGTGGCACAGTAATGTGGAGGGAAGAACTACAGCATATCGAACACTTGTTTAGGTACCTTGTAGGAAGATTATTAAACATACAGTTAATGACAGTTCTTTGGTGACATTACTGAGTATCACAGACCTTGTTATTGAAGGTAAAAGGAATAGGAAAGAGTTCAAAAATTAAAAGTGAATGCTATGCACTGGTTAAAGAAGATGCTGCAGAAGTAGAGTTCAGAGTTTGCCATTACTGCTTTTCCCAAAGGCCATCCAATGGGATCCACATGAAATAGCTATTTTCCAGTCACAATGATGCTGACTTCATCTTTCCAATAAGAACTCAAGCTGGGTTTTTTTGTTTGTTGTTTAGTTTTGTGTTGTTTTTTTTTTCTCTCCAATGAAGAGGTGTAGGGTTGCTGATTTAGCCTTTTCTTTTTTTCCCTCAAGAAAAATGCAATTAAGTCAAAAGGTGTTTGTCTTGATTACTTACAGTTATGGAGCGATAGGCACAGAAATGTTAGCCGGTGGTGAGAGTGGGGAGAGGTGGGGGGGAGCTGCAGGGGCAGCTTATGTGAGGAGGGGCCAGGGCTGCCCTGTGCTGGACATGGCTGGCTCCAGCAGACCCACCCACACAGCTGAGCCCCTCAGCCATAAGTGGGGTGCCTTTGGGAAAGCATGTGTAAGAAAGGGTAAAACACTGCATGGGAGTGAGGAAAAAAGTGTGAGAAGCAGCCCTGTAAACACCCAAGTGAGGGAATGAGGAGGGGGAGGAGGTGCTGCAGGTGCCAGAGCAGAGCAGAGGGGAGGCTGTGCTGGAGCAAGTATCCACACTGCAGCCCATGGAAGACCCCACACTGGAGAGGGTGGAGATTTCGTGGAGGGTCTGTGGGCTGTGGAGAGCCCATACAGGAGCCAGGCTCATGCTGAAGGACTGCAGCTGTGGGGAGGACCCATGCTGGAGCAGGTGAAAAGCATGAGGAGGAAGGAGCAGCAGGGAAGACCTGTTATGGACTGACCAGAGCGCCCATCCCCCTGTGCTGCTCAGGGCAGGGTGGGGAGAGTTAGAGAAGTTGGAAATGAAGGAGTGACAGGAATGAACTTGAGCCTGGGGAAAAGACAGGGGCAGGAAGGTGTTTTAAATTTGGTTTTTCACCATCCAAAACTAATTTAATTGCAATAAATTAGTTTTCCCCAAGTTGACTCTGTTTTGCCTGTGATGGTAACTGGTGAAACTTTCCTGTCTGAATCTTGAACCATGAGCTTTTTCATCTAATTTTCTACCCCTGTCTTGTTGAGGAGGGGGAGTGAGAGAATGACTGGGTGGGTGTCTGGCAGCTGGCCAAGGTCAATCCATCACAACCCTAAAGGCTTTTTCAAGTCTATGTAAATTGTGGCTCTATTTTCAGTCCAAGGTTATAATTTTGCTTGAATGAATACTCCTGCTTGCTTTTTTAAGTCCTTCTTTAGGAATAATTTAAAAAATATATGTGCCTGGCATGCATTTACACTCCCATGTATTTTCATGTCTGTGTGAATGATCTGGCTTTACAGTAGTAGTTTACGGTGCATAATATGTATACATAAACATTTTGCATGTTGATTCATTTATGTCCTTCAGCTTTTTCTGTTACAGTCATTAAATACATGGGACAAAACTACACATACCAAGTTGCTGCATTTAAGTTTTATCATCTGTCCATTGCGGTTATTCATGCTGTTTTAGTATGCCTTTGCAGTAAGCATCCACACCAGATAAATTTGCTCTTGAGCATTTTATGCTTTTATTAAATATTCATTAAATGAGATGCATGGTATTTGTGCTGTCTGCTGCTTAGTGCATTGAAACCCCAGAAAACGCATTGTTTGTAAATTCTTTGTGCAGAATGAGCTAAGGTTTTCTTCCTCTACCGAAACATGTCAGGGTCCAGGACACGTTGCTATCAGTGTAGTGTTGTTTTGCATGTAGGACTGATTTGGAAGGTTTAAGACCTGGGGAATGGGTACAGCAATTCATGTGCATCCTTACTGCAAGCTGCAGTGTCTCTTGACTTGCTGTTCCTGATAGACTAGGAAGGGTTATAAGAAGGATGGATAGGTGTTTTCTTGCTTCGCTATTTGTAATGTCAAAGATAAAAAATAAGGACTTTTGGACAGATCAAATAGGCTAATTTTTAGCCTCAGTCATGCATGTGGAATCTAGCTCATGTCTCAATCAAGTTCAACAAAGGGTAAAATTTGTCCTAAGTGTCAAAAATTTATGCTGGATAAAAGTAGTCTAGTGTTAACATACCAGACTTACTTTTAACTGCTTTTCTCTCTATAGTAAGCATTAGTCAGAACACCCGTAAGAATTTTTGTCCAGAATGGAATTTCATGTTAAAAATAACATCTCAAGACTCTTGTTCTCCAGAAACTGGGAGGGTGAAACGCCAGTTATGTTGGCACTTTTCTCACCGTGCAACCACTTGTCCTCATAAGCCTGACTATCTATTTATGGGTTCTTCCTCAGAAAGGTGATTGGGTTTGTCTGTGGAGGTACTAGCTATCTAGATACTACAGCCCCACAGAAGTCTGGTTAGGATGTAGCACATTATGGTGATACCTAGCTCCTACTGCATATTTATTGTGTATGATGAATAGTCAATACAGGAAGCAGTCTGTGTGCTGTGTGTGATCAACTGCTTGTTGTAATAGAGGAATACTGGTTAATCTGAAACTGGAGACTGGGGATTTTTGTTCAGTTTTGTTTGTGTTTTGTGAGAGGTGTTATCAGCAGATGGCAGGGAAAAGCATCCTTAAGGGTGCTCAGAGATGTGATTTTCTTTAAATTTTTTTTAAGTGTTTATTTACAAAATAGGCTTAGGCTGTGAAATCCAGCTGTGGATTTCCTGTTACAAAGTCTGATTTCTTTCATTTGGGGCAAGATGCTGCTGAAGCCTGCTTTGGACTGTAAACAGAGCATATTAGATAAACAGTCGCTTTATGGGTTTTTGTATAATAGTCTAGGATGATTTGGCTGCTGTCACAAAAAAAAAAAAAACCAAACCCAACGAATTCTGCTTCAAATCTGTAAGATAGCAATTCAAAATAAATACAGACCACTAATTTTTACTATTCTTATTACAAAGCAAAGTTAAGCCAAAATACAATTGCTGTCTGGAGTCCTATCTGAAGTTACTTTGCGGTACTATCTGAACTTACTATGCTCTACTAGCTAAAGCATCGCATCGCAAATATCTAGCATCAGTATTAATGTATAGTCTACTGCCAGAGGTCGTAAGCAGATGACATAGAACAACAGAAGACAGGTATGCCCAGGGACTTTTCAAAAAAATGTGTTCTTATACACCTGCTGCTTGCATGCTCTGTCATTCACTGGTCTCTCTTAAATTCACACTGTTATTATTTCCCTTTTCTATATATTTATACATATGTTTGGGTTTTGTGCTGATTGTATCATAGACTAATGTATGTAGCTCTGTCCTGGAGACTGAGTTTATTGTCAAGGATGATAGAATTTGACATCCTCAGGTTTTCATACCTTCATCCTTACGGTGCACCAACATGTACAGGTTTCTATTGATATTTTACTAGCACTTATTATGAGCTAGACGAATAAATCCTGACTTCATATAGCTCTAAACCCTGTACACAGGTAGTGTAAGGTCAGCATATGTGTTCATCTGCAGGATGTAAGGGGAAAACAAAATTTCCATATATGTTATACTTGCATTTCTGATGAGACTGAAGGCTTAGCTTCTGCTATTTGTGTTTCTTAGTCACCTTCAGGATAAACTAAGGAAATAACCTGTATGATACATATTGGCTAGTGTAAAAGTACATCTAGGAAAAAAACCTATGTTTACTGATGCATGTTAACTTGCTCTCCAGCATGGTGCTCTGTGCGGGTTTGAATGAGATAGATTCTTAAATGAGTGGTTTGTAGTTTTGGTTTATTCAAGGCCAAAGGCCAAAGGACTTTGAGATATCTAGGTTATTAATTCTTTTTGAGATGCTATGGTTTTAGTGAAAGTTCAGAATGAAAAGATCTGTGTTTTGACTGGAATAATGCTTTGGTTTGCACATTCACCTACATGTTATGGATTTAGATGTGTTCTAGATCAGATTGCTTAAATAACATTAACGTGATTGCTGATGCAGTATATTTTCTGAGTTTAATCATACCCATGAAAATTCTGTAAGAAAATAGTTTAAAATATGTTCACAGTAAATCTTAGTTATCTTTTTTTTCTTCATGGATTTTAAGTGTTTTAAATGAATTATTTTTTGATACAGTGCTTACAATAATACTGTTGAATTTGCTATGAAAATAATTCATGCAAGTTGCTTTTAATTACGTGCTAGTGATTTATTTGTTTGTTTCTCTCCTTTTGTTTGTCAGGAAAAGAAGAATATATTGCGACATTCAAGGGATCAGAATACTTCTGCTATGATTTATCTCAGAATCCCATACAGAGTAGCAGTGATGAAATAACTCTGTCATTTAAAACACTTCAGAGGAATGGACTGATGCTTCACACAGGAAAATCGGCTGATTATGTCAATCTTGCACTGAAAAACGGAGCTGTGTCCTTGGTCATTAATTTGGGCTCAGGGGCCTTTGAAGCGCTGGTGGAACCTGTGAATGGGAAATTTAATGACAATGCCTGGCATGATGTGAAAGTAACCAGGAATCTGCGTCAGGTAACAGTACAATGGATAGAAGAATAACTGACTTTTTGTTATGAGTAAATGCTTGATGATTTGAAAATTGCATAGTGTGACATCGGATGTTTAGCAGGCATTTGATTAGTTCTTTATTTGCACAAGGAGGGATATTCCTGCCACACTTGAGCAGGGGCATATCTAGAAAGTAGTAGGGCAAGCAGCTGTCTGAGACAGTATCAGTTAGATGTTTTAAAGACTGTAGGTATCCCCTAGGTGTTTCTCCAGTATAACTGGCTGCCCTTGCAGTCTTGCATTAGTCAAGGCTGATAACTTCCCATAGGACGTGAGTTACTCTAACTGAATTGCAACTCTTTAATTAAAAGAAATGTTTTATCTATTTTTCTCTCTTAAAAGGTGGGCAGTAAATTTGTTATCAGATGAAGTTCATGCACTGTGTGGAGGCATCTTGCATGTCATGCCACATTTAACTAAGCAAAAGCAGCAGTAAAAAATATCTAGGAAATTGCATGCTTACTCTTGGTGATGTGGTAGAGGGTTTGTAGTTCAACAGTTAAATTTGAGGTTGGGGTGGGAGGGATGACGGTAAAGAGAATACCATGTATGTGTGTATACTGTATGTGCTAACTAAGTGTACAATATATGCACGTATGTGGCACTAAACTGTTATGTATATTAATGTTCTAAAGTACTTTATTGGTAGTAACATGTAATTTTGTGGAAGTGCTATATTTTTCTGCCCTAAATGTCTGTCTTAAGTAATATCCTTAACATATTTGTTGTTTCTCTAAACAGTTGCAGCTTGATTGGAATATCTTTCGTTTCCCTTTATTAAAACAGCTCTGTCTTGTGGAGCTGTTAACTAATCCATCATCTAACCTCTTCTTTCCCTTCTCTTTTTAAACTGGTTTTTTAGTTTGGAATTTCTTTTTAGTAATGAGCTGGATTGGACCTAGAACTATACTGGGATACTTTGTTTAAAAATCTTTTTTTTTTCTGTTTTTTTTTGTTTGTTTTTACAAAAAATAAAGTAACCCTTTAGATTAAACAGTAGTGTGGGTTACTCTTGAATTAACACCTTTTGTGTTTAAGTTTTCAAACAGCATATCTGCCAGAATATTTTTGCAAAGAGTATAAACTGTGTTCTGCTTTCTAATTACTGGTAATGACAAGATGGAAAGTTATTTGAAAGAGACAGCAAGGGACCCACTTTCTAGATTTGCCTTTGCTCATGTTATCTACCAAAACTGTTAATTAAATGATGAAATGC
>WAAD01029262.1:66827-78039 GCA_013389945.1 Fregata magnificens | reverse complement strand
CCGCCCCTTCGGGGCGAGCGGCGCTGCCTTAAAGGGCCCGTAACGAGGGGAGAGCGGGGGGGCGGCCGCGGCGGGGAAACTGAGGCACGCAGGGGTGCGGGGAAGGGGGGGTCGCGCAGTGTCATAAACGTAAGCGGTGTCGGAGCCCCAAGGAGCACAGCTAGGGGCGCTGCCTCAAGCACAGAATTACATTAAGTACTGAAATAATAAAATCCCACCCCAAATCCACGACCACGCCAAGCGCGGCGCCTTCCCCAGCCGCCTGAAGCAGTAACCCCCGGGGGGACGCTTCCTCGCAGCCTCCGATGCAATGGAACCCAGCCCCAGCAGCCCCCACGCCTCTTCCCGCACATCCCGCAACAAGCGGGAGAAGGTTTTGTCCCTGCCCGAGCTCTCGGAGGCCCCTGCCCCAGCCCCATCACCTGCTGCCCCTCCAGGTCCCAGGGACGACGCTGTCCCCCAGGCTGGGGGGCTCCGAGGAATCAAACAGAGATTATTCACCTTTCTTCAGCTCCTCGGTCAGGACTTCACAGGAGAAGGGGGCGAAAAAGGCAGGTCCCCCTTTGATCCTCAGCTGCTGCCACCATAACGCTCCTCAACTTTGAAGTGCTTCTCTGCTGCAAACACAACTCTTGTAACCCGGCTGTTGCCGACTTTGATAATGCCACACAGCCGAGAAATTTTTTGTTTTTCTAACACCATTCAGGCCCTTAACGCACCAGGAAAAATGCGTGAAGCGACACGTCTGCTTGAATCAGGGAGGTTTTTAGGGGACTCGCAGTGCTTTTTAGACTTGAAGGATGTGTCATGCTCTTATTTATAATGCAACCCAATACACAAAGCTTTGTCAATGTTATTTCCCTCATCATTCTGTGGAGCCTGTTTGGTTTTTTTTTTAAACCTCTGCACAGACTTTGCTCTGTTCTCAATAACACTCAAATACCCACACGGAACAACTGCCTCCCCTGCCTGCGCTCCCATGTGCCTTTGTAAGATGATGGCAAAGGAAAAGCTGCTTCCTTATGCCCTCTGAAGCGCCATTATTCAGCAAAGGGGAAGTGATCAACAAGTACTCTCCTCCTCCAAACAATCATTCGTCCACATGCAAAGAGATTACGAACACCACATGACCAAAGGAGATGGGGGTAAGGAATTGTTTCCCTGCTCCCTTCCCAGGGCTGGGGAAGTGTCTCCCTTTTTCCCTGGGCAGCAGAGGTCAGGTTTATAGTTCCTGCCCTGGCTGACTCACTTGTTAAAAGCAGTTCCTCTGCAACATAACACATCAGCAAAAGTCTTCCTTTAGAAGTTTCCCTTTAATGCAAAGGATAAAATAAATCTCATTATGGAGGCAGAAGTTTATTTCTGTGAGATCTACTCTACAAAACGCTACAACCACGCAATCGTTTGTGCTCGAGCCTGCAGAAAATTCAGAGGATCTCCGTCTTCCAGGAAAAAAAACTTGAAAAACACAAACTGCTTAGATTCAAAAATTCAAGTTCTTCAGCTTTTAACCTTCAAACCCATAAGGCAAGAGAAGCAAGTCAAAGACCTCAGTGCAAGGGAACTGGCACATGTTTCCCCCTGACCCCGTTGCACCTCTTGGCTGGAAAACTTACCCTTATACAGGTGGCTGATCTCATGGGGTGTCCTGCCTGTCCCACAAAATCACATTGTTTTCTATCTTCAGAGAGACTAAAGCCAGACTACAGTTAAATATGGAAAATTCTCATTTAACATCCTTTGCTATAAGTCACAGTCCAGAAGAACCTCCAACAAGGCCTTTATTTCAAGCCGCTGAAAGTTCTGCATTTTCAATGACAATTATTAAAATTAAAGAAGGAAATTCTTGCTTATCAAAACGACCATCAAAAAGCAGCATGTCAGAGACCTTCTTGCATTGCTTTCAAATGCTTTCTCATAGGAAATACAAACAAGCCATACAAATACTTTACATGCACAGTTAAGATTTTTTTTTTTTTTTTTTTACATTCATTTGGTCAATTTACAAATAATCACTCTAGGCAGAGAGTTAAAAATATCATACAACGACATGAGTAAAACCTCCATCTTATCCCTCAACTTTCTACATTTTAATAAGAAATTCTCCTTGGCACAATAAAAATATATATATATGTATGTATGCATATATATATATATATACAGTGTCCATTTTGTCTCTGTATTCCAAATACTAACCAAAACATTTAAAATGCATTGTTCTGCTTAGCATGAAGTGACATTACAATTTATGAACAGTAACAGACAAATATCCCTTTCCTCTAGAAGGGCTGATAAAAGTATAGGTCTACATAAAAAATAAAAATCAGTTGCTTTTAAGAACAAGATGTCTGTTTAAAAAAAAAAACCTCAGTTGTGCCATTTCAATCAACACAGATGTCTTAAGATTTGTTTATTATAGAGATTTAAAAGCAAATTGAAAGCCTTTTCCCAATTCCATGAATTTATTTTTTAAAAAATGATGTAAAATTCATTAAAGTTCTGAAAACCAAGTTCATGCACAAAGGGTAAACAGTAGCTTTCGACTCCATAGAAAACAAAGCAGTGGAAAACATACTATTTTTGAGACATTCAAAAAGCAACTTGGATGCTTAAAAAAAAAAACTTCTAAAACCAGAGCTAAATTAAGGTAACAAAAGGTGGCACAAAAACTGTATTTACCTCAGTCTTCAATATGAAACAAGAAAATCAGACACGCGTATCTTTACTTTTTCCATTACTAGATAGTCCGTGTACCTGCAGTCGTTGATCTGCGTCCACTTTCAACCAGATGCATTTTGCAGTTAAATATGCAGACTAGGAACTGTTTTTAAGTCAGTCAATTAATCACTCTCTTCACTGGAGTCAAAAATGTCACTGAGTCGGAAAGCCTTCTTCTGTTGCCTGGCTGTTGAATTGTCAGAACCAAGGTGTTTCCCTTTCCTTTTTTCTAACTTTTCTTCAAGTTCTGGAAGTTTCTTTTCAAAGAGATAATCAATAATTTCTTTGGAAAAAGAAAAAAAAGAAGTAGTCTTAATTAGATCTGTAGGGGAACTGGATGCCTAGGGGTAACAGGGTCTCACAGACAGAAATTATTTTGTCAGTGTTAAACGTAAAAAAAAAATCTCACTATTCTGTAGTAATCACAGTAGCTGCAGGGTAGATTAGACACATACATGCATGCAAAGATAAACAAAAAAGCACAGTCATAAAACTTTTAAAGCCAAGATATTAAAGAGAAGCAGGTGATAAGCACTGCACGAAGATGCCATTGAAAGTAAACTTATTAAAAAAAGGCATTTAATAAAATATACTATATATATATATAAAAAATAAACAAATAAAGCCTGAGATTGTAGCCAATGTACTTAGTGGAAAGCTAATTAAGAAAGAATTGAACTAGAATACATATCCTCTTAGATTCAAGCAAAAACCTTAAGGAGTATATACAAACAGCTGGGACACTGACCAGAAAAAGTCTTTTTTTGCCAAAAAGGGACACAGGAGACTTTTAGCTTGTAAAATTTTGCTTGAACATAGGCTCTAGGGACATCTCTGAAAAGAGAAGAGTTCAAAGAATTAGTGGTACAAGGAACTATTACAAAGTTTAGTTGTTACTGGTATCCATTCATGAGAGGGATGCCAGTCAAACAATATCTTAGCTTTAGGTAGAAAGGATGGATTTCAAATCCTAATCAAAACAGTTTTTCAGGACAGCAGTTCCCCTTGAAGGTAAGAACCTAAACCATGCCATTATACATATGTATTATATATTTAGCGACAAGAAATAGTAAATGAAACTGAAAGTACGTGGGAAAAGAAAAAAAGCGCTGTAGAGAAAGCACAGCATTCACAGTACCGGTAATTTCATATTCAACACCTAGTTTGTTTGGAAGACTATTTTCTTGTATTACACATTCCTATAACTATCCCTTTTTCCTATGTGTTGATTAACACCTGGAAAAGTCTTTGTTAAAAAAAGACTTCAGCACAGACTACATTACACAGTTTTAGTACACAGAATGCACTGGGAATACAATAAGCGTTGCCTGAAGTGGTTAAAATTAAGTTTCAGAGGTTATAGGCATGGTTTATTGCTCGGTACTATGCAAGGATACACAACTGTACGTTACCAAACTAAATTACATTTTCTACAGTTGCAGAGGCCTCAGAACTTTGATTCCTTGGTGGAATTTTTAAGACTGCTTCAACTATGCTTTGTATCCATAAAAAGAGGGGAAAAAAGTTTACCCAATGGTATTACTGAGTTCTTCCCAGTTTACTTCATTAGCATCCTCCACTTTCATTTCATACAACCTGTGAATATAGTACAGAAGCAGTTTGTAGGCAGAATTCAAGAAATAATTTAATAATGCTCACAGCTCCCCCAGTCAGAAGTCACAGGACATTTTGTTCAAAGAAAGAGTGGTTGTGAAACCTGTATGAAACTGCAGGCATGCCATTCTCACTCTGCAAGCTTTTATAAACACAACTCAGAACAGTAAGAGATACAAAAACATTCCAGTAACTCTGAACTATACCTTTTAATAAGATTGATCTTGGCCTGTAATCCTTTGGTCCCCCTATATAACTGCTGCCCTTTGGTCATCTTCTTTGTTAAAATTGTAGTCCTTTGAAAACATACAAAAAAAGGTTTCTATCATTTCAAGAAATTCCAAGCATCAAAAGGAAGTGTCTTCAAGATGCTACTGCTGCCACCGAGAAGCAGAAATCAGGCTTCCCTATCACAGCAAGAAGAAAACTTACCACAGCTAGCAGTTATTTATTTGTCTCAGACACATTTGCAACACCTCTTCTGTAGTCTATAACCTATTTATTACCTATCTTACCAAACAATCATCGTGGTACAGTTCTGCAGAATGGAGTTAAATACTCCCCAGAACACATTTTACTATCTCAGTTTAGTACAAAACCTTACCATTTCTGTTTACATTGTCGCCAATATCGAGTTCCCACTTTAGCTTCAATCTCAGTCCATGGTAATTTCTGGTACAGTTTCTCACGGTCAATTGAGAGATCTCTATGTGACTTTTCTGATGATGAAAGAGAATTTGCATCTTCCATTTCCATTCTTTTCCTAATCACCTCTTCCACTGCATGCATTAACTTCTGGGTCTCTTCCTTCGACCAAGGACCATAATTATTAGCTAAAATTGAAAACTAAAGTTAAAGTATAATCTATCATAAATTATTAGGAAAAAAAGGCTAAAGAGCAAATGATTCACTTTGCATTATTCTTATTTACAGCACCAGCTTCTTAACACACTTCCCAGAAACTCTTCTGCATACCAGATTTGAGAGAGGACTTCAGCCCAATCACTAAAGAATAGCACTGATCCCTAGTTTCTATCTTTTAAAACCTGGTTGCCAAATTCCTCCCGCCCTCCCCCTGAAAGCATCTATTTAGATGCCAGTTCCATTTAATAAAGAGTTGCATTTGTTTCACTTCTTTTTCCCTTTTCTAGCAGAGACTGTTCTTATTCCTTCCGTATGAAAATGCAATCAGTGGTCTGGAAAAAAGAACCACCACCTATTAAAAAAAAAGAAAAAAAAAACATCCGCTCTAGGGATTTTTTTCCTGAAGTTTAAGGCACATACAACATACAGTTAAAATAACTTCTCAAACTGAAATGCACAGAATGAATTGTTTTCCTTAAAATTCCATACCCGACTTGATTTCAGAGTATTTCATAGCAACTGAAAGGTTAGAACGGGACATCATCTCAGAAATCTTCTTCCAGTCGTTGCCATGCAGAGCATGATACTTCTTTAACTTTTCTTTTTCTTCCTTAGTATACCTAGTTGAGGAAATGGGCACAGCTTCAGCTGCAAATTCAAATCACTCCAATATCTTAAGAGCTGTAATCTTCACAAGCCTTTCAACGTTATTCATCACTACCATTTCAAGTCACATTTTAGAACAGAGGGCTTGATAAGGGCTAGTCAGAAAAGTGAACTGTCAATTAAGTCACAGGAATTGGCACAAATGGGAGAGATGATCTTCATTTATATCCATTTTTAATCTACAAATAAACATCAGAGACTGATATTAGCATTCAGAAACTCTTTCAAATTACTCGCTTACCTCCCTTTATAATTATTTGGGTCAAACATCTTCCTTGCTCGATAGTATATCAGCCTCCAGGGTCGTGGTATGCCCTCAGCTAGAAGGTAAATGATTCATTTTTAAGAAGCATTTCTCACCCTGGTGAGGCCACTTTAAAAAAGCCAAAACAAAACCAAACCAAAAACGAACAACATACATTTTCATGACCGTGCTGTCAACGATAGATTCTCTCCATTCAAGAGAACGCATTCTACAACACTTCAGTAACTGCAGAGGAAACAGCCTGAACAGAATCTCCTGAGGAGTTTCAAAGATGTAAATGTTATGACCGTGGTAAGACTATGAATGCCAACAGCTGGTAAATAATTGTGTACGTGTGTGCACACGTGTGGGTGAATATCGAAAACTGAACTTTTGAACTCTCAAGCTCAAATCTGTTACTCACTAGCTACAAATTGTATGGACTGGCTGTCAATTGGGTAACATCCGAATCAGAAGTAAGTAACATGCTGAATACTCTCATTAACAGAGAGACAAGAGACAGCCACCAATCAGGAGGCTGGTGAGATATTGTGCTTCTGCATATACACTAGTTCGATGGGGAAAACCAGGGACTGGGGGCATCCAGCAAAAACAAAGTGAAGACCTTGGCTGAAGGAAAGATCCTTGAAGTGGTGGAAGATCCACAGAGACCAATACCTGGGAACACATAACAGTCTTGGTCAGCAATACCCAGGACAGGTAACTGCAAGCATCTCGCCTAACACTGACATGACTTTCTGCCCAATTTTCCCAGACCAGGAGCAATCCCCCAGATGGGAAGCGAAGTCAACACCAGGCAAATGTGACAATGCAGAGGGAATGACTGTGTGTGTGAAATAGGCAAGGAGAAACAAATCTGTAGCCTCATTGATCCTTAAATAAAGGCTAGTATCCAAATCCATTACAGGTTGTCATTTACTCTGTCTTGCCTATGCTAATGATACAGAACAAACACAGAACGGAAAGCCACTGAGAAAGTGCACTGAGTAGATTCATCAGAGATGTTACAAAATGAGCATGTTTGCCATATGAAGTGTGAATGTTTTCTAGCCAAGAGAAGCCTACCAAAATGAGGAAAGAGGAAGAGAAGAGATGCTCCTCCTCCAAACAGAATCTTAGCCATAAGAATTTTATTTGTTTTCCTCACGTCTTGGAAAACTAACTACTTTGGCTAATGACCTAACTTCTTTCAGTTTCTGCCATCACTCAGTCTTAAACTTTCCACCTATTTATGTGCTCTAAGAAGAGCTGACAATTTCAGACAGGACTTAATCACACCTCCCATTCATAAATCATTACGCTTAATTAAAGCCTAGCAAATAATGCACCTTAAGCCATAAAGCCCAAATGCAAGTTTGAAACTCTGTAAGTGCTGCTGGTCATGATATTTCAATCTCTAAACTCTTCATACCTGAGAAAAGATAGTAACAACAGTATACTGTACAGATTATCAACTACGTACTCTCAGCAGCATGCTCCTTTTTTGCCAAATTTAGTAATGTTAGTGCTTTTCAACAAAAAACTATTTTAGAAAATACATCGTGATATCACCAGGTTGTAGAACATAACATTCAGCTATTTGAGAAGGAACTTAATTACTTACAAATTTTTTCACAAAAAAGATGTTCTGCTTTTAGGCGACTGATAGTTTCTTTATCTTCTGGATACCTTGAGGTAAACAGGAGTTTTTCAGCGCTGTCTATTCCAGTAATCGATAAGAACTCTTCAACATTTTTCCGGATTTGATTATTTTCCTTCTGGGAAAATCTGCCAAACTTGACAGCAATACCTAAAACACATAGAAAGTTTTATTTAAGAAAAAAAAATTATAGCAAACCTCAAGTACCATCTCTTGTGCATTACATTTCAGGTTTTAGCAAACCTAGAACAAAAGATCAACAAATTCAAAAGGAGAAAAAAGAAAACTGAAAAGAGACAAAACAAAAGCTGGGAGCAGGTAATTTACACATACGCTTTGGACTGTAATTTGACAATGAGGAAGTAGATGCTACGAAGCAGACAAACAGAAAATATGTCCATTGGAATGAAGTGAACCAGACTCCATGGATGCGACAGACATGATACAAAACCAAACTATTCTCTCTCTGTCAAAACATTAGCACAGCTGCACAGTCCTTCCTCACTGCAACAATATTTTGAGAGTTCACCTTGTTTTTTAAACTGTTTAAACCTCGTTAAGTCTCTTCCAGCCATCTTCCTGATTGAACTGTCCGATATATTCCTCACATGAGGAATAAACTCTTCCAATTCTTGTTTTGCAGTATCCAAATCCATGACTGAACACACGGTAGAGTCCAGGCACTCTTCATCATCCATACTAAGCTCATCAGAGGCTGCCTTTTCAGTCAAGGAACTATTCTGGTCCTTCTTTCTATTTGATGCTGAGGGTTCTGGTGTCCTGATAAAAAAAAAAAAAAAAAAAAAAAAAAAAAAAGGAGTAAAATAAAATACACCACTAGAGCTCCAAGAGATTTTCTTAGTATCTCTACCACTAAAACAATGAACATGTTCATTAATTAAAGAACAAGGAATATTTCACACATCCACCCCCTTATATTTCCAACCTTTTAACACAGACGTGATTTATTATCAAATTTCTATACTTAAAATATTCAAAGAGCTTGCTGAAGTTTTGAAAATGCACACCTTTCCCACAAAACTTTCACACATGGACATACAGAAGAAATACTGCCTCTTGCTACCACTGGCAACACAGAACTTTTCCATCTCTTACTAGCGCTCTTATTGTGGGTTCTAGACACTGTAAAAGCACCACAAGCTACTTACATGAGCATTTGTTTGCACAGAACGTTACATTCTTTAGTTGACCTTACTACTAGTTACTTGGTAAAAATGCATATGGTCACTATAAATACCAAATTTAACAAATGAAATCCCTTTCTTCCCCCCTCCCTTTTTTTTTTTTTTTTTACTAAATATGAATTGCTTGCACATAAATTATTTCTACACCTAGTTTTTAAATAGGAGAAAATATTCTACATTGAAGGCAACAGTAGTGCATTCTTACAAATTTTCATCATATCTTCACAAGATAACTAAGGTTTTAACGTAGGTCTCTATAACATCTCAACACACTGTAAAGGGTTTTGAAGTTGTTTTTAAAAATATATACAAAACAGACTGAAGAAAAATCTGGGACCCAAATAATGTGATAGAAACATGTTTGGGGAGGGTGGGGGGAAGGAAAGGGGAAGGAAAAAAAACCCCAAACCAAAAAAAACCAAACACACAAACAAAACCTAAACTTACATTACATCAGATTCTGAAGAGCTTTCTTCCATGACAAAAGCTCTGCTTTTTTTTGCCTTTCTAGCACACACTGGAGTTTTTCGAGGAGATTTATCAGCTGCTTTAGTCGGCTTAGAAAAATTAGCAGGTACATCCATAGAATCTTCACTCATGGCAGGAGAAGCATCACAGTCACCATCTTCATGCCACTGCTGGGGCGCTGCCACACCACCCTCTTCTGCAGGTAACGGCAAGACTGTGTCTTCCCCTTGCCTGTTTTGCTCTGGAGATGGAGATGACACCAGTGACTGCCCAGCGGTTACATCTGTGTCTTCCTGCATATCTAGGGTGCTGCTGCCTCTTTTCTTCTTCTTCTTCTTCTTCTTTTTTGATCTTTTATTGTCATTTTTATCGCATGTTTCTGAGGTAGGCAGCTCACGTACCTCATCCTCTTCAGGCAATTTATCTTTTCTTTTCTTCTTAACAGGTTGTTTTAAATAAACATAATCAGCATCGATCTCCTGACAACTATCAGTGCCATGCTGATTTACTGTGACACAAGTTACATCACTTTGCTCACCTGTACTATCATTATACTTCCGCTTTTTTTTTTTTTTCTTTTTCTTTTGGGAAGCATCCACTGCAGTTTCACTACTAATTTCATGTTCCAGTCCTACACAAGAATTATCTAATGAAGATTGTTGCTTCTCCCCCTTGTTTTTGTGTTTTTTCTTCTTTTTACAGCCTTCACCACTCTGTGCTGCTTGATCTTCAAACAGCAGTGGAGAAGCACGGCTAAGGTCTGCATTTTGTTTACTTTCTCTTTCATCATTTTCATGTTTCTTATTGTATTCTTTGTGTTTTCTCTTCTTCCTCTTCTTCTTCTTGAGAAAATCCTGAACTTGAAAATCATCTGCACTTGCTTTTTCTGTCATATTTTTTCTTACCTTAAATAAAAGATATAAGTTTTACTCAAGTGTTATAATCTATGTACCATTACATACTGTTACACAGTAAAAAAAATTTTAAAATAATTTTTAAACCGCTATAAAAATACTATGGGACTACTCGATATTTTCTTAGAAACATATAATAAAGACACTTACTTTTCAATCCAGCTAATTTTGGAAAGTGACCATGAAAAAGCGACGCCTTCTTCATCAAACAGATGTGCATCACAGCTGTATGCAGCCTTACAATTGCCTTCCTATAACAAAGATACATTTTAATAACTATTAGCTTTAAGTTGATTTTTAATAACTCAGCAATGACAGACTGCTATATTCAACTCTGCTTTCAGCACCGCAGCCACAACAAGCTAAAAGTAACAAAGAAACATTAAACTAAAACCAAGCCCTCTAATTAGAAGCTTCTGACTGGCTTTGCCCACGTTCAAACAGGCCCAAGCCCAGCCAAGACCTGCCGGCTCCAACAGACTCTGTAACCAGAACAAATCTATTCCTGAAAACCAGAGTTACACAGAGCAGGCAGGAAGTATTTTTTAGCACATTTTCTACAGCCAGCACGTAAAAAAACACTTACAAAACAACATCCCATCATCTCTGAAACACAAGACCTTGAATTTCGCATCCCCAACAGTTTCCAGCGCTGCCCGGTACCAGACATTACCTCCTCACCGCCGCCGGGAAGCGGCTGCCTTGAAACCTCTGGGGACAGACACCAAACCACACACACCACCACACAGCTCGCCCCAGCACCGTGCTAGGAAACCCGGGCCGCGGGCCACACGCCGAGGCTGCGGGCACGCCTGAGGGCGGGCCGTGGGACGGGGCCCCGCGGCTCCCCCTGCGCGGA
>WAAD01029262.1:2834-66294 GCA_013389945.1 Fregata magnificens | reverse complement strand
CCCGGTCCCTCCCCTCCATCCCGGCTCCCTGCCCGGGCACGGCCACCCCCCGTCCTAGCGCCGGCAGCGGCGAACGGTCCCCGGGGGAGGTCACGGTCCCCGCGGGCGGCCCCAGCCCACCGCAGCCACACAGCGGAAAAGTTTCCCGTTAAAGCACGTGGAGGGTGACAACAGTTGAAAACAGGGGGTTTTCCCCCCACTAATTTATATGACAAAGAGGGAAAAATATGTTTTCTCGCTGCTCCTTCGTGTTTTATCGGCATTAAACACCCGGTAGCCCCGGGATGGTGAGCGGCAGCAGCGTGGGGTGGGTTTTCCCTCCGAGGCACGGGTGTTTTTTCGAGCAATAGCCCCACGGTTCGAGGAGGGCTCGGGGACAGGGACCGAGATGTCACCGGGGCTGCTCTCTGCCACCCCCCCCAGCGGAGGGGTCCGGGGGGGGCACAGACTCTAACCGCCTAAACTGGGATTTTACACCGGCTGTAGAGGTTACAGTCACTTCACAAACTCCTGACGGTTCCCACCTTACCGATCCCACTTGTATCCTCGTCCTGTGGCCAGGCTGAGCTCTGGGTGGGCTTTAGAAAGCTTCAGGCGTCTCACTTCGGTTGACTCCTCCTCCTCCTCTACATCCACAACCACCGAAGGTCACTCTTTAACCCCCCACCTTCCCTAGAGTCCCCCCCAGGCAGCAGCTGAAGTACAGCTCTCGTCCCCTGGATGGCACTCGCAGAATAGCTTCGTGCCCCAGCCAGCCCTCTCCCATCCCCGTCCCCAGCAGGGCCACGCCGGCCCGGTGCTGAGCCCCCTCCCCCGGTGCTGGGGGGCCGGGCTCGTTGCTCTGAGGGTGCAGAGGGAGGGAGACGGCGGCCGCAGCCCCCGCCAGCCCCCCGCAGCGGGCCCCGGGGGGGTTTGACCGGCTGCACTTTCCCTCTTCGCCTGGCGAGGGCAGCCGGTTCTGCTCAAAAGCGTTGTTTTTCCACAGCAGAGAGCGGTGACATTTAAACCGCGGCTGTTCAGCCTCTGCTGCGGTAGTTAAGGTCTTGAGTTCCCCTGATAATCGTACCCCGGCACCGGCAGGCTTGGAAGTCGGCCATAAAATTTTGGAATTTTGAATATCACAGAAAATTTTAGTCCTGCAACGTTGAATATCTTCTCTCTTTTTTTTTTTCCCTCATGAAACTCTAAAAATCTATTTGTAAATTATATTAGGAAAGCAAAGAAAAAAACCCTAGGTTTTGCATCATAACACAAAAGCAGCTTCACTTTTTCAAATCCAAAACTTCCACTTTCTTTCTTTTCTCTGGATCCTATAAGTTTGATAGGAAGTGGCGGTATCTTTGCTTGGAAGTGGAATCGGGGCAAGATTGCCTCACCTAGCTGCCCCCCGGAAATTGTTGGTGCGGACAGATGTAGGCAGGGGGAACCTCCTCGGGATGGAGGCAGCTGCGCTGCTGGGAGAGTAGGCAGCCCTGCATCTTCCCCATCCCTCCAAACTGTTTCTGCCTTTCTTAGAAGAGTGTGCGAGTAAATACATTTTTCAGTGATGCATGAATATGAATCAGAAGAATATGTAATTATATGGCTTTTAAGGTGTGGTAAGGCATAATTGCAGGGGTTGGGTTGATCCTACTTATTTTCACGATGCATTTACATTCCTTAAATTGAAATAAGTATAAACCACCCACCAGTGCCGTAAATCCCAGGTCTACAAATATAACACTGAGGTATCCTACAAAGGGCGGCTCCTCTCCTGTAGCGTGTATGTTGCAGGTAGATTATATGCGGTCATTAAGATTATGTTGATTTATGTGGGAGTTTTGCCTGTCTGGATGGAAGCATTCGGCCGAGTGCTGTCTGTCCCCAGAGCTCAGTTCATGTCATCTCCCCTCGGGTCCAGCAGTTTGCTCGGCCCCAGCTTTAGGGCTTGAGTTTTTTCTCAGCATAACTGTTGCAGAGCACCCTGGCAGTGGGATTTCTGAGCAGTTATAAACCATGGGATGTTTTAATAAGACTCGATCTGGATTTCTGCTATCTGGCCAAGTGAAACTAAAATTTAAGCAAGTTTTGAGAAAAAGTAGTGTTAAATTTTAGCATTATGGACAACTTCTCTCAGGGCTTCCTTGCAGGAGGATTTCCTTCACAGTAAGCCAGCTGGTAGGGGTGTAAAGAGATCTGCATCCACCTGATGCAATTCTTTAGCATGAAGTCACTGGGCTATTAACAGGGATGCTTTTACTCTTGGAATCAGTGGTGATTACACCTCAGTAAATTACATGGTAAAGTTTATGCAGCAAACCGCTGACCCCCTGCCAACAACCTTCCCACACTACGTCGTGCCCCACTGAATGCTGAATTTACCAGGGTGTCCCCTGCTGCCAGGAGGTGACAGTGACTGGGTGGCAGTTTACTGGATAACCGCTGGCAGCCAGCCAGTCCCACTCACTGATGCACACACTGATAGTGGCATACTGACAGCATCAGCTCTCTGCTACATCTCCTCTTCGTGCTTCCAACTGCAGCCTGGGATCTCTTCCCCCCCCCCTCCCCGGGAGAGCCCTGGGGACCAGGCATTTTGCAGAGAGCTGCCAAAGGGGATGGCCAGCAGGTCCCAACCCTCATGCTGTGCAGTGCCACCTGAAAACCAAGGACACAAAGATGGTTTAGAAGAAAGGGACAAAAGGTTTTGAGACAACTGCAGCTTGGACAAATGCTTCTGGCAGCCGTGGGAGGGCACTCCACTGAGGAACGCACAGGTCCAACAGCTATCATTAAGGTTCACAGGACAGCAAATGTAGAAGAACCTGAAGCCCAGCTGTGATGGATGGGACACTTACTGCCCAATCCTCCTCCAACTAGCACTCGGTCCCCAAAACCTTGGTGCAAGTGTGAGAGGCCTCCTACTTTGCAACAGCTAACAACAGGATCTCCTACTTTCCCTCCCAGTTCTCTCACGTATCTTCCAAATGAGGCACCACGTATCCAAATGGAGACCACTGCACAGACGACTGCCTGCGTTTCTGGCTGACCCTCCTGCCTCAGCTCTGCCCAGCCCCATCCTCCCACCAGGATGTATCCACACTCGCTGGCTATCACAGATTAAAAACATCATCTTTTTACATACAGATTTCTAGGGATGAATGTTCTATTTTTCTCTGGTAGAATGTATGATGTGTTTTAATTAATCAAGGAATTAATTTAGTTTATCAATATATATTTGCTTGCATCACAAAACTGAGGAAAGTATTTAATCTACTGATGCCAGTAAAAATCTGAGCAAAGCATTTTTGATTTGTTTGTTTTTAACAGTAAAAGCCTTAGTCAAGCACTTTTCTCGGTACAAACTTACTGAAAACTACTGCATTATAAAAATAAGCCAGCTCTGGGCAGGAAACAAGACTTCACCACACCTGACGTGCTCCAGAAAAAGTGGCCCATACCACTTTGGTTACATTTATATTAACATCTTTTGGATAATATGCCATAATTAAGTTCAACATATCGCTGCCAAAGTCATTGTGTCACCAGCCTGGCATTGGACATATCCCTGGTGTGCGAAGGTAAATGGGAAATCCCAGCTGCCAGACCCACGTGCCAAAGCATCCACTTACCTGTTGAAGTCCGGCCAGTGGACATGCAGAATGTGGGGAACTGCTCTCCATGAAACACCTTCAGAGCTGAGAGGCATCCAACTCGCTTTCAGAGCCCGAACTGCATCTCTCAACATTAAAAGTTGTTTCAGAACTGGCAGTTCTGAGGAGGAGGGTGGTGATGGAGCTTTGCAGGCTGGGAAAGGCTGGCGTCTGCTCTCAATCCCAGTCATCCAGGCTGCAGGAGAAACAGATTTAACAAACAGAAGTTTTCAGCACTACTGGAATGCGCAATATTTGTTTTAAAAGCTTGTTATTTGCATGACAACTGATGCCAGGCTCTTTTTATTGGTCTAAATGCCAGGTCATTTAGGGTTCATTTTCCTAAGCTTTTCTCTCCAGCCCTGAGGGCTGGAATTTTTTCTTTTTTCCAGATAAGATTGAACAAAAGCTACATGACTCGGGCAATAAAATTTCAGCAGCCACAGTCTCCAGAGGAAGAATATACGACCAAAAGCTCACAAAACCACAGGAATTGGCACACTGATAGCCTTGGTTTTGGCAATCCCAGCAGAGGAAGGATTAACTAGGCCAGGGAAGCTGAACTGCCTTTTTTAGTGGAGAAAGGGGACACGCAGGAGAGCTCACCCCATGCTCACCTGGGAGCCTGCTCCATGTGCAGGGAGAGCAGCTCGGTGTGGGTGATGGCAGGGTAGCAGCCGGGTGGCCGTGGTACTCCACTCACTACGTGGGTACCACGTAAAGACAGAAATCACTCACCGCATTTTTCTTTTTCCTTTCATGCCTATTGAGCCTTACCATGAAGTATTTCTGAGCCGTCTGATTTGTCACAGAGCAAAGCGCTGCTGAGAGTTGTTGGAAACTCATTTTGGTTTCTGGAGTAATCCATAGAAAGGACAGCTAAGAAAAGGAAGTAGCGACATTTTGTCAAACTAAAATTGTGTCACCTCGTGAAAAAAAGCTCTGATTATGCGAGAGACAAACATGGACAAGTGCACAGTGTGAAAAAGGATATTTGCTTTGAGTTGTGATCTGCATGCATCACAACCATCTCTTGCAACAGTAATTACTGAAAGGGCAGGTTTTCCCTCACTCTGGAGTTGAAACTTTTATTAATAGACCTGCATTGTGGTGGTAACAGGGCTTTTACACACCTGAATGTCATGCTCAATCTTTGAGCCTTTAACCCTCACCTTCCTTTTTTTTTTAAACCTTTTCTCCAAATCCACTCATCCTCTTTAGCTCTCCCAGCACCAGCATAGCGAGGAGTCAGGATGAACCTGGGACGATGCTCCCACCTCACCAAGCCCTTTTTCAGGGCAGAGCCAGGAGGCACCACTCACCTTTGTGATCCTCATCCACCTTTGCGCAAGGACTGCTAACCGCAGGAAGGGAAGGTGATAAAATAAAAGCTTCCTTAAAAATATACGCATTGCTGGATGCTCAGGGAGCGGCTGTGTGAACTATCAGAAACCGCACAGGTGTAGTGTCTGCGTGACAGCTGGGACTGACAGAGAGCAAAATCACTCCCTCTCTGCAGAGCACCTACGCACCAAGCGTGCCGAAACAGCACAAGTCCCCATGGTCTCCGCAGCACACCTCTGCTCTCCCCACATGATCTGGGGGTTCAGCCACAGCCAAGATCTCACAGCTGCTTCCGTGTTTACCAAGAGCCCCAGGTGTGGCAAACTCTGCTGGCAGCGTCACCACCCTGCAAAGCATCTTCCACAAGCATTTGGATAACTTCCCTCAGGTGTTAGCTTTGTTGATTTAAATAACTCTGCTCCCTCTCCTAATACCTGCTCTCAGCTGTTTGGAATCAATGCATCTATTGCAAACTTGGTCGGGGACCAGATTTTAGTTTGTCTGTCTTAGGTGAATAACCCTTGTAATACAGAGCAGAGTAGCCACAAGTGCTGTGAGCCATATTTGGAATAAGGGCATCTTTCATTTGGTGTTAATTATACTATTTACCTCAAATCACTACATGTGCTGAGCATCCTGCCTTCTGTGCTTGCTGCTTGGGGACACTGAGGATTAATTAGTGTTTATGCAGCATTTTGTGTGCTTATTACTATTATTATTATACCACTACTACTATTATATTTTTGTGATCTAAGGCCAGTGTTGTGCTTTTAAAAATGTATTCTGAAATGTCTACACAGTACAGCTCAATAATTCATTAGAGAAATAAACTAATGAAGGGCTGGTTAGTCAAAAAATCATTAGGTTTGGTTCTGAGCTTTGTCTTGCCAATGCTCTGACTTCTAAGGGGTTTCTTCTCAGCATGAACTCATTTAAGATTTTAAATGAATTATTTGGTACACTAAAAATTAAACTCCTTAGGAGCTTTACTGCCCTCCCATATTTTGCACAGGCACCACTGAAATAAATAAGGCATTTCCAAGAGGCAAGTAAACATTCTGCATGAATGAAAGTAGTGGGTTTTTCTCCTGCTTATTTGAAGAGAGGACTTAGGCTGCAAACTGCCAGCTGTGATTCAGCGGGTGGAGGGATGGCACCAGCAGCACTGGGCACTCGTAGCTGCTCACCTCCAAGATCAGTATGTGATATGTAAAAGGAAGCAAAAGGGCATTTTGATCCTTTATGTGAACAAAACAATGCAAATTGCTGAGACTAATAAGCCCAGAAACATTACAAGGTGAATGCCTTTTATGTTCGTGAAAATCTTCTATGTTTATTTGTCTAATACAATGGAAATAAAGCTTCAAAGGCCCTTTGATTTAAAAGTGCATTATTGAAATCAGCCAGCACAATAATAACCATTAGACCAAATTGTTGCATTATGACCCTAATAGCAGCATTGTCATAGCAGAGAACATCTGTACAGCCTCTTGCCTGAGTTGTTGGTGATGTAAAAGCAGAAATTAAGCCAAAAGAAGAGAGAATGTAGGCAGAAGAGGGAAAAAAAAATTTAAAAGGCCACAAATGGGTCCATGCACTCACAGTGCATCCAGAGCTGTGGCAGGCTATAAATTTTTATGATGAACCTAAAACTCAGACTTTATTGTCTGAAAGATTTAAGAAACTTTGGAGGAGAGCCAACACCAGTTTATGGCATTGGCCCCAAACCACGTTAAGCCAAGAGGTGATTTTCAGACTCATTCAAACTGAAAACACCGTGCAGAAAGTCAGGGATATTCCAAATCCTGATAACATGCCCCTACCCGCAAACCCTTCTCCAGAGACACTAGACCCAGCAGGCTGAGAGCAGCACCAGAGACCCAGCTAAAACTTGTAAGAGCACAGGAACATCTCTGCCCTATTTCCTCTCCATCCTCAGCTTCCCACTCCACCACCAGTAAATATCCCTCCTTCTCTGGAAGAGGCACAAGAAAATGTCCTGATCATAGAGGAAAAGCCGGTGGAGGCTCGGTAAGGACTGTCCTGGACAGGAGGGCATTGGGCAGGCAACCGGTGGGCAGCTGCCCAAAGAAAAGGCAAAAAGCTCTTCAATTTTAAACCTTTGCCGCAATCATTTCCCCTCTTTTTGAGTGCCGCCTAGCAGAATATAGAGCAAACGAAGCACGTTCGCAGCGATCACAGGGACCAACGTTTTCAGTTCCGCATTTTTGCAAGTTTTTAGCCACACTTTCCCCAAGGGCAGATTGCCTTCCATGCAAATTCTTAGAGATGCTCTTATGCTTAATTATTGAATTTGAGAAGCCTTTGTCATCTTGCAGGGATTGTTTTGTTCTTGCTTGGCTGCTCACATTGTACAGATTAGACAGAACCTGCATTTCTGAGGATATTTTCTTTTTTAACCATTTGTACTTTACAAAATAAATTACACTGACTTTTTTACTCACATTGATTTGAAGTAGCATAGATAAATGAAAGTGGGACCCTATTACTAGATTTCCTACGACAGCCTTTAACAAAACTTCAATATCAGGGGAAATCTCTCTAGTTTGACTTTTCAAAGCAAACCAATGTGGGTTTTGTGCCTAAAAATCTTACAAGTGAAAAATAATAGTGTAATTCCCAGGCTGGGGGGAAAAAAAATCAGAAAAGCCAACACAACAAACCTTGTATTGCTTAGTGAAGAGCAAACTAGCCTGAAAAATAAAGATGGTTTTAATCACGAGCTTCGGGCTGCTTGCCCACGTAGAACCTCTTTGTTTGCAGCACGCTTTTCAACTTCCCAACTTCCCTTTACATTTGCTCGCTCCGATCACCCTCCTGCTCGCTGCCCGGCCCCTTCGGTGGTTCCCAGGAGATACCAATCAGCTGGTCAGGAGGCAACTGTAACTACACTAATTACCATGTATTACGCTGTGTTAAAGCTCTAATACACGCCGAAACGCAAGTTTCCCCGCACCAGCGTGGCTGCATCCCTTGCTGTGCTCTGCCCCTCTCCTCCCTCTCCACAGTGCCACGGCGAGGGGCTGCCGTGCTACCTCTGCTGCCGTAATCAGGGAGCTAAAATTGTTATCAGATTAGCCCCAGCAATGAAAAGCACAGTCCCAGATCACACTCGCAGTTAGTTAGCATTTAGATAGGCTGGGACGGGGGTCTGTACAATAGGCATCAAAGCTGAACTCTTGGTGCAGTGAGAGGGATTAATTTCTTTAACCAACATGCCTGATCTGGCCTATCTCATTACCCTGCCTTGTCAGTGTCGATATTAGATTTGATTGAAGATTATACCATTTAGGCCTTTCCCCTGTTTTCCACAGAAATCAGGCCTATTGAATTGCACATTCTTCCATGGGCCCCTGTCAATACTCAGTGGCCTGAGCCTCTAATTCTGCTTCATTTAAACTTCATCAACTTTTCCAATCAAGTGGAAGGATCTGAAATAGGCTCCGTAAGCAGAAAGGCCCTTTTTCCTTTTGTCAGATAATTTATTCTGTTTTCTCTTTCTCTCCCCCTCGCTTCCCCACCTCTTTCTCTTTTTCTTCTTTTCGCTCCCTTTCCCTGATGCTGAAAATGAGATTACAGTATTTAAATGACTATGATAATCAATCGGGGGACCTTGAGCCGAGATTGAGGTTAATTTTTCTTAGCAGAACAAAGAAGCGTGATGCCATCGGGGATTTGAAGGTGCAATCTGTGTTTCATGCTTGTATTCCTCCCCCCCAACCCAAAACTGCAGTTTTAGGAGTCTTTTCTTGTTACTAACTAGGCAGTTGTTGTGATTTTTAGCGGAGGTAACCCCTAGGAGAGAAGAAATGTAATTTTGGGCTGATAAATAGCTAACAGCCTTCAATCAACAATTTTAATAGGAAAAAAAAATCACTTACATGGTGTGACTGCAGATCTAATGAAAGTGCTATCATTACCTTATTTATTTTTAAATATACTTGGAATAATTTTCAGCACTGTTATAAGTAGTCCTTCCAGCCTGCACAGCAGAGTTGTGAACTTTTAACTGAATACCCCTTTCATCCAGCCACTCTTTCTACTTAGCAGCTTTCTTGGTTGCCTGGAAAAAAGTCAAGACTTTTGTCATGATTTTGCTAATCAGAAATGGAATTGCTTATGTTCGTCTTAAAACCTGCATTGAAATGGCTTGTTAAGTCTTTAGATGATGTATTTTTGGTTGTAACATGCCAGCGTTTGCTCACCTGGATCTTTCCCTTACCCTTCTCAGGAAGAGAGAAAGAGAAAAATATGCATTTCTTTGCTTCCATCCTAGCTGTCTTGTCAGTGCTGTTTTACATGCTGCCACCCAATGTTATCTTTTATTTGTGTCAGGAGAGAGGATTTGACAAGTTCAGTATACAATGTTCATTTGGCAAGGCAAATTCTTCATACCAATTTTGAGTAGAAAATGAAACCATCTTTCAACACAACGAGCAACATCATTTTTGGACAGACTTATTATGGGAAGAAGAATTGCAAAACTTTATTTCCCTGCACGATCCAAAAAAACCCTGGAAATGAGACATTTAAACAAAAAAATAAATACATGTATGAATGTTTGAGGCCATCAGTTTGTTTTAGAAATAAAAAATAACCACCGGCTGCTGTCAGGTAGCTGTGGCCTCCTTTTGTTAATCAGATGCTGCTGAAATTGGTTGAATCATAATGTAGCTTTGTTTCAAATCTTTTAAGCTGTCAGAAGATTGGGAAAGGCAGACTGACTTCAGAAGTTTGTCAGCGTTCGCCAAGCAAAACAGTCCTTAGTCAACAGCGCGTAGGCTGAGGTTTGCAAAGATGCCCAAGGCCTGAGCGAGGGAGGGACTGGGGGCATTTCAAAGGGCTCCGGGTGCTTCACCTCCCTCCAGAATCTCAAATGTAACTTCTGGCAGTACTAAATACTCTGAACAATCCAATTAATGGAAAAAAAATCTCATAAATTCTGCTGTCCCATGTGTGTCACGAGTTACATGGGTACAGCAGGTTCCTTGGCAATGAGAATTTTGGTTTTGACAGCCCCCCCACCATAATGGGCTTCTGGTCCATGACAAGGACTTGCTGGTGCAACTGCACAGCGAGGACCCAGGACAGTTAAATAAATATTTTCTAAGGAAGACCATGCATTGAAAACGGGCTGTCAAACCTTCACTGGGCAACAAGTTCATTTTAGCACCCAGGACCCCTGCAAGGTTGGGAGGTGCAGCCTGAGAGCCATGGAGGGCTGTATATCCTCCATGTTCTGCAAGTCCACAGGAAACCTCAGCCTGTGGTGGGAATTGGGATGCTCTTTGATACCCCAGCTACAACCCTCTGTGAATTTTACCCCCAACAAAAGAAGCAGCAGCCCCAAGATGTCTGGTTCAGCCCCACAGGCTTGGAAGAGGCTGTGCATGTCTCGGACAGTGGTTTGCTCTGACAGTCTTCTCTCTTTAAGCAAATGTTGACTCACCATGGGGAAATCAAAACTCCATTAGACATTGCCACATTGTAGAGCAGACCCCATTACAGCGGTTGAGTTGCAATTAATTGGTTTCTTCAGATATTACTTAATTCTGGAAAGGCACAGATAGATGGGAAGGACAAGGCTGATCTAAACAATAATTTCCTAAAATAACATAATCTAAATAAACCAATGAAGTGATTACATAGTTATTAATCTAAATATAAAGAAGAGTCAAAAGAAAATATTTGGTATATAACAATTTAGAAAAAACAGTAGAGTTAATACCATTCTGGGTAGACTCATCATGAGGCAATCAGCATTTGTGCTTAGGGATGGATGCTGGTTTAGCAGATTAATTATGTTTCGTGCAAATACCTGCCATTTCAAAGTGTCCCATCTTCTGCTTTTGTTTGGTCTGTTGTTCATGCTACTTAACTTTTCAACACATGGATGGAAGGGGCCACTGCCTACGTGGCACTGCAGGTTTGGGTTTTTGTTTTTAACTAAGGTTGATGTTGGATTAGGAAATATAGAGCAAAGTAATGATAAAAAGAGATTCCCTTGCGTGCGGATGGAATAATTAGTAATTTGGAAATTTTCTGGCCCAGGGAGGGCCCTCCACAGGCAGTCCCTCTGCAGAGAGGCAGCAGGGAGCTGCATGCTTGGGGCCCCCGCTGCATCAGTGCCTTGGGTGCCGTGGGGCTCCCAAGAGCCGTGCAGCATCCCCCCAGCCTGCTGCCAGTGCAGGAAGCAGATCCAGCCATCTCCCACATAGCTCTTCTGTGCAAAGCTCATTCGCTTGCATTATCAGGGTAAGAAAGTATTTGGCTTCAGGAGAATAAATAACTAGGCTTTACAAGTCATTAAAAATGTATTACAAGAAAAATACAGTGCGGCTATAAATAGAAAACAAAGCAACTCCTATATAAACTTTTACAATGACTGCTACTCAGACTATTCGTCACTGTCTGTTTTTAAGTGAGTTTAGCATCCGTGATCTCCAGAGACTGATATCCCTTGAAGCTGCAGTTCTGCTCAGGCACTGGCAGTGCACTGGCCTCTGCAAGCCTCCCCCAGTCCTGTCGTTTAGTGACAGCAGCTCAGGTCTGTGACCTGCTCAGTCTGAGTGGAGATGAGCTGAGGTGGGGGCAGAGGGGCTGGTCAGTTCCAAACTGGAACTTTGGTGGTTTTCCCTTCCTTCTTTTTTTTTTGAAGTGGAAATACATTACTTATTTCTAATTCACTTACAGTCTGACACGTAGCAGTTACTTCCACAAAAGATAGCACCTCCCCCTGCAAACCTCCACAGATACAGATCTTGACTTAATATGAAATGAACTCTATGTAGCAATACATTAATCATTCAGTGATACATCATTACTGTCTTCCTTTTTGTTATTACTTAAACAGTAGATCGTGTAGGTAAAGTCAAGTATACCTCGTCATTTTTAAACCTTTCTTGAGGAATATGCACATTTTTTGAAGAAGCCGATATTATCTCTGCATTCTGCTTAGTGCTCCAAGGGAAGCCAGGGCGAGCTTGCTTTCAGGGGGAGATGAACTGCACTTTGTGTTTTCAGACTTCCATGTCAAGAGTTTGTCCCCTCTGGTCTGATTTTCTTTTTGTCATATCAAGCAATAAAGTGGGTGATTAGGTGGCTAGTATACCTTAGTGCAACTTGGCACCCACTAGCAAAGAAGATGCCTCAAACTTTCAGCTAACTTCAGTTGAGTGATGGTATAACTTTAAAAAATAAAATCCTGACCATGGTCCCAACGTGAAAACTTCATGCTAGAGTACTAAGAGTGCTTAAACTCCTGCATGTAGCTAATAGGTTGCCCCAAGGGAAAGATGGAGTTGCCTTGGCTGGACAGTGATGAACAATTAGAGATCACAGCACCCAGGTGTACTGAAGAGTCCATAGTTACATATTCAGGTCAGGGAAAGTAGGCCACACCTAAAGGGTGAATCCTAATTGTCTGAGTTGTGGTTTCTTGGTAAGGAGGACATTTTGTGCAGCATACGTCTTAAGAAATGGGATGTTTTCATCACTATTCTTCTGGACGCAAGAGAGAAGCTGCTGCAGGATGGTCCAGAAGGAAAATGTTCTGTTTGTTTGCAGGACTATGAAATAGCCAGAGGCTGGAAGGCAATGTTCAGATCTTCCCAAGTGCTGGGGAATTTAGGATTTGGGGTCACACTGTCCTGTTCATTTCCATTAATGTGTTCCTGACTCATGACCCTGCAAGAGGGTGAGAGGTCTTGGTTTGCATCTAATTCCTGATCGAAATGTAGCAACTCAAACTACTTTCAAAATAAGCCTGTGCACTGCAGTGGGGCTCAGTCACACGTTGCATAGGTGTGAGGGAGAGCAAATTTGCTCTTCTGCACGGACATGCACTCTGGACTGCACTCCCAGGTATGGAAACTGCTGGCTAGAAACACTGGCTGAGGGTTTCTTAACAGAACAGACCCATTGGGGTCATTTCTGCAAAAACGTGAAATTCAGCAAGTGATGATTAGAAAAAGCAATTTCCTTTTCATGAAATGCAGGCGCTCATTTTGTTTTCATCCTAACTCACAAGAACCTCTTTCTAAAACGCTCCACCAGCCTCCCCCGGTTGGGGTCTCATTGCTCACCTCCCTCCTGCAAGGCTGTTTGCATACAGCAGTCCCTTTAATTTGGGAATTTAACAAGTAATTCTAAATTGGGACATTGGAAAACCTGTGATCCTGTTTACCATGTCTATCCTATCAGATGTGGTTCTGTGCTTTCACTGCCTTGAAAACAAAGGGGAAGAAAGTTGAACACATGGTAACCTCAACTAGAAAGGGCTTTGCTGCAAGAGGATATTGAGTTGTTTTATAAAGCCCAATACTACGCTTGAATTATGCCTGAATAAGGAGAAAGGACATTGTTAAAGAGCCCTAAACATTGACCATAGTGGATCTTCTTTCTTCCAAACCCTTCAGTGGTGTTGTTTTTGGCTGTTAATGATTTGGTATTGTATTTATAAGCTGGCAGGGTAATCCAGAGAGCAGCAGGAGGGGCAGTTGCCTTAAATAAAGCTTTACAATGCTGCTAATTAAAATGATCCTTCCTCTCCCTGTGATGACTAATGAGACAGAAAGAAGAATCAGGGAGGGTTAATGAAAATGTTGCCATGAGATTCCCTATTTTTAATTGGTCTTTTTAATATTTTAATCTCCTTTACAGTGTGGGGGTGGAGATGGAGAAATTTTCTTTCAACCTTTCTTGTACCGTGCCCAATAGGTTTGTAATGCATGGCATTTGAAACATGCATTTCTAGCTATATATCAAGAGTCCGTAACCAAAAGTCTGAGACCGAGTGTAGCCTTGAGATGCAAGAAGCAATTTTGGACTTAACTGAGAACAGAAACAAGAAATGTGAAGCCTGTTTTTAAGCTCAAGCTTCCAAAACTCCAAGGGAGCATTCGTACCCCGAGGACTGAGGCTAAGATCTATTGTGAAGGATTGGCACTGATGCTCAATAGTATTTAGAGCTTTAGGTCATGATGCTCTGTTAAATGCAATATTTATCCCATGAGCGTGTCACAGTTCACCTCAGATGTCAAGAATTCAATTAATATTCTATTTAATAGAACACACCATGACCTAACCTTTTAATACTCTTAGTGCGTCTGAGCCCTCCTTATTAGTGTCACTCTCTAACTTTCCTTCTCAACTGATGCATCTAACCACAACTGGGATGGGGAAATTGGGAGCGAGGAGAGAGGGGAAGAGATTTAAATTACTTTTGGACCTCACTGTGAGGATTCAGCAGCTTTCTCTCTTGTAAAACCTGGTTCGCAGGGGGTTAGCATACCCCGCTTTTCCCATTTTTATGGGGTTGACATCTTGCAAGTTTCAACTTTCTATTGATTGAAAACCACAAAAGGCACCGCCAAATTGTTCATGGTTTGAGCCAGTCCAGTTTTTCATTGAAACAGGATTGCCCCTGCCTCACACAGCATTATCAAACTTAGGGTCAGGGCAAACCATTCATGTGAGTAACACCTGCAGGATGAAATCTTTGGCTTCAAATTTTGTCTGTGTACTGTGATGGTAGGTTACAAGTACTCAGAGATTTTGGAATCAGCACTACAGAAATTTCCCTGCATTGCATCTGAAAATTGTCTCTGAAAGTGAAATCCCTTGAATGCATCATGATTTTTCAGATCGGACTAGAAAATCAGAGGACTCCTCCTGGCCTTAAGTCCTTCTTTCCCCTGTCACTAGCAGCAGTGTCACGGCAGCCCAACTCCAGCAGTTCGTTGCTGAAATCAGAGGTGCAGAACCAGGTTTTGCCATCCTTGTGCCACCTCTAGTGGGCTACTAGGAGAAAGCCATAAAAAACACTGTAAATTGTGCATTTCAGATCATGTGAAATAGAAGACAGGCTTAGTAATCTGATGGGGTTTATATCTAGCTTTTTAAAAGAACAGAATTAATTTTAAAAATTCCTAATTGGGATCTGCTTCAGCCCAATACCTTTTTTGTGCAACACATTAGTGCATTATGCACATTCTGTGCATAACACATTAGAAATTGAAAGAGACTGAAAGCAAGGAAGTGTTTTAAATTATTCTGTCGTGTAGCCTTTACATTTTGAGAAGTAGGCTTTTTTTAAGGCAGCGTTTCCCTGACTTCAGCCAGGCGGGTAGGATGAGGTTAGTACAGCGGAGAACACCTGCCTGCAGCTGGGAGGGGGCCACAATATTACCACACCTGTGATTTCAGTAAGATTTGTTGGGAAGATCAACCAATAAATACAGAGGCTGTACTACAGCTCCTTAGAGTGGGAGGAAGAAGAGACATTGTGCCAGATATTTTCATGCAACTATATTCATTATTTATGCAGAAGAAGAGATATTTCAGGAAAACAGAGCTGAACCATGAGTGACAAGGTATCTTTCCGGAGCGTAGGGTGCAGGAAAATTGCACTGAGGATGACAGCTTTTTAATGTAGAGTCTCTATTTCACTGAATTACTGCATGTTGGCATTTTGAAAGTACAAGATGACCTATTTATTAGCTGTGAATCAAACAGAAATTACATGCTAGAAAATAAAAAAGTTGTATGTTTCTTCCAGCTGGTAAGATGTTTATCCTACAGAAATAATATATACATAAAGGAAAACCTGCAAACAAAGGATCATCAATCACAACACACTAAATTTAATGTTGTAGGACCTATATTCATCTTGTAATATTGCGATCATATGTGCTTGTTCCCTTACATGTGATGTAATATTAAATGTATGTGTGTCATAATACTTTAAAATTTCACTACCTTTGCTCCGCTTAGGCTGCTATCATCCTCTTCCCTTTTGAAGAGGAAATACTGGCTTGGAAACTTGGCCTGAACAGTAATGTGCATCCTAGAGCAACACAAAATGGCACGCTGAGATCAAGCTTTCCATATTCCTAGCTGCCCTCTCCAGGCATGTCCCCTCTCCATGTACAGACAGGTGTCAGAGGCGTCCCCAATTTGGGGATGCCAAGCTGTCTAGTCCTGCCTCTCAGTACATGCAGCACTTCTTTTAGCTCTCAAAAATCCTAGCCAAGCTTGAACAAGAGCTGCCCAACATCACCTGTAGTGCACATTAGGAAGTGAGAATATAATTGCTGTGACCAGCAGCAATGGACTATTTTATACAATATGAAGTATCCATCTCATGCTGCCACTGGATCTTCCAAATCTAGTCATCTTGAAAACGCAGCCACAATTCATTTATATAGAGGAGTTCCTACAACACCTAGAAAAGGCAGGTGAACGTCACCCATCTAATGTCTCTCAATCACACATGGATATACTTCTATTGTCCATCTAATTGATGCAAAATCCCCTGGCAATACTACTGTTCTTATTTTTCATTTGATAATGATGCTGTAGTTCATTAGGGATGGCATCACCCCGTGGCTTTCAGGCCATACTTGTAGATCAGCAATAGCTAGTGAATCTCAGAGCCTCGGTTCTGCAGCAGTCTTTCACGGTCCACCATTAGGAAGGCAGCTGTTGCTCAGAGAAAAGCATGCTGTTTACCATTGCTTTAAAAATGCAACGGAGGCGCAGTCAGCCCTGGGGCTTCTCTATGATGTTGTAAAACAGTAGGGTTTTACCCACAGCTTCCCATACAGGGAAACCACAGGTTTCTTTTACGAAAAAGCTGAACATCAATATACAGTAGAAACTAAGCACTGCACTGCATATTAGGCATGTGTTTGAGCCTGGAAGGAGGTGTCCTGGTCCCTCTTTGCCTTGCTGCTTGTAAACGGGCAGTGCCGGAACCTCAGGAGGAAGGTAACCAGCTACGAAACTAAATGCTAGAAACTGCCGGGGCATGCAGATGGAGCATTTCCCTGGGGGAAAGGCAAAAGCAGGAGGAAAAGCTGCCAAAAGAGCCCGAGTAGTAGCGCTGCACTTTGCCAGAGAAGCAAATGCCACATCTGAAGGAAATACCCTTACAAAGCACAGCTTGTCATTTGGAGAGTGGAAATTCAGCTTTCCCTGGGAACTTTGATATTAAGGACCTAAACAAAGGCCCGGAAAGAGAAAGCTAAAATTGTTGGATTTGGCAACTGACATTCAAATGAAGATGCAACAAGTTCCTGCCTTCTCTTCCCTCATGTTCTTACATAAACAATTTAAGAGGTAAGTTGCAGGAGCAAATGTCCAAGCCCAAACCTGGAGCAATGTTAACTATAGCTTTATGAATGTATTTCATATCCCTTTTAGCTCAGAAAGTAAATAATTTTATTTACTTCCCATTTTTCACTCCTAATATACCACAACCATCAACGTGAAAAGTAATCCCCACACAGAAAAAGGCCAACGCATGGAATATGAAAGGATGCAGAGAATCATTCAAGAGAGGCATAGAAAAACATGCAGTTGCTACAAGTATGCAAGAGCGTAGTAGTAGTAATCTGATGTACAGACTGACGCAGGCCACCAGCAGTCTGTAAATACAAAAATCTGCGGTATCACAGCGAGTAGGTGGCCTCATTTCCTTCCTTCGTCAATCCCTCCTGTTGCCCCACCCTCTGTAGCAAGAGCGCAAAGTCTCGGTGTCTTACTGCATGGCCTGGATGTTGTTTTCCCGATCAGAGCAGCAGGCTTTGTAGGGAAGATGAAATGATTGCTGACTCTTTTCTTCTCATTAAGTTTGCTTACACTGTGGACCGTTGAGGTTTCACAGGCTTTGTGTCTCATGTACTCTGCTTTGAGACTCCCCAGCATTCATAAAAGTGAAGCCCACTAAACCCGCACAACTCTTACATTACTTAGAAAAGTCCAGTTTGAACTTTTATCACATGTGCATCGTTTTCCTTTTTTTAAAACTGAAAACCACAAATTGGCTCTGTAGAAAGAAGGTTGCTGCTAGGTTTATCCTTAGATCTGGTGGTTATCGTACCCAAACCCATTCTGGACCAGCAGCCTCCAGAATCAGGGCATCCATTATACCCCAGTGACTATGGCCAAGAGCACCAAACTCATCCTGACTTTGCAATAACCTAACAGCCATTTGACCTGTGTCCTGAAGAGGGCAATGAGCAATAACCTCCCAATACAATTATCATTTCTGCTAATCCATCCATGTGGCAGGGAAGGGGAGGACAGTGTTAAAAACTGCTGGTCCAGCTGACTACTCCAGAAGGAAATGAAGAGAAGAAAAAAATATTACAAAATTCCTGTTGAATTATCTGAAACCCATTAGCAGAGGCATGTGGTGAACTTTATAACCACACCTTTGGCTCTGCCACTTTGCCCTTCTGGGACTGCAAAGCAGTGTCTTTCACCAACCTTAAATTCAGATCAGCTTTGCAATTAATCAGCACCACTTGGATATATATGGATGTATATATTCTATCAATATAATTTTCAGACTTATCAGTATAGTGTCTACTTCCTCACAATAGCTGGATAAAGCGTATTTTTAAATACATGATCATCCAAGTACATTTGCAATAGAAGCAGGGCAGTTATTTCAGCATTGCACATTCATTCCGAGGTAACACATAGGATCTTTGGGAAAAAAAAATCTATACATTAGAAATATTTAATTGACCGCTTGATATTTTTCCAATCCCTCTGTGTTGAATCCTGAATGGTAAAACTTAACATGAGTCTTTTTTGCTTGAATTATCCTCCTGCTCTTGCATATATACAAGCTACGTGCTGTAATGCAAGACTCATACATTCGTCTTAGTAATTTATCTCATTTCCTTTGGAATGGTGTCCCTCAGTGGCTCAGAGAAAGTGGAGCGGTTGTTTTAATAGATTTGAGTTTTATCTGCCTCTCTATTTGCAGCAGGGCATAATAATAATAAATTATGATACTAATAAGTAGGTTGTGCAGAATGGACTACAGTGGTACCACTTCCCTCCCCCTCCAAAAAAGTAATTTATGGGTACATTCTTGTGACTTTAGGGGTGTAATAAATTATCAGGGTTCGTTTTTCTATCCAATTTGAGGCAGTGCAGCTGTGTTTTGCAAGCAATAAACTCTCTTGTTGTATTTCTTAGCTAAGCACTGAAAAACACAGTGTGATTTTTTTTTTTTCCCCCCCTCCCTTCCCAATTATCGTTGCAACGCCTGGTAGCTTCTCTGTAGTTAAGGGTTTGCCAGTGCTTCTATTATAAACCTCAATTTTCAGGGGCCTATAACTTTGCTCTTTTAAATCATAGAGGGCTAGAACTTGGTGGACATCTGTCAATCTATATGCTTTTTTATCTGAGAAAAAAAAGTAAATTTTTAAAGGAGTCCAGAACTCCCAAATTGGAGCTGCGTGTGGAAGTCGGAGACAGACGGATGTGAGTAGCTAGTAATGTTTGGATACCTCTTCAGCTCCTGAAAAGCCTATGAGTGCCTCTTATTTTGAACACATCTTGGGGCAGTATTTGGGCCTTAATTATATTTTTGACACAGTGGACAGGAAGCGTAGCACCGTGGCCACTTTGCTGCTGGAGGTTTGGGGATCAAGTACGAGTCAGCCATTTGCAGAAGCTCCCTCCTTAAAGGTGATGCCCCACTGTTGAGTGCTGGCCCAGTGGTTCAGCGTGCTGAAAATACAGAAGATGTAAAGGAAGCTGCGGCAATTCACCCTTCCCAAGCACCAGCTTGCAGTCTTAGCCACCCGTATCGACCAAAATACTGTCACAGAGTCTTTGAATTCAAGGAGAGGTTAAGAGCCTTTGTGGACCTGGTTCCCATTCCCGATACCTGCCCTTTTTGCGTTCAGCCTGACACGAGCAAGGGTCAAAGAAGGAAGGAAGAAAATGAGAAGATACCATAACAACACTAGAATTGCACAATCTCTCTACAGCAACCTTGGAGACCTGGGGCTGGGAAGTACAGTACATGTTCAGCTCTGCCAGGAAATGGTTCATTCCTTCCCCTCTGCAGAAGCTTACTGAATGAGGGGAAAAAAATCCACCTGATTTTCTAATACTGCTTTGTACAGGTACAATTATGTCCTGCTTTATTGCACAGGCACTGCTCTGCTATAGGGCACCAAATACCTTCCAGCGCAAGGGAGTAAACCAAGAGTGGAGTAAAAATGACTCTGGGTTTCCAGGGTGCTCTTAGGGGGAGCATCACGGCGGGGAAGGAGCAGCTCGCAGCCCCTTTGTGCAGGCTGCTATTCCAGCCACTCTCATATCAGGCCATACAGCACTGCCAGACTAATGCTTCTGCTAAAGCAGCCTTCTACGTGATCAGCAATTAAGCGGTGAAGTCAGCCCCTTAATATTATGTTAACATAGTTCAGTATATTAAATGTAAAACAAGTCATAATTTTTAAAGGTACCTCGGCTTACTGAGTTTAAATGAAGGCAGCAGTAGGACTATCACAGCCATATGCAAATCACCTGCATTTTAAAGCTAACAATAGATTTTGCTTTATTGTTTTGGCATTTAACGAGTGGGAAAATAATAAATTAAGCCACATGGGGAATCCCTGGTGCTTTTACAAACTGAAGCAGTGCCCATTTGGAGAGAGAACATTCCCCATTTTTCTCCCTAGCTGCATTGCTCTTAACCCAGCACCTTATTAAAGCTTATAGGGCAAAATTCTCCTCTCATATTCCTCTGGCAGCTCTTAGTCCACGTTTGGCTCTCCCTACCTTCCTAGCTGTCTTTCATCCTACAAGCTCTCTCTGCAGACAGGGAACAGAAGAAGAGTAAAGACTGGCTGGGCCATAGGGAGTCAGAAGAAAGATGTTGTCATAGTTTTAGGATGGTTACAATAGCTATTAGAGCACGGACAGCTTTTTCTGCTTGTTGTCATAGGGGATGCGGTCGGCAGCTGCCAGTGCAAGGTCTATATAAGAGGCAGCTGCGTTAGGCTCTGGTCAGCAGCAAGCAGGATCCACGCAGTGAAAATAATAGGGCCTCTGCAGCTGCCTGGTGTGCTACTGTGCCAGGTACCAGCTACGACACTAGCACCAGATTCATGGCTCAGTGGAGCAGTGTTTGCTTGGGGCTGCACAACCAAAAGGAGGAGGGGATGAACATCTTAGCAAGTTGACTTCTCTAGTTTCAAGCGTTTTTGAGTAGGGTGCTAGACTGTGTTTGCACAGGGCATGAGCAAAAAAAAAAAAGGAGAGCAGCATTTTCATTTTAACTCACTCAGCTCTTACTGATCAGAGCCCTGAGCCAAAAGTCAGGCTCGGCTGTGAGGATGGTGGTCATCTCAGGCTGATTGAATGGGCAGGTGTCGATCTTGCAAATGGCAATATTTAGCTCACTTATCGGTAGTCGTGAAATGTAGCTGAAAGCAGATCACATCATGGATGTTCGCTCCTGAATGCCATCCTAGACCTGTCTTCTCCAGGCCACATTTTTACAAGTCACCAAAAGGAAAATACACTGCTTCATTGTCACGCTGCTCCTCTGTGTGAACAAGTGCAGAATTTCCTTGTGCAGAGCAGGCACACGAGCACGTTCAACACGTGCTTGCTTCCTGTGTTATCTGCGAGAAGTATCAATTATACATGTCCATGAACATATCCCTGCACCTGCGTTCCCCCAGGAGCACTGTTTTACCAACACCAAAGGATGCAACAGAAATCAGGAACCAAGGTAAACCAGCCAGCCTAAAGTTAACACAACGCTGCAGCACTAACTGGCAACAGAAAATTGCCAGGGAGAGTGAAAATTTAAACAAGACAAACAACAGGAATGAAGAGAAAATACTTCGAATGGAAACCTGCAAACCTCTGACAGGTTTGGAACATGCCTAGGGATAATTCATCAGCTTCCATCTCATGGCTCTGTACAATCTCTTAGAAAAGCCCCTGCAGTCTTGCCACACACGTCCGTTTTCCACCAAATCTGCTGTTTGTCCTATTTGATGCATTTCATCTGTTATGTACAACGTTTGCACTTACATACGCGCCATGTGGGGAAATTGTAGATAGAAGGTTTGTGCAGCCCTCTGAATATATGAAGTGCTGCACAAGGATTATGGTTATTTTCATAATAATTTTCCACCACTGCCTATGTTTGAAGTCAGGGATGTCTGGTGGCTGAACCAGAGAAGCAGAACATGCACAAAAGCCCAATTAGCTTCTTATCTCCAAAGCTCTTACAAACACTAATGCATTAATCATTGTAAAACTAAGAGATGAGCATTGTCTGTACTCCTGGCTCAGTTCAGTCGGGATGTAACTTGACTGACGCTGAGAAATACATGACGAATCTTGTCCATTCATCCCCACTGTGCAGGAGAGGAGACAGAAACAAAGGCAGAGCACCTCGATGGCCACCCCGGTCTCGGCCCACAACATCCCTTTGTAAAACCTGACCAAGTCTCAGCTCAGGAAGAAGCACATCCTAGGTTCAGGTCCAGCTGAGCATCAATCCTCCATGCGATGCTTTCTGTTAGCCTGTTAGAAAATCCAGATGCTGCTTAAAACATGGAAAGTCTAAAAATGACACAGGAATAGACAGGGAAGGGCTAAACAGCACAATAAGTGTTTGGTTCTGCAAGAGATGCACAAACACACAAAAGCAAGCTGGCTCTAGGAAGACCTTTTCAGATTACTTGAATGTCTCTTAAAAAAATGGATTAAAATACAGATTCCCCCTATTATTTTTCAATAATAGAAGTGCAGCACAGAACAACTCACTAGTGCCACAAACTACTTTTTCATTTCTGTTTTTGTTTCATGCTCCAATATCTTCTTCCAGCTGCTCATGTCTCCTTCTCCTTCTCCTCACTTTGATCTATTAGTTTTCCCCAGAAATGGGGTTTATAAATCATTGTAATGCAGCCCTGGGAAAGACGGTGCTTAGTGCAGGGAGAAATACATTGCAGCTAACAGCCACGGCAGGGAGGAAAACTCTCACCTCGTAGTGGGGCTGTGGCGACAGGTTACTGATGGCGCTGGGTTGTTTTATGTCTGCATTCGTGCCATCAGGGGCAAGGCCACAGGGAGCGCTGCCTGTACCCCCTTTGCAATATTTCAAGCTTCCTTTTGCAGGCAAAAACAAACTGCTTGGGGGCTCGCAAGGGAAAGCGGGGAGGAAAAATTGCCAGAAGAAGGGGAGGGCAGGCAGGACAGGTGGGGATGGATCACTTAGTTCCTGCTTTTGCACAATCGCATCTTTTTAAAAAGAGACGTTTGTCTCTAATGCACCCTGAAAAGATGCAAATTTCATGCAAGTCCAATCTATTGGCAGCAGTGGCAGGATCCAGCTCGCCCATGAAGATTTCCGCTCCTTTGTGGCAAAGCTTTTGTGTTCCCATTTTGCATTTGGGAAACTTTGTTGCTGGAGGCCCACGGGCACCGCTGACCCCGGGGTCGCTGCATGTTGAAGTCAGGGTGTACCGCAAGAAGAGCCCCCTCCAGCACTGCCCCAACTTGGTCCCCATGAGAGCGGACGCAGACACACCTGCTTCTAGTGTTCAAAAATCTTTTTGTATTTGAAACCTAAGGGTTGGGCTTCATTTTCTAGTCAGGCTTTTGAAAGTTGACTACAGCTGTTAAAAAAATAATCTAAAATATGAAGCTGGGAGCAGTGCACGGCTAGGCACCAGGTCACTCAGCAATCTCAAAACAGCCTTTCCAGGTCAAGTTGGTGGAAGGGCTGCTGTAGCATTTGTGGCACAACACTGTGGCGAAGGTCTGAGCGTCCCCCCGGCAAGAGGAGGTCCCCTGAGTCCCCTCCCAGGAACAAGTGTTAGTCCTAAATGCAGAAAACCCACCATCAGCTACGGCCAGAGACAATCCTCCATCAGCGGAAGTTTAGGTACTTATCTCCTGCCCTGGGATATGGGATGGATTAGGGGAACCTATTGCCAACCCTATTTAATTAGGGAGCAAATCTTCATAACCTCCTAAGAGCAGCACAATCACACACAAGCTACAGGCTCTTTGAAGCACTTGCTGTGTTTTTAGGATCACCAGCTCCTAATAAGACCACCCCAGGCAGACACACCATCCTTTAGTTTCGAAAGCACACAAAAGAGACACCATGCTGGAATCTTACCTCTATCTTTAACAAAGCATTACCCCCTCCTCACCCTCTTCCCCATAATTGCCTTGTTATTGTCATTGGTGCCATTGTTCATTGGCTCGGCCGTAGAGAGGCCCGAGGGAGCAGTTCTGCCTTAGCTAAACCAATATCTCCTGCAATAACCCCCTGCAGTTTCCCCTTTGCTATCCCATGTTGAATAAATCCTCCATCTCTGTTTGCTGAATGATCATAAAGATATGATTGAAGTTTCAAATTTATGGTTTCCTTCAAATCGAGGAGCAACTCCAATAATGCCAGAGCCTGTTTGCTGACTGCTTTTGACAGGGTATATGTAAAGGGAGATTTGTAATAGCAGAAACAGGAATGCAAAGATTAAAGCGACGTATTTTCTAGGCACGCAGTGCACACATATGCAGTCACGTGTAGGGGTTGAATTCACACACGCACTTCCAGAGCATCCTCCATACAAGGACCTCACTGCAGTTCCCAAGCACCCTGCAAGGCAGGGTGTGCACACAATATTTTACTCTAACAGCGAATCTGTCTCGAGTAACCACACAAGAGACCGACAAGAATTGGTTGCCTAGTAAAGGAGGATCCTAACTAAAGATCTCACACAACTGTACTGAAAACTACTCTAAAGTGGCTGCTGAAGGCTGGGAGAGGGCTGTATATTAAGGTGATCCTTACTGTCAGCTTCACTCTCCATATCCCATGTGTTCCCTCTGAACTATGTTAATGCAATCCTCTGGGTGCCCAAGATGCTCTTTGGGGAGCACAGAGAAACCCTCTTGTTCCTACGGGAGAACATCCCAGCCATTTTCTCTAATCACAGCACCAACATCCAAAAAAGCAACCAAAGGGGTGTTACGCTTACAGGCAAAAGCAGCTGCCTCCTGAGGACACCCAGTGTTGCACCTTCCCCATTGAGGCAACAGCCTCCAAGAGCAAACCCAGGGAATCTGGTGCATGATTGTGGACTTCGAGCTGGGGATGGTTACCACCTTCCCCAGTGCTGTTGTCTTGGCCTGGATGTCAAAACCCTCCTTTCCCCGTCAGCCCATCCCAGCAGCATTTAGTGAGACATCTCTGTCATACAGCTGTATCCCGGGAATTGCACATCATGGGGCACATCGGTATTCAGGTCAATATTAGTCTTTACGAATGAACTACCACAAAGCTGGTGAAATCAAAGTTTGTGACTTTGGTCCAAAATCTGAACAGAGCATCTGAAATGCATTGCCTCCAGCCCTGTGGCCACAGCACATTTGCTTTTCTCTGATTCACAGCCATTTATGCTCATTCTCATTTCAACAAAAACCTATAAAACTCATACAGCACGATGCAGTCCTAAATTAAATGCACTTTAACATCCCTATATAACAAGGGAGTCTTTGCTCTTTTAAATTAATGTGTGTAGCTGAGAAGGGAACCTTTCCTGGAAAATTTATTCCACTTTATTTGGAGACAGAAAACCCCACCTCGTTCCACCTTCTCTGAGAGCAAAGATTATTTTGTGTGTTATAATGAGGAATTTGTAATAACGAGAGCATTGCGTGTTAGACTAACTACGAAGCGAACAACAGAAAAGAAGACTTCTGTGAACAGCAGTGTTTGTGTGATGTATGGTAATATTTTTCCTCAGTGCATTACAAAGAAAAAAGCAAGATAAAAATATCGTCCATTTTCTCCCTAATTTGTAGTTTTCTGGTGTTAGCAAGGCTTATAAGACACATGCTCCCAATTAGCTGCTCCTCTTAATTTAAATGCTTCATAAATTATCTCCTGCGCTTGTGGATTATCACTTCATAATGCGAGTTAGCATTTAAATAAATAGCTGCGATGTAGGAAATTAGAGAGGTTTACAGTCTGAGGCAGCAGCATAATGAAGGAAAATACCACAGCAGCTGAACAGGGGTTGGGAGAGATGTGGAGAGACAGAGATTTTTTTCCCCTTACCTTTTAGCAATGAAATTTGGACTGCAGCAGGGAAAATATGGGTCAGAACTCCAGCAGAGCAGGAGCCTTTTGTAACGGCTGAGCACGAAGGGAACATAGAGAATTCTTAAGTGCGTAAAACATCTGATTTAGCAAATATGATGCAATTATGAAGTGACTTTTTCGAGCCAACTCTTGGTTGCCTCACAAGGTAGCCCCTTTGAAAGCAATTGGGGTACTCACGTACGTCACCTGAGCAGTATCTGACCCCTTATGTTCTACCCTTTCAAAAAAATATAGGACTGGAGAGAAAAATAATAGAACAAAACAGAGCTGAAATTGTATTGAGAAAATTTGGTGGGGAAGACAATGAGGGAGTCAGATGTAGGATTATGGGGAATTTTAGAAATACATATATCTTTCAAAGATAACGAATATTAATTTGTAAGCCAGCTAACTTTTGCCATGTTTTTAGCACCATTAATAAGATCAACCCATAGACAACGATAGTTTTTAACTGTTGACAGCCACTTCCCAGTGCTATTTCAGCCCGGTTTCACAATTGTTGTCATAAATGTAGAAAATTAGGAAGGCAGGGCAGGGAAAAACCTCACAACAGCTCCTTGGGGGACTAAGGCTCTCTCCAGTGCTTGCTGTCCTTGCCTTTGGTATCACTGCTGCTTCTTCTGCCACAGGAGAAAACTCTGGGCAAGATCCTGCCAGCAGTCAATCGCACTTGACTGCCACTGGCTTCTTCAGGAGCTGAAGACACAGAGGCACGAGTGGGCTCAGGACCCTTTGGTGTCTGCCTTGCAGAGCACCCAAGGTTGAGCACTGCAGCTCTTCGGGGAAGTTCAGCTATTACAGCTCCCTGCTTGCTCACACACAGAAGTCCCAACGTGTCAAAATCATGGATATTTTTTCAAAAACACATGAAAATCATAGAAGCCTTGACAGCCTTGACCAAAGTCCAGCCTTAGGCAGGAGTAAAGTTATTAGTTGCCTTATTTCCCAGAGAAAGTCTGACACATTAGGATTTCACAGTAACTGGCTGTAAGTGTAATGGGCAGGGTGTGATTTTGCTCACTGGGTTTTGCAGTTAAATTTCAGCACGTTGAATACATTTTGCTGTAGGACAGAGCAAATGATTCGGGCATATTCTTGGATTAGCACAAGACCCTCTGTGCTTAATGGGAGTTCTGTCTAACTGACAGCACAATTTGGGTCTTCATTGTATTTAATATACTTCCAAGAGTGGGGGTCAAATTGTCTCATCATTTACATCCATACAACCCTGCTAATCCCAGGAGAACTGCAGAGTGGAAGCTCAGGACAACCTGTAACTGACTCAATTTTCTCTGCTTAGCACCTTCCAGTTAATTTTTCTACCAATGTGTCCCAAAATGCTCTTGGTTACAATGCCAGTTCTTTCAAAGTCAATAGGACTGAACATGGACAACTGGACTGAAGTCTGTTGGAAGAAGATTTCTGCCCGGACCCCTCAGGATGCACTGGTGGAGTCTGTAGCCATTGCTTGGATAAGATGCAGTTCACCCTGCAGAGAGTTCAAGTCAGCACAGCAGGATCCCCGTTTCATCTTATAATTTTCTATTCCAACACGTAGTGTTTAGAAAGTGAAAAAGGGACTGATCCCACTCCAGCCAACATCTGAAAAGTTACAGGAGCTCTTCATCCCTCAAAGTTTCCAAGCGGTAAAAGAAAGGCTCTGTGGGCCAAACTGTACCCGTGCTCACAGCTCTGCAGTGGCTCTGTCCTCTGTGGCATATTTGCATCTCTATTACCATCACTTTGTCTTCTGCACCGAGCAACGGATGGACACAAGTGCTACTGGCTTATTCTGTGCTTAGGGCCTGATAAGCCTCTATTTTGCTGAAGTATGGGGACACACAAACTAACTTTTCTGTCCCAGCTGCAAGGGCTCTTCAGAAAGGTCTAAGAAAAACCTGGCAGATGTGTTGGGTGCTGAATGCAGGAGATAGGACTGGAAATCCTGGGACTAGATTCCTTCAGGGAGATGGTGCCACTTTTTACAGAATCACCTTTTCTTCTAAAAGGGCATTTTAAATAATAAAATTGGAAGCTGCCGCATATATCTTTCCAACTGATCTACTAATCATATTTCTTCAAATTTTATATCCCTGACCCTTGTAAAGGGATTGCACGGAAGGCGTTTTTTAAGCTGCATTTTAATAAGTCAATATGAAAGCTCAAAATTATTTAAAGCTTCTTAAATAGGATTATATTTGATTTCTTGTGGGAATAGTGGGGGATAGTCTAGTAAAGACGTTCTGTCCTGCTGAGGTTTTATTACATTAAAGAAACAGCATCCTTTTTTAACAGCAAAAACTTTATCTATTCTCTAATGAAAATTGAGATTATTCTGTACATGAGGTGACTGAAGTTGGTAAGTTCCTGCATCTGTGATCAGAGATTAGAGTTTGTTCTTGAGTGAAAGCCAAGAGATTCCTGAACCAGAGGTTTGCCCGAATTTAACAAGTTGTCTGTTAGTCTGAAATATTTGAATATTTTGTCCTAGGACGTACCACAAGGGTATTGACTTTAGGCAAATTCTGATGTGAAATAACAGGTATCTCTCAAGGCAGCCAGTATCTCATTTGCAGACAGGGATTGAATTTGGCCCTAAGAATCAGAGGTCTGTGCAACTGGGGAACTATTTTGCTGTATGGAGAACATGGCCATATTCAGTCTGCTCAAAAAGGTCTGCAGTCGAATTCTCACTTGCATTCAACTCCTTTAAGGTCACTGTGGCTTATATGGATGCCACGCTGGCAGCAGTTAGCCTAATATGTTCTATAGCACCCAAAGAAATTCAGGAGGAGCAAATTAAAACTACCTGTATGGAGTTGAAGGAGCCAGCACCAAGTTAAACGGTGTAAACAGCAGCTTCACTAAGTTGAGTTGTGCTGGATATAATCTGGGACAACATCTGGCCTTGAGAACATAAGGGGATTTTTCTTGGAGTAGCAGATGGGGAGGTTTATAGAACAGATATTACTAAGGATGAAGCACAGAGAAAAGGTCATAACTGCTGGAAGGGGAAGGAAACTTTTTAAAAAAAAAAAAACAAAAAACCAAAACCAAAAACATTGTCCCATCTCTTTAGCATTTAGAGAATGTTCTCTCCCAATTATCAAATAGCCCACATCCTGCTCTCAGCTCAACCTCAGCGCTCCCACTGAACCCAACAGACACTGAGCAAAAGCATTCCCTGGCAGGTGTCCTCAAATCTCTCCCAGGCTCATTCCGCCTCTTAGAGGCGAATGGTGGCTGATAGCTCAAGAAAGATCAGGTACAGGTAAGACCTCAGTCTAGCGGTAGCTGTAAACTGCACCCGTCTTAATTTAGCCCGAATAATCCATCCTTCCTGCCAGCGGCTTTGTCTTATGACTACAGACCACGCAGCTGCTTTAGGGCTTGCAAGGAAGTGGAGGCTGATGTGAACTGTACAGGCTGTGACACCCACTACAGAACTGCGTACGCTTCTTTGACCTTCAACACTGGCACGAAACCTTACACAGACACGAATTTATCTTCAAGTCAGGAGCAGATTTAATAGAGCAGGAGAAGATAATTTTCAATATTTCCATCTCAATTATAGCCAAACACCTCGGTGAGTCTCAGCCTTTGGGGCTGTACCTGGGCTGCCTGCTCCCAGCGTTGAGACTGTCGGCAGAATCAGCAGAAATAGCACAACTGGGCAAGGTGCTGGTGATTTATTAATGCTGAAGTAATTCATACTGACATGGAGGCACTGAGGAGGAGCTCAGGGTCCAGCAGGTGCCCCCAAAGACCAGAGAGTTATATGGTGCCACACACCGACAGCAGCAGACTTGAGATCTGACTCCCTAGCAAAGAGCATCCTTTTTTTTCCAAAACCATTTTCAAACAGCAGAAAGAAGCAGCCCTGTTACAGAGAAAGGCAGTTTTAACAGTTGCGATACCCTACCGCTAAAATTGTGCCTCTAACAGCACGTTATCTTCTAACTCAATAAAGAGGGACTAGTATTTCAAGTACCAGAATTTTGGGGCAAACAGGGTTTTTCAACAGAAAACTAGAAGGCGAATACACCCATGAAGACAAATGAAAGTATTGTGTATGTAAATACTTTCATATCTGTCTGGCCCTTTAAAACCAAAATGATAGAGTTCATTTGCATTTAGATCTCTTTGGCTCCCTCTTTTCATCTAAAGACAAATCCTCACAAAGGCTGCTTAATTAGACCAAATTAGATTTCCACCTAGTGGCTTGTCATTCATTAGAAAATGCTGTTCTTTTTTTCTGTTTTGGTAATTATAGGCTGGTCTCGCAGCGTTCACTTCAGGCTCAAAGTATGACTTGCATTCATGATTTTGTGCAGATGAGAGCAAAATTATTCAGTCGCATCAAGTCTGCCCATTTTACAAGTTGGATAAAGATCATCGCTGGAGTCTTTTATGTAATGGGGTATACTCTTTCTTAAGTCTTTAATGATTAATTGTAATAGCATATCTCATGGCAATTTTCAAGACTAAAAGCTAAGTACAAACTGTTCGCACACGAAGCTACTGTACCAGGTAGCAGGTGTGTTTCCTCAGATATGGGGTTTCTATGTCAGGGACCCACATGTGCGGCCCTCAGTTGTCAGCGTTACGGCCCCGCTGTGAGCAGAGAAGATGGGAAGGGGCAGGCTGGTACCTGGAGTTGGGGAGGTAGAACCCTGGGCTAGAACTGCCATTTGCAGCCCAGTTGTGCCACTGGTGTCTAACCCAGCGAGGGGGACGCCTGTGTCCCACCTGTCCTCGCAGTCCTCTGGTGCCAGCATTACACAAAGCGTAGCTACTAGAGCGGAAAAACTTTCAAATTTAGACCTGACACTCAAAGGTTTCTAGCTAATAAGGCTACAGCTCCCAGTGCAGGCCAGTCAGGAGCACAAGTTAGTGCAGACTGCATGTGTAGGCATATTCTGGGTCAGCAGCGTCTCTACGCTACCTGCGGTAGGAGTTAAACTCATAGCAAGATCCCTAAGCTTTACCATTGCTGGCTGCGAGGGCAGCAGTTTGCCCAACCATCACCCTTTTCTCTGGAAGACTCACACCGCTGTGGGACACTATAATAATTTGGTCTCCCACTCTGAACACAGCAGAGTACTGGAACAGTCCGCTTCTCTCCCCAATCCAAACTCCATTCCCTTTGCTGTCCTGCATGGGCACATTAATTCCCTGCCCCAGTTTCCCCACTATTACAGTAGGATTAATGCTCAGTGGCATGTTTTGAAGCTTAATAAATCAGGGCCAGCTTTTGTGGTCCTTCATCAAGCAAAACTTGCTTTGACTTTGATCTTTAATGTTTATGAAAAGCTTCGAAGATAAGTGCCAACTTATGAATAATCTTCTTGGGAGTGGAAGTTACAAGCAGTTAGCAGCAGACAGCCCAGCAGCCACCAGCCCCTGCTTGGATTTCTTCTGCGCTAACAAATCCAGATTTTCAGGTGTGTTTTTCTAACAACATTCTTCTTTTCCCAACCATTTTTTGTGAGAGAGGGAAAGTAAGGTTTTCCCTCCACCTTTAAAAAAAAAAAAAATCTGATCAAATTTGCCTTTCTCAAAACACTGAACATTCCCTTTCTCATCTACCTAAACCTGATGTTGAGTTACTGTCCCCCAGAGGCTTTCAGTAGCTCAGTTCTGATGTATCCCTGCACTTTGTAGCTCACTGCCTTCTTAGAGTGTAATCAAACATCAAGCTAAGTAGCAAATAAATCTCCCGATCTCATAAGCTGCACAGCAAGATCATGTAAATGCAAATGAAGGGCTTGATTTCAAGCTGTCGCGGGGGGAAGGAGGGAAAAATGCTGGGCCTTGTCACCGCAATCACTTCACTCTGCAAGTGCAGTAAATCTGCAATAATAATAGTAATGGCAGCGTGACGGGAGGCTTTACTGTACAAGGGGGTGTAATGAAAAGGGGAACAGAAGGTAGGGAAGGAAGCAGGGCCTGGCAGGCTGGAAATGCACCGGCGCAGGGTTTGCAGGCATCCGCAGGGCAGAGCCATCGAGGAGGGGACAGGGCAGCCCCGGCTGAGGCGGAGCAGAGAGGATTCGTGGATTTGCCCAGCATCCCCTCCCCATGAAGGGCTGCCTTAGGTGCAGGGCTTAAAAAAATCCATGCCTCCATCTCTCACTGTACCTCTCCACACAGACACATCTCCTACACCTCTCACAGTGTCAGTCATCTTTAGAAAACTGATGCAATGTGTGCCGATGGGCCATAAATACCAGGGAATGAAACACAAACGAGTCTTGCTACAAAACGTGGAGTCCTTTAAGGTTTTGTACTTCCTCACACCTTCCACCCACCTCTTACAAACAGACCCATTTCCGAGCCTTCCTCTTCCTTCGCAGCGAACATTTTCCAACACCGTTAGACACTCAAATACAAATCCAGGGCTCAACCTGGGGCTGCACAAATCGGAAACTGCCTGGCAAAGACCGGGCAGCTCGATACACCCAACACTGCTCGCTCTTCAGCTGACCAGAGTATCCCCATTGATCAAACACCCCCACCGCTGCGGTGCGGCCAGTCTGAGCATGGCACCCTCCAAACTCAGGACAGACGCACCTGGTTCAACAATGAAAATTGTCATCTCCAAGGGGAAAGGATGCATTAGGTGAGTCCGTAAAGACAGTTTGAGAGAGCAAACAAAGCCTCAGCATACGTCTCTCGCAGCCCTGGGAGGAGGTGATGATCTCTGCAGGATGCTCTGGGAATGCTTCAGGAGAAAGTCTAGAGTTGTCTTTTCTGAACGGGCTGAATAAACAGTATTTAAGATGCCAGATTTTCCTCACTGAGGTCGTAAAGGGAGAAAACTTGCAGAAGGTACCCAGAGAAAATTAGGACCGCCTGGGATGCAGAGAGAGATGGTTTTAATTAGAGCCAAGAGGTGGGAAATAAGGCAGAGAAATGACATCTTAATGAGGTTTAATGAAGTTGTCTGCTGATGGGCACAGCTGTCAGACAGATCTGTATTCCAGCCAAGCATCTTTGTGACAGGCTAAACCTGAACACAGGAAACGGCGCTGGAGCTGGGGAAGAAAAAAGGACCTTCTGAATCAACTTTGGCTCGCTCTCCCCACAGCTTTACGACACAGCACACCTACAACGCCCCAGGACAAAAAAATGAAACCAGCCTATGAGGTTCCAACAGCGTTTTGCTAATTTATGAATGAGAAAAGCTGTAATCTTGGATTGCACTGAGCAAGATTCATTCCTGCTACCTCCTCCCCATTCTTTCTTTTGTGGGTAAAAGATGTTGGCAGGCAACCAGAGTCCTCTGAGTCCGTTGATGATCTTCAGGCATAGGTTCTCTCCACGTTCAACATATTGGACCAGATTTTTATTTTAATTAATTAATTATCCAGCACCTTCAGCTTTATTTATTTGGTGCAAAGTGACTGTAAAATGCCACCCAATCATAAAAGGAAACAGCATGCACTCATTTTGTGATGGAGTAAACACCCAACTGTGTTAACTTCAGGTGCTCTGCAAAAGGGAATTTTTAAATCCCATAATTTCTTCCATTCTACAGAGCTCTGCATTCAAAAGTCTAGAAGCAGCTTTGCCACAGGTTGCAAACCTCTCTCCTTTCCTGCAGTTTCTCAGCAATTTTCTCCCATCTGCCACACCTTCGCCGTCATAGCAGATTTCTGACCTCACTTAGCTGATCCAGTGTCAGAATGTGATCCCTGGAAAAAGCCTTTTCTTGTGCACCTGAAGAACGCTGCAGCATTTCCCTTGTATATCAGTGACAACTAATCTAAAAATAGCTAGCATCCAAATACCTGTAAACACAGGAGAAATAGATCAGCAACGAAAGCTACTTTATAATCCCTGGCACCGGTTTATACGTTTTGCACGATCTGCCTACCTCACACACAGCATGCACATATGGTTTAGCACTGCCATGTGATATTTCAGTTGCAGTAGCACTAAAAGCCCACTCACTCCCATCGTGCTCGGTGCTGGACACATCTGCAAGGGACAGTCCCTTCCTCTGCTAGAGGTTCACAGGAGGCAGCTGGAGGAAAGTAGCCACGTTATGCACAGGTATCCGTTGTATCAGGTAGCTGAGTCGATTGCTTTCAAAAAGCTAATTACTACGGTCTGTTTGCAAAAAAGGATGTGTAGCCTCGCACAGGGCAAGGACCCTGATGGGGTTTTCAAGTCTGTCAAAGGATCTTAGCAAGCCCAGAACATTAATTTTCCGGTGAACTTGTGCTCCTGAGAGTCATGAGGATACCACACCTGCTTTATAGCATTACAAGTGCATGGATTTAACGGGACCAAGATGAAGCACCTCCCTCCCAGACCTGGGAAGCAAGACCCTGGATCTACCTGAAAGCATCACTGTACTGGCTTGCAGGCACAGAGGATTTTGTCCCAATGATCACAAACTGTCAAAGCTGACAGCCAGTTTGCCAGGATCTGCAAAGGAGCAGACCTGTTGTCACACTGAGAAGTTCCTCAAGCAAGTGGGCACAATCTCACCCCTGGTGAGATCCTGGATGCTCCTGGACACACTGGTGAGGAGGCCGGTGCCACAGCCACTGCGTGCTTTTAAGTTTTTGTGTAGCTGCCTATAGAGACGGGAGCTGAGAAACTCCAAACTGAATGCACAAAACATGGCTCCAGGCAAAAAAGTTGAAGGAATTATGAGCAAATTCTAGAGACCTCAACACAGAGTCCTCTGGAAAGGTACCTATTTTGGGCAGGGGTTATTAACCCTCACTGTCCAGGGCAAAACTGGCTCAGTGAGAGCTTTGCCTGAGCTGAGGGTGATGCAGAACAGCTGAAGCTGCTCCACAGCATCTTGGTGAGTACCCTTTAACAGCACATTGGAAAGGGGCCACCAGGCTGGCAGTGTACAGGACAGCCATGGCTGCTCCGACACCCTGGCCAGGGTTTGCACAGTGCTGGCTGGGAGCAGAACATAAATTTGGGCTTGGATGGCATTCCTGTACAAGCAGCTCCGGTAAGCAGCATCCCTTATTGACCGCTGTACAGCCTCAATCTGCTATAGCGGCAAGTTGGAGATGGTTCATTTTCAGTCTCACTCTTTTCACTAGGTCCCTGCAGAAAGGGCTGCGTTTGATTCAGCATCTCCTGATCCAGAGAGTGTTCACTCTGGAGTGTAATAACGGTCATCTCAGTATCAATGTTCAATGATTCACCCGTGAGAAGCACTAGAGTAGGATTTCAGCGCTTTCATTCTCCCAAGAAGACCTGCCAACACCTACAACCCCCCCAGCTCCTCCAATGCTCTTCCCATGGAAAATAACCTGTCCCAAAGCACCCACGCCATGCCTCAGGGCTCTAAGGGACTTGTTGCCTGACTCTGCTCCAGCTTCCCCTAGCAGGAACGCACAGACCCTGGCTGCCAGGCTCTCGCCCCTTCCCTCCTCCACCGCCTCCCTTTCAAGCAGCAATAAGTTTTCAAGACACACACATCCTGCAGTGACTTCACCATGGAGATGGGAGGGTAGAGACAAAGGGGTGAAGGGAGGTCAGTTAATCCCACAGACACCACCAGGCTGGGACACACATGGGCTGGGGAAGAGTTCATTTTAAAACTAAATAGAAATGAGGCTATTGAGCTCAAGTTCTCCTCTTTTCTGTGCTATAAACCCCAGGCTCTGCTCCTCCTTCTTCATCCTCCTTATCCTCCCCCTGCAACATGCCTTGCGTCTTGGTTATTCCCATGCAGGAGCGGTGATGTGATTGTGCTTGGGGAAGTTTGTGCCAGTTTTCTAGGAGCGTGAACAACTTGGAAATTAAATAACTCAAAGGAAAGTTAAAACTAGCTGCAGAGTCTCCCCAGCAGATGCCACGGCTGGGCATCTCAGCCAAAGGAGAAGTTAACCAAACAAGGAGACTTCAAGTCCGTATATATTGAGTCAGGATCCCTATTTCCAGCAAGGCTAGTTTGCTTTATAACTCAGGTAAAAACTTGTGTGAAATTCACCATCCCTTAGGCTTCAGCTCTGGTGAAGCCTCATGGCTGTGAGTTCTCCTTTTGCACTGTCACACTCACTTGTGTCCAGACAGTGGAATTCAAACCTGTGCCAAGTGGAACTAGAGCCTCTCCTGGTACTTGTGGCCGCATTCTGTTACAAATTTTTATTTCCAGAGGCTTTAACTTATCAGGAAATGTCTTTATGCTTCTGCTTTAACTTTACTCTTCTGCAGGCAGAACTGGGGAAGCCCCAGAGAAACTGCTACACCCTGCCAGGCTTTGATTTTTCATATGGGCTGTACATCCACAGGACAGATGGAGGAGTCCCTGAAGGTATGACAACACCACTAAAATATAGTCCTGCAATGAAGTCCTAATGCTATAGTAGGGACTCTCCTCTGCTTCCCAGTGCTCTTCAATACTTCTCATCAAGCTGGAGGTGAACAACTCCAATATTCACCCACTTTCATTAATATCACCCAAATTGCTTGGTGACTAGTAAAGTTTCTCTATCATATTGGAAACTTTTATAGGATTACACAGAGCCCAAGCAGAGAGTTACAGCACCTGCAAAGGGTGATTACACGCGGCCACTTTCATAACTTGAGAGAGCTCCTACATTGTGCTCTCAGGGACAATTCCCCTGTGAAATCAGACTTGCTGAGCAAGCCAGGGTGGGGGGTGAGAAGACATCCAATTCAGATGGGAGATGTCCCCATATGAAATGCAGTGGGATAGGATACGAAGTTCACTCCACAGTGAAACCATAGCAAAATGCATGCAAGCCGCACAAGGCCCTTGTGCATGGTACACAAACATCAGCCTGCCTTCCCAAATAGGAGTTACCTGAGATGCCTGATCTTTTCCTCTTTGCCTCTTGTGTTTCCTTCCATCTCCAGCAATAGGCCACTGGAATACAGTAAAGCCCAGGACTGCTTTAGTTCAGAAGATGCCCCGAGACTTCATCACCATGAACCGTGGTGCTCTGAAGGCCGGTTATACCACAGCCCATGAATTCAATTTATACTACAAGGCCAAGGACATTCGACGCAAAGATGATGAATACTGTCACGTCAAGAGATGTCCTCCTAAGGTACCTGCAGACTTGACTTATGGCGTCACAGCACGGTAAGGGGGAAGGCTTGGAGCCCTTCTCAGAGGGAGATTATCCCTTTTTACCCTCACATCTGCATCTCCTCCACATCTCAGCTAGCTGAGTCCCCACAACAGAAGTCTCCTGAACATGGACATGCTGCAACTGAGTCACAGCACCACTTCCATGTCTGACTGCACCTGTGTGTCAAATAATCAACTTCCTAAACCTAATCTACATGCCACAACACATCCCCATTTCACCTCTGACACTAAGGGCTTGGAACCTCTTAAAAATGTGTTCAATACTAATTGAGTTGTAAGCCAGAATGACGGCTTCCCAGGGTCAGAAAATCAGAGCAACGGCATTTCTACCTGTTTGCACTGGTTGAAATACTCTGGTGCAGTTAAGGATCAGTTCAAGTTCTTTATCCCACTCTCTCCCACTTGTTAGTTCATCTCCCTGGATTGGGCAGAAACTGGTAGTACATCAGGATGGAGGCAAAGAAGCTTTTCGCTGCACTGTCTTCTGCTTTCTTGGGCTCCCTCCCAAGGGCTGGAAGGGAACTGGTATCTGCTGCTCCCCCAGCAACCCCTCTAGAAGAGCATAAGCCTACCCCTTCATCCCTTGCATTGCAGCAGGATGGCTTCACGCTGAGTTAGGTCTTTTGCATTGCAGAGTCTTCCAAAAGATTTTTATAAAGCATCCAGCATACATGAGCCCTGCCTGAGGTTCAAACAGGTACAGCGTTTAGAAGTGACCCATTTAATGCCCCGCCTCGCATACCAGCTCCCAACTGCCTGCTGTGCTAATTTCTCATATGAAATTGTGCAACAGGGAGTCTGCAGGGGAGAACATTGGCACCTTGCATAGACTAGGTCCTTCCACTGCCTGTCCTCCATGGGAGCACGAGGGAGGCTGAAGGGCACGGCGGTCTGGAAGAGCCAGTGCAAGTTCAACACAAACAAGTGCTCAAAGCCTCTGAAAGGGGCTCTGAAGCAGCCCTGCTGCTGCTGGAGCACAGAGGGTTTGCTCTGTGCAGGTCTGGACCAGACATTAGGTTTCATTTTAAGAGCTGGATAATAATCACTACCAGAAAAATAACAGCTACAAATTCTAGAGAAAAGACATGATGAACAGCACTGTGTATTTTACATGATAGTAAATGGGCTTTGCATATGCAAATTGAATGGATTTTAAAATGGTATTTAATGACAATTTTCGTAGCAGACATTAACATTAATTGCATCAAAATGAAAATGTAGCATTAGCTTGCTGTTAGCTGCAAATGCCCCAGCTATAAAGCTTTATCTTTATCAGTATCAGCCCTCACCAATGTGACAGGGCTGCTCTGCAAATTGCAGGCAAAAGGGCTTTTATGTTGCAAAAGTATCCCCCAATGTAGACAAAAATCAACATCAATTTTGCTTTATTTCTTCATAAACGGAGGTTAAATGGCTGCCTGTAAGAAGTCTAGGCACGTTTCAAAAGTTTTAAGGAAAATCTGCAGACCCCACAACAGAAGAAGTAGTGGGAAAGGGCTTTTAATTTAAAGTTATTATTGTACAACTTGCCTGCTCCATAATAGCCACCTTTTATGCAGACTGATTGTATTTATCCCTTTACTTTAAAAGCATGTTATAGACAAAATCAAATTACTGGGATTGCCAAGGAGTTGTTACAGCCATTTCGGTAAAAGTAGGAATTTAACACACTTTTCCATGACTGGCAAGTTAAAGATACAAGCTTTAGTGAGCAGTCCCCAGCCCAAGTCTGTCCCTAGTCACAGCTGACCAGGTTCAGCAAGACCTGCCCTGTTAAAAATGACTTGACTGTCAGTGGATTTAAGTTGCTTCTGCTTTCAAACTCTAAGCCCTGTACGACTGCGTTCTTAGTGCTGCTGATTGGGAAGGCACTCGCAACTAAGATACGTGCTTGTCTGGGGGCAGAAGAGAACAGTGGCATACGGTCTTTTTCCATGACTTCAAGCACTTGCTTGCCTTTAGAAATGTCCACTTTGATAAACATCTCAGGTGCAGTGAAGTTTTTCAACAAGAACAGAGCCTGCATGTCAAGGCACAGCACAGACAGTACAGCTGAGAAGGCCAGAGAGTAAAGGTGCCTTCCCATCGCACTGGAAGTTGCTGCAGCCGCCCTGTCTGATGCCGGCGATGGTCTGGGACAATCCCCAGAGTGCCAATGCAAACCCTCCCTGTCTGCACCCCCAGCCCTGTTGCAGCTCTTCTGCACAGTTGGAATTGCAGCTAGTGCTAGCACGCAGCCTCCGGGCTGGGCTGCACCCCTGGGAACAGCAGCGCAGGGGGTTATAAGCCCAAACAACTCAGCAGCTGTCACAGGAACATGTTTGTGGTCTTGCAGCGGTCAGTGGGTAATGCCCGGGGGGCTTCTCAAGCCCTGGTAACGTATCTCCAGCCCCTTCTCAGGCCCTGGGCTGCACTGCTAAAGGCTTCTGTCTCCTAAAGACACCAAGGTCAGGAGTTCTCCCCAGGCTCACAAGTACAAGCTCTCCTGGATCATCCCAAGTAGAAGTGAACACAAATGCTGTGGTTGCTATTAGTGCCTTATTAATCACGCCCTGGCCCTGCTGCTCCCTCTAGCACAGCAGATCACTTATGCCTCTGCTTTCCGTTCATGGTGGACGTGTGCTGCATGGAGCATTTCACAAGGCAGCATCAGACACTGGAGTGAGCTTTCTGAAGCTTTGAGGCCTCTTTCCTTTCCTGGGATATTTACTTTCAAAGGTCACCCATACCCCTCTATTAATTCCCTGTGGGCATCTTCCAGGGGAGAGAAGTAGCTCTGCTTTTTTGCTGATTCCCCCCGTTCTCTCCCTCCCTTTTCCCAGAGAAATGTTTGCTACGAATCATGTGGCCAGCTTTGTTGTGAGAGTCATAAAAAGGACATTTTTCATCTCTCCTTTTTCCTGCTCTCACCCCCTTCTCTCTCACAGTATCAGACAGAGATTTATTCCCTCCCTGATGCCTGTGGCATTCAGAGCTGGGAGGGGTCAGGGGAGGCACTGATGGGACGATAATAGATAATACAGTGGTTCCCCAGGGTCTTGTCCAGCTCCATAGGCGATCCATCAGCAGGCAGCGCTCGTGCCAAGGTCAGCGGTAACGAGGATGTGGTAGGGTCCCAGCCTCCCCCATGGGGCATCCTCCAGTCAGGCTCCCCCAATTCACGCTCCCGCTTCTGATCTCTACAAGAGCTGCCTTGTGAAAGCCACAATTTGCAAGAGGGCACGTGTCCACTGAGCGCAGGCGCTAGGGTAACGACAGTGCATGCACGCTCAGCTTCACCTGCCCCAGCCCTCAGCCCCACCGCAAACAGGTCTACAGGTTTTCTTTCAAGGAAAATGCCCATTGTTGGCAATACCTCCCCTCCAGGAGCTAAACCCATCCCATCCACGTGTTCTGTGCATGACATGTTACATAGCTGTAAGATGCGTGTGGATTAGGGTTGCTGTCCTCCTGGACCAAAGTCCGAGGTCCTTTCATTTAAAATAACCCCACAACATAGTGCTACTGGCAGGTGTATTCAGCCCCCATAGTCTTTGTGTAATGACCTTGTTTTACAAGAGGGAGGATGCAGGGCACTGAGTGGGCTGGGTTTTGATCATACTGGAGATCTAAAGACACAGAGGGTCTGTGAAGACCTCCAGGATCTTCATTGGTGTCAATACAGCTTGGTATTCAAGGTGCATTTGGAAATCCCGGTAGATGTCCAGACCCACATTTATCCTCCTAACCACCTTTTCTGATTGAAGTTCACTGTGCACCGAAATTAACAGACATTAAAGAGTCATTTTTGGAACTAGAAGTATGCACAAAGATATGGATGCTGTCTACAGCTAGATTTTAGATTATACTGATTTGCACAAGGTCACACAAGGAGTTTGAAGCCAAAACACACCAGCACACAGTTGGTATCCCAAGCACAAGTTTTCTCCCCTGGAGATAGCAGTGCAGAGTGCATCCTCAGCATGAACACACTGTCCAGCATTTCCAAGGCTGCTTTTAGACAAAAGCTTTCATTTGCTTCTTAGTAGTGCAAGTTTCCTAATTCTGCATAATATGTCCCAGAACATATTCCTGGACACAAGGACCACGCAGACGTGCCATTCTCTGCCATCCTACACCTGTACCTCCTTCAAACCCTGCATGGCCATAACCCTGCCTCTGACGTGCTGCCATCCACTTGGCAGTTGGCCTGTAGGTTGGGCTGACCTTGGGTGTGCTGGCAGGATTTCCCTGGCACTCTGTCATCCCCATGTCTCCTGCCGGGTCACCCCTACCGTCTGCCTTCGCTTCAACCGTCCCTTTCCTGAATTTTACATCCAATTTTCCTTCTAACTTCATCTCCTCCTAACATTCCACCTCCCATTCTCTAAAACTGGTCTTAATTCTTCAGCAACTGCTTTCACCATGTTCCTGCAGCAAACTCACCTCTCTAAAGCATTTGGTCGCTGCAATCTCTTTTCTTCAAATCGTTAAAATTGGCCAAAGGCAACAGTTATCCAGTACCTCCTCTTTCCTTTGTATCATTTGCAATTGTCATGCAATGTCAAACAAATGCTCTGTTGACAATTGTCTCACTGGCCTTTAGCAGCTCAGCTGTTACCTTGGCTATCCCTGCAGCTGCCTGGCTTAACGGACTGCTCTGTCCTTAGCTTTCACCTTCCCCGAGAAGGGAGGTTTCAGTGCTTACGCTTCTGCTTTGCAAGTGGCCTTTCCACCCAAAGCGTCCATGGTGTTTGCACACAGCCAGAACAAAGTTTAGAAAGCTGCCCAAAAGCTGCTTAGATATTTCCAGCATCTCTTTGGCACAGAGAGTGCAGTGGTAGGTTCATTTTTGAGACACTTAAAGAACATTTCAGGTCATTAATATATGACCCCAGGAAAAAAAAAAAGCTAATCTAGCTATAAACCAGCTGCAAAGATATGTCAAAGAAACAATACTGAAGAGCAGCAGGTATTGCTGGAAAGAACCCACCAGGAAAAGCTGGACAGGCAAGAAAGATTATTACAGCAAGCCCACATCTGATCCATGATCTCTGGAAGCCAAACAAGTAAAGAGAGTGTAAAGCCACAAAAATTCAGAAGATTGGGGCAAACAAAAGTTTTAGAAAAAAAATATCTGAGCATTGACAAAACAAATTATAAAAATGTAACATAGTGACTGGAACCACTGTCAGGCTGAAGGCACCAGAAAAATGCAACCAAGTTAAAAAATACAGTTCAGATAATTGCATATCCTATCCACTTCCACGGCGAAAGGCACTTTGTGTCTCTGCCACCATTCTCACATTGCTAAGATAAGACTTTCTATTTCAAGAATCATTTTCTTCTACTGGAGACATTCCAGGCTGGGTGTGTGCTCGCATCGCTCTGTGTACGTTAGCTACCACAGAGCTCCCAGCCGCATCTGCCTGGATCGTGCTGCCTTGTGCCCAGGTGGCTGCAGCATCTGGTTGGGCAGAAAGACCCGTTACCCCCTTCAAAAAAATCGTAAGTGCACCATGAAGATACTGGTTCTCCTTCAGTGTAGTTATTTACTGCAGTTGTAACAGTTTCTGACTACTTCAGGCTCCCGGATTAAGAGAAAATAAACAGCCAAGTCATGGTTTGGCATAAGGTTCAGGTCCTGCACATCAGCCACAGAGCTGAGAATAAAAGAACTAAAGAACAGAGATTTAGATGCCTTATTACCAATTGCATTACACTGAATAGGAAAGCAATTTACTCTCTCACACAGACTGGCTGTTGTCCATGGGTTTATCTCCATTGATTACAGCTGGCTGAAAAATTTCTACCAAAACTTTTACCATCTAAAACTACTTCTTGCCACAAGTGGACTTTTTGCCCTTGAAAACTTCTGCTTTTGCAGTCTGGGCAACGAAAACCTGGGTCAGGGGGAAATAGCCACAGAATCCTTTTTGTGAAAGCAAAGGTTTTCAGCCCTCATTGACATCTTTTCCTTTCAAACAAAGTAGTGTTCCCACGCAGCCAGAGAGATTCAAGCATGGGATGGAGGTCAAGGGGAAGACCTTGCTCTTTGATTTGTTTTGCTCAGTGTTGTGGGGGTTTTTTATTCATCAGGATGTTTTGTGTTTGTTGATGGCTGCAGACTGAGCACTGTTCACTCTCAGCCATGGATTGAGACCTCCAGGCAGAATAGTTCTGCCCCATAATCACGTCCCACCTGAGTTTCTCAGAGGGCAACAGCAGATTTCCAGTCAGTAGACAAATGTGTTGAACACAAATCTAAATAATCTTCATTTAAGTCAGCCAAAGGGTATCTCCAACCCAAAAATCAATGCTAATGCACAAATTCCAGCTTGTGAAGCCAGGTATTTAATGGGTAAGAGCTGGCTTGGTATCTTCACTGCAAGACACATGTTTCCGTGCGTGCATTTAGGACCGTTCCAAGTACGCGTCTCACCCTGGGCCTGGGAGGGAACAGTAAAGCAAATTGGTGCTCTTGTAACCATGTGTTGTCCTAAGTACAGCTATGAGCATCTGATAAATCTTTTAAAGTGCATGTTTACAATGGATTTTATTCTTTTTACTGTTCTATACATATGAGCCCTCTGAGCAAAATAACAGATCCTCTGACACTTAGAAGAAGCCACTGCCTCATTGGCTGCCCACAGTGAAATAATTTATATTGTTATTTCCTCATCCAAATCACAAGGATTGTAAAGAAACTTCAGAAATTCAGAGTAATCAGTGCTTCGACGGCACAGACCCTGCAGCCGCCACACGGGTGAAAGACCCACTATTTCAACTGAGAGTTTTGCCAGCCCAAAGACTGCAAAAAAAAAAAAATTGGTCCCTGAGTGTTTTCTACCAATTTTTCTCTTGTTATTTTCTTCAGTGGTTAATGGAAAGTGAGGACAAGTGGAGATCATTTAAAAATGATCTTTCAGGCCTCTTCATCGGTTTATTGCCAGGACCTATTTAGAGGACCATAAAGCTGTAAGGAGCCTATAACTTTACTGTATCGTCCACAACCTTCTTAGGAAAATGAAGAGCCTTTACATTCACACCCTGCTTGTTTTGCCATCTCTCCCTCTCCTTACAAACACAGCCGCACACGTGTGTGCAGGGACTGCCGGAGCCGCTAATTGAATTCACTATTGTGAAAGCGTTAACAAATTGTAAGTGACCTTTTATACAAATTTCAAAGTCAAGAATTCACCACTAACTGCACATCCCTCTTCTGCCATTCACTGTTATGCAAAACCCACAAACAATTAAAAGAAATAACGAAGAGCCCAGCAGCCCTCTTTCCTAATTAGCTGCAGGAGGCAATGCTTGGGAGTGTGGCTAAGTGCTTCAATTACCTCGGCCCTCCTCGCTGCCCTTGTTAGAAGAGACAGGTCCACTGGCCAAAGGGGAACAATTAAGGCAAGGCAGAGCCAGGCAGTTTGCAGGGGGATGCCGGGGCCGTGCCGGCTCTCACACAAGGGCCAGAGCTGTAATCATGCCCCAGATTCCTGCTGGGCTACACAGAGACAAATTAATGGTAGATAGATTGCTAGCTCCAGCCCATCAGTAACAAGGGAGGAAGGGAGACGGTACAGCAGTACAAGGGAGCTGTAATCAGAGTTTTCCTGTGCTACCAGCCCCCTTTCAGGGCAGAGGGACCTGAGCCTTAATGCCTTACTGCTGCCTGCATTGGTAGGCATTGGTACCCCAAGGCCCCGAGCAGAATCACAGACCCCAGCTTGTGCTTTATTTCCTGAAGATAATCTGCGCTGGCTGCACCGAGGAGCCCTGCACTCCAGAGATACTGGAGACCAAACTGGTTCCCAACAAAAAAAAAAAAAAAAACAGCCTGAGGTGGTGGGAGCAGGTTTGGCTGTCCCAGCCACAAGCCAGGGGAAGATCTCTATATGGACGCTACTACCACAGGACAAATCCTTCCCCATCATGAAGTACACAAGAAAGGAATACAAAGGTGGTGCCCCCGGCAGCTGTCTCCCCTGTGGGCTGAAGACCCCAGAGGCAGATCCTGGCTGTGCAGCAAAAGCAGATCATCTTAGATGGAAGGACACCAGCAAGGACGTGGTTGGACTCGATGATCTTAAAGGTCTTTTCCAACCGAAATGATTCTATGACTAAACCCCCCTGAAACCTCATTAACCTTTCAAGAAAGGGTTAAAGTTTCAGGATAGGCAGTGGTGTTACAACACGGTTTTAATATCACAACTGTAAAAAAATTCAATTATGTGATATATCTGTTGCATAAGCACCTATGCAGGGCCAGATCCTGCTGCCACTAAGCTGCCATTGAAGTTAGAGCAGTGTTTTTGGCGCAGCCCAAACAGCTGCACAGCCGCCAGGGAGTCGATGCCCGTGCACGTGTCCTCTGGTCCCCTACGGAGCCTGTCCTGACCAGCAGTGGGAAGAATGCTGCAGGAGCCGTCTGCGCTGGCTGGAAAGCTACCCAGAAAATCCAAGGGCTGAAGTTTGCACTAAAATATTTACAAGCCCGTATGCTTTTGAATAATACAAGAAAAAGGCAATCACAAGTCAAGTTTTTACCCTTTTACAACACAATTTACCAATCAAATTGATTGCACCTTTTAAGCTGGTACAAACCCCCTTCCCGAGCGAAGTCCTCTGTATCCATTTTTGCCAAATACCTTTTGTTCAGTTCATATATAAACCTTTGAAAATAAGTTTGAGGGGAGACTGACAACCTTGAAACCTCAAGAGCAGCATGGCATTGACGGGTGCCACGCCCTCAGCTGAGTATTATAGATAGATTTTAATTTCATTTTAACAAAATAGCTGTCTCCAGTGGAAGAAGCATCAAGAGCTAAATGAGGACCCATCTTGAGCTGAATCACATTGAACAGACCTCGGCACTGTCATTGATTTTCTGGGAAGAAAAAAACCGCCTCTGGCTACTAAACCAAATTAGTAGTCACTGATGACCAATTATTTTGCCCCACTGTGAACGGAGAGGCGTACTAAAATTCCAGTTTGTTAGACCCAAGGCTCTCTTCTCAAACACCTTTCAACAAGCGTGTACCAAAAGTCCCTCAGATGGTTCTGATGCCTTCGTGTTTTCGGCAACTTCTCCTTCTCCAAAGTTTTAATGAGCTGCTGCTCTGAGGATGGCCTGCCAGAAAGGGAGCCCTTCCCAGCTCAGTAGAGCACTATTTGGCATGGCACAAATCACAGCTGTCAGAATTTATACACACATACACAAAAAAGTGTCAGCCTAATGTTTGCAAATTATAATTACCATTTCTCTTGCATGTCCCTGGTGCCTTCATTTTAGATAAATCCCAGCTCTGAGGTATCAGCTGCAAAGCACTGAGGGCTCATATTGAATAGAACAGATTTAACTAGTTTGTAGCTCATTTAAGGCCTACACTGTTTTATTTTAATATTGTTAATACTTTATTATACTTTTTAACACTGTTTTCACAGTAAAATACCCTATTAGGAGGCTGCGGCTCCTTTTCCAGGAGATTTCTGGCAGACTAGCATGCCACATTGTATAACCAAGCTAGCAGGCACTTGTCATTTCAGTTGAAAATAGGTCTGTACCCTGACTCTTGAAAGTAAATTAGAGAGAGAGAGAGAGTCTATTAAAGAGACAGGAACTGTTTCAGGGATAATAGTTTTGAAAATGTGCACAGATAAATTTTAAAATATTTAGGAAATGTCAACATTAGAAGTGGTTCCAACTATTTGACTATAAAAGGAAGCAGCTGATTATTTTTTTCCACAATTATAAATAATTTGTTACATCCTATCAGAACTTCTTTGCCTTTCCTTTCTGTGGCAGGGTGCTTGTGCCAAAACAAGGAGATCTGAGTTACTCTGAACAAGATGGGGTTTAATCTGCAGTAAGTGTTTTCAGGGGATGCTTCTTCCACTCTCCCCACAGCATCTGCAGATAACAGCAAAATCCTCCTAGTTCAGAGGACCGACATCTGGGCAGGGTGACAAAAGGAAACAGAACACACAAGCCGTTCATTCCTGTCCTTAAGTAACACTAAGGTGAGAGGATGTTTTCCCAAAGGCTAGCTGCAAATGAGAAATACTGTCACACTGCCAAGCGGCACCGATATCGGGGCCAAAATTCCCCATCCGCTCCGATGAGATCAGCGTTTGACCTACAAAGAAAAAGCCACCTCGCTGAAATTTCTCAAGTCAAAGAAGTGTGTTACCTGATATCCCCTGCTCTTCCCCACTTTCTCAGTATTTCTCTCAAAGGAGGCAGAAAAAGCCAGACGAAGCCTCATGTCCTACAGCCCCACCAGAGCTTACATGTGTAACTAAGCACACGAGTCATTCCCACTGATTTCAAAGAGGCAGTTCATGCGTGTATTATTCCAGGCATGATTCTATACTTTGCTGGATCAGGACTTAAATGCGATTAATCACACGGCAGGGAAGGATCTCTGAAGAGCATCAACCCAAATGTGTCCTTTCAAGCATTTACTTACAAGCCAGCTGTGGACTAATCAGTCATCAACTGGCTGGTCCACTGGAGATGGTAAAAGTCACCTCCATAGAGACATGAAAACACATTCAGCTACCACAAAAATCAATAATCAAACACTATGCACAAAGGCTCAATGTTTTCCCAAGTCCCTCCCTACTATTTCTACACACCAGGAAAGCTCCTGCCTTGGAGAGCAAAGGGACAGGCCAAGGAAACAAGCCCATGTGCAAAGCTCACCATGTACTTGTGCCAGGACTACCAAAATTTACATCACACAATGAGACTGGAGACCCACCCGGACAAAAGACACTTGACTACAGGTTTGCCACATCTTTTATCCTTTGTAAATATTTTGCCCAGCCCTGATCAGTATGAAATGCCAAAGTGGAAGGGAAGGAGCAGGGAGAAGAGGGGAAGACAAAGGGTAAATGTCAATGTCCCCTTTGGCACAGGGTGTCTCCAGATAACTGTCTGGAGCAGCACAGCTGATTTGTAAGCAAAGCCTTGATAAGCCCTGCAGCATGTGATCTATGAAACAGGAGGTCTGCAGAAGGATATCTCCTCTGATATGAATGCCCCCTTGGGATGTATATTGCTGGATCGCACATCTAGTATCATTAGAAAACACGACCATAGATTAGGCTGTTTTGAAGCATGTGGCGTGCAATAATTAAGTAATAAAAGTCACCACAGGGGTGAAGGAACAAGAAACAGAAGAGTTACTATTTGCATACATGCTGCTGGTGCCCTCCATGATCATCAAAGATTCTCCAGACTGCTAAAAGCCGGCTGCTACCAATTTTGGACCCACTCCTGCCAAAAGCCACGAAGCACCATCTCACTCTGTGATGCATGGGCTCTCTCTGCAGAAAACCGCCTTCTGGTGGAGCCACTGGCCCAGAAGCAGCCCAGCAGTTAGCCCAAGTCCCCAGTGTCTTGCAGTGGATTCGGACAGGTAGGAAAAGCACTGCCTTTCTGTTATGGGAGCTGCAGCTGAAGGCACTGCAGGCTACAGGTGGGAGCAGAGCTGGGACTGATGGCTCCACACCGTCATAGGTTGCTGCTGAGGTGGGAAAAGTCCCTCCCCAGCAAAGCATGCAAAGACAAGGACCAATAAAACTTAAGCTTGAGGTCCTCCATCACCTTCAAGTGTTTGCTTCTGGGGGAAAAGAATAACAGCACGACCACAGCAGTAAGAGATACGCTGTCCTCAAGGCAAGAAACCTGCTGCTGCCACTGCCAGTTCTGCCTCCCACGGTGGCTGATGAAGTTGAAGTATCCTTACTTGCAAAGGAGCAGGGCTCAACAATTTCAGGCTACAGCTCTGCCACAAGCTGGTCAGGTTAATGCTAGCTCAGAGCAGCTGAACAGGACACTGGCCAATAAGAAACTGCCTTTTATTTTTTACTGTTTTTCTAGAATCATGGTCATCTGCAGCTCCTCTCTGCTGCTGTCCCCTCCTGGCCAGAATGCTCCCTGGTACCCGGTTTCAAGGGGCAAATACATCTGGTCTGTGCAGCTGAGGCACTAGGCCAGGGCTCAGCAGTTCAGCTCCCCTTTCTGCTGCAGACCCCTGACCATCTGCATTGAGTCCATTTGTATTCCTATTCAGATCGCTTAGGACAGCATTTGCTCCTCTCACCCAATCCATCATTGCAGCTTTTTGGTATACCACTGTAGTGATATTTTCATAGCAAAAGCAATGTTATTTTAGCAAAACACACTTTGCACCCCGTGGTTCTTCCCAGGCAGTTGCCATGACTGTGTCAGGCTGGAGGGGACCCAGCAGGTCCACCTTCAGCTGGCTAGAGCCAGAGCTGCTCCTCTGAGCTCCAGGGTGGCAATGCAAAGGTCCAGCTCTCTGCTTCTGGACATTGCCCCACTCAGTGCTTTCGTTACCCACCATTGGGTACCAGCTGGGAAATGCTCTTCTGGAGCCATAGCAGGCCCCAAGGTTGAGCCACAGTCTGTGGTGCTCCATGGTCCTTCCAGCATACCAGGGCTTGAACAGAGGTGGTGGTATGGGCCCTTACGTGCAGAGGTGTAAGTTGTGCCCATTCTGAGGAATGCCCTAGCACAGTCCTGCTGCAGGTTATCAAAAGCATGTACAGGCTGTGGTGTATTAACCGCAAATGAATGTGGGTTTGAGTCTTTCTTAAGAGAAAGCCTTTCCCAGTGCAAAGGTTCATTCATGTTCTCACCAGTCACATTTTCCAGGAATAGAGATGGGCATCAGCATGGGAAGGTAAAGAGAGGCATTAACCTTGGAGATTATAGTGTTGCCTTTTCAATGTTTTCCAGGCCTTGCACTCCCTTTTTTGACCTCCTCCAACACAAATACAAGGAGCTGTGGATGGAGCAGCAGAGAGCACTGAGAGCAGCCCAGCAAGCAGAAAAGAAAAAGGTGATAGTACTCCAGCAGTGCTTTTTCTTCCTGTGCACAGCACTGCTACCAGGCATAACGCCCCACTGTCCACCCCACGATGGAGAGACTTATCCTAGCCATGGAGAGGGGTCTCTGCCAGGACACCATCCTTCCTGACTACTGGAAGGCTGGTGAAGCCTAACAAAGATCGGCTGCTTCCCAGCCAAGATGAGCTTGGCTCCAGCCAGAGCACGTTCTGTGGGGTGATGCTGTGAGAGTGAACACTAGGTGTGCAAATTGCAATGTGCAAGCATGAAAGTGCTCTAGAGACAAAAGGGAAGGGTTTTTAAAAAGTATTTTTGTATCTGAAGATATACGCAGGAGCTGAGCAAGCCCTCCAGGGCAGTGGTGCTTTGGCCAAGGCCTTTCAAAAGGCTTAGGCACCTGTCCCACAGAGACACCTTTCCAGCCATCATTAAGCATCTGTCTGCATCAATATGCCTCTAGTCACAGGGTGCCCGGTTCAACTCCTGGCATCAATTAAAAAAAGAGGCTCTGCTTCTCTCTGCATCGCCACAATACTAAAAGGCCCTCCTGTAACAAAGAATTAGGTTTCAAATTATCTTTGGTATTTATGTCATCCTCATGCCAGGAGCCCTCCAGACTGTCCTTTGGACAGCATCAGCTCTGCTCAGGTTACCTGTGACAGTGGACAGAACAATGGAGCCGCCAACAAATGTTCAAAGGGCCATCACCAGCCCTGATCATGGCATGGTGTCGTTGATGCCAGCACCCGCAGCAGTTGTTAGAGTGCAACGCTGTGCTGTTAAACATACCAATATTGTAATAACATTTAAAAGCAGCCAATGACTGTTTTATTAGTTAATGGCTCAAAGAAGAGTCAAGCTAATATGGTAATGACCAATTTCAATGGGCTTACTGCCATCACAAACTATGCTTTATAGTTGAAGTGCAAGAATACACTGTTCTTAATTAGCAGCTGCTTTATGAATACACAAGCCTAGGATGTTGGAAAGTGCATCCCTACCTTATCTATTAATGACCAATGTTTTAAATCACTACGTTCCCTCCATCAAGTTCCTGAAGCCTGCAGCAACCAATTACTGAGTTAAGCAACACAAACCTACATTTTAAACCACAGAGCAGATTCCCCAGGGTTTCATGCAGTGGCCAAAACATTCACCAGGTACCTGCACTGGCTTGTGCTGGGACCATCAACCACTGCAAGCTGCAATTGATCAGGAGAGCAGCACACATCGGACAGCCAGGAGACCCCAGACTGGAGGCCCAGATCAGGCACTTGCGATCATCAGTCTAAAGTCACTTTTAGTCTAGCTCATCCCAGTGTCATTATCTTGCATGACACCAACCTGATATATATAGTTGTGCAGCCATTTCAACCCATTCTTTTTTACCTTTGGTTACAGAAAAACAAAGTGTGTGAAACTCGTACCACATTTCTGCGAAAACAACCACTACCTGCAAAGGAGGAGTCCTTCTGGCATCTGCCCCACTTGAAGAAGGTATGGAGCACTTGATTGAACTCAGGGACACCTTCTAACCTTGCCCACATGCCCTGATAACACCCTTAGCACACAATGAAGGTAGACATGAGGCTCTTGCCTCAGAGCTGCCTGAGACCCAGACCATAAAATGTTCCCGCACTGGATGTATTCAAACATCAGCCCCTTTTGGACTTCAATGTGGGATGTTTTTTTGCAGCCATAAGCCCTGGAAGATAGGCAGCAGTTGCCCAGATAAGGGCTTAATGACTTATTTTCTAACTTCGTGTGTGCACTTTCATGAGCTTCACCAGATGAGAAGCATCTTTTTGTATCTCCCTGTTAGTACTGAGGTGGCCTTTGTTCTCTGCTGGTATCCCTGCAACTGCCCTGCACGAGCAGGACATCCAAACCTGCATTTTGGTAGCCTGCCATTTTATCAGCTCTCACCATAACTAATTCAAACCACACCAGATGTTTCAAGAAGCATTTTCACCCCAAGAATTAGAAAGCCTGCACTCTTGTTACCTCTCTAAACTACCTGATTGACAATATTCACCCTGAGACTGAGCAAAGGGTCTAGCCAGGTTACAGATGTGCATGACACTTCCTTTAATTGATCCAAATAAGAGCCAAGGAGAAGATTTCTTGTTCTAGCAATGGGATCTAAACATCTCCCTGAATTCATCTGCTCATCCTGCTGTGCTCTGGGGTACTTGTTTGAATTCCGTTAGCTTTGTTTGTGGTATAAATTACAGGGAAACTTCAAGTGAAGAGCTAGGGGGCATTTTAGGAAAGAAGGGAAAAGAGCTGGGCAAGGGGAATGGAAAGGAGACACCAGAAAGTCTGAAAGCACTGAAACCCTGCAGGGAGTTTACATGGCCAAAATCATATCTGGCATTGATAGATACCATTGCAAAGAGCCTCTCAGCCCTTCGCCCCAGCCCTTGTTCTGATGGGTTTTTTTTTTTTGCCATGCTGTTGATTTTAACCGCAGTTTAAAACAACGAAGAGGCCTTGGTGACCTCCTGAAGCTAATTTACTTGTACAAGTTGGAGAGTTTCAACCAAGAAATGTGTTTTGCACCACCTTGATGTATTCCTCTTACATCCTGTCTAAGACTGTCCGATTAGCATATGTCAGTAATCATTTATCCCCGCTGCCTGTCAGCACAGAGCTGCTGCTGCAGCTAGTGTCAGGGAAAGAACATGACCGATCGCTGTTAAACAGATTGTGTAAGTCACACGAGATACTGGGGCAAGCCTCCTCTTTAGCGCTCCTCTCACCCCAGACCTTTCCATCACTATTCATTTTTCAGCCTGTGTTTTTCTTCATGCTTTCCCTTTTGTTTTACTCATGACTGCGGTTGGGTTCCTCCCCCAGCCACAGCCTCCAAGTCGTTTCTTCTTCTCTCTGCCTTTCTCCTTCCTCTCCTCTTCCCTTCCTTCCCAGAAGCAGCATCCAGGGGAGGAGGGACAGATCATTTTGCAGAGCCTCTGCAGATTTTCTGTACTCCTCCTTTCTCATTACATTAACCTGGAAGGTTTGCCTTTCCCCTGCTGCAGATCTAACAGGCACAGCCCATGTTAGAACTTGGATCAGGAAATTCATTGCTCAGTTGAGTTTCAGTGCATGGTTTCCTCCATGGAAAAATAAGTTCTCTTGAACATCCATAAACATTTACCCAGTCAAAAGCAGTAACAACCCAGAGAAAGTTGATGTTCCCAAAGACACTTGGTAGCCTCCAAACTGTGCTTTAACCATCTCTGTAAAGTTGGATTCCACATAGGTGGTGGTGGAATGGTCTTGAAAGACAAACTGGCCTAACCCTTCAGCCAAACCCAGGGACTCCAGGAGTCACTCTGTCAATCCCTCCTTTACAAGGGTGACAGAGAGCAGTGCTCCAAAGAGGTGAGGAAGCCTGTTCTTGCGGTGTTTCTGTCCTCATGAAACCTTTCTCAGGCTCTTCTGTGGTGGTGGATAACTACTTTATGGCTTTTTTAAGACTCAATGGCCTGGGGAGGCCAGCACGTAGCACTGACCACTGTAGGCACTTTACCAAAACACTGTCTTTAACACATATAACGCCCTCATCCTACTGTGCAAAAAGCAGTAGGAAAAGCAACGACAAAAATATCACTTTACAGAAAGCTTGTTAGCAGACTCCCATCTGCATATTATTTCAGCCATTATAGAAGATGCTCGTGACCTGGGAACAACTTCCAACTCTGGGCAAGACTATACAGAGACTCCATTGCCCTGACTACAGCCCCACTTTGGAGTGTTTTTCCATGTGACCAAGGCTGGTGCAAGGTGCAGGGACGTGACGTGTCCTCAAGCCACTCATCCTTCTTGTCACTCAGTCACTGCCTGTCATCTGGCATGATGCCTTTCAGTCTAGCCTGCTCTGGGCCTGGGTAGCGATGCAGAGCACCCAGCTACTGAGATGGTTGTAACCCAAAGCAGAGGGCAGCAGGAAGAGGAGATTTTGTTCCTTTAGACCCATAAAAATCAACAAGGAGGATTTTTCTGTTCCCATCCTGACCCTTACAGAGAGCTGCAGAAACAGGGCATGGATGTCACTACTGGCTCTTAAACTGGACTTTCCTTTCAGTCCCTGCAAGACTATCTCCTGGCAGTATGCTAGAGCTTGCAGAGGAAGTGGAAGAGAAAAAAAACAAAGGAGCTTTGACCTCCCTGCTAATTGCCTCTGCTTGCTCCCTGCATTGCCAGGGCTGCATGACATTACATAGTTATTCAGTCAGTAAAGTATAGACAAATTGACTATATTTTCATTTGGATTTAGGTTTCAGCCCCACTGCTTTAGAATAATGGCCCACGCTATTAAGCTAACCGGTTGATTTACAGGCTCTCCCACACCGGGTGATAGCTCCTGCTCCATGCCTTGCTCTGGAGGACCAACCTGGCATATGGTCTCCTGGGCCCTCCAGCTCACTGAGACAAACAGGTCACAGGGAGCCAGTCATGTTCTGCAGGCAGTTTATTAGGGAAAGTTGCTGAATTGGAGAACTAAAAAAAAAAAAAAAAAAAACCACACACACCAAAACCTAAACAAACAAAAAAACCAAAAAAAATCCCCCCAAAAACCCAAGAAACACACAAAAAAACCCCAAACCACACCACCCAAACAGAAGTTAACTCCTTACTCACCTCAGCAAGATGGGGGGTGACTGAGGAAGAGAAGGGCAGTAGAAGCAAGGCAAACAGCCTCTGCCTTCCTCTGCCCGCAGTGACATGACTCCTGGCCTCAGGTTTTGCCAAGGCTCCTGGGCTCAGATTTTGCCAACACAGCTGTGACTGTGCACCAAGACTTCGTTTATTTGTAGATGTGGGACTACATTCCCTGGGGACTGTACCTCAGGCACCCAGCATGGACGTAAATAAATACTCCTGCCCCCCCCTGTTCATGGGATGCGTCCCATCCCTGTGTCACTCATCACTAGCATCATGCTGGCCCAGGCAGAATGGCATCCCTGGTGTCAGTCAAACTCTGGAAAGGATGTTGCTGCCAAAATACAGCATCCCCACAGCCCTGCCTGTGCCAGCCCAGGGTGAGGCTCCGCCTGCCCCCATCTGAATATTTGATAGTCACAATCCAAACCAGTAAGTCAATGCTGGCCACTCCGCAATAGATTTCCAGGGCTCTGTCAAGTCAATCCAGAAGGATTTTGGTAGCGATGCCTCACGCAGCAGTGATGTAGGACAGAATTCACCCATGTGTCAAAATAGCTCCATGCACCACATGTCACTGAAACACACCAGGGTTTTTCCTTTGCTCATTAGAGAATTCCAACTTGCACAGACGTTCAAGGTGGCTTTCCAGGAAGAATACTCTTGTTTACTTGACCAAGCAGGGGGAGGAAAGAAAATGCAGCAACTTTGGACAACACTTTTGTCAACATGCGCCGCCTTCCTGAGCAGATGAAACGAGCTGCGCTCGATGTGCGATATGAATAAGCGATAAGCAATTGACGAGCAAGTGTTCGGGTACCTTGGCAAAAGACTTAATTTGCAACCTGGCACAAAATCAAAGGCTCTGTCAACGGCTGAGCGGCTCTCCCGCGTATGCCTTGCGTTACCTGGGAAAGCTCTGTCAGGTAAATTTCCACTGAAAGTAATTAGAGGAATCCCCACTGTATAAACTTTGCAGCAAAATTCTGGGCTCCAGAATTTGATTCTCACCAGGGATCCGATATCTGCTCACAGCCTGATCCTTCATCAGAATTAACAGTTGAGGTTTAACACATGCACACAAAAAATGTTCCACATTCTTTTTTAATGCCTTACCTCTACTTTTGTCTAAAGAGCTGAACTGACAAGCACAGCTCATGTAATCTTGCAACTGTTGTCTTGTCAGAAAAGCCACAGACTCTGCATAAATAACCTAGGCTTGATACACACAGCGTATGGTGGGCTGGCTTTTCGGATATGGCATTTATGCTCCCAGGTGCAAGGGCAGCAAAACTTCATGGAGTGTTATGAGACTTCTTTCCTGGGCCCTGAATAGTGCTTAAAGAATAAGGCAATGAGTTCAAGAGCTTTCTGTCACCATGGTACCAGGTCAAATCTCCCTTCAGCTGGGATTTTGGCTGACAAAAAAAAAAAAAATCTCACCTCAAACAGTGGCACCTGATGGCTGTTCAATGGCCCAAGTGACATGAACCGGTGGGTCCCAGCCCTGCAGCAACAATCCAAAGCAGCACCTCTGGCCTTCAGTGCTGACCTGCCTACAACAAGCACAATGCCAAAAGAAAATGCAACACCCTGCAGGGTTCCAAATGGGCAGCAGAGACCCAGCTGCCCTGAGCACAATCCCTGCACATCTCCACTGGGACCACAGCAGAGACGTCCCCTCCCATGCCACAGCCATTCTGTGAGTAAATGCAGGCTCCAGGCCCCAGTCACCATCACTACATTTTTCTTGCAGATTCTGCAGCTTTTCTTGTTTTGCCTAACAGCTGAAACTTTCAGCAATGCAATTGCTCAAATCACAGCAAAGCATTTCCATGGTCCAGCCTTTCCCAGTATCCCTTTGGATGCGCCCTGGACACTCAACCTCTCCATCACACCCTAACGCTGCCCTCTGCCATGCTCAGCCCTTCCGCATGTCTCCCTCAGAGACATGGTAACCCATCATTCCTCTGCCATTTTCATTGCTCTCCAACATCTCCTAATTGACACTAGAAAACACTACCCCTCCCTGTGCAGCCTTACAGCCTGGACCATCTCCAGGGCAGGCTCCACCTGCATCCAAGCCCTGGTGTCCAAAGGAAGCCCAAGCAACTGTTGGCAACCCATGTCCGTTGCTGTTATGGAAATATTCACCCATGAAGGAACAAATTTGGGGTGTTTGCACCCTCATGGCTTGCAGTAGAGTAAAACCACATAGGCTGTGTTGGGCTACAGGTGAGCACCTACCATTGCTTTCGGTGCTACCTACTGTTTTGTACACAAATCCACAGAAGTGCTTTTTAAATGGACTTGGGGTTTCATTCACAGACCTATTCTGCCTTCTGCAGAGATGCTATTTACCAACAGACAACTTAGTTTAAAGTAAAACTCTTGCCTGGCATGAAAAGGGTCAGGATTCAAATCTCAGAAACACTTGAGGTCAGTGCAAAAGCTGCCAGTTCCGGTCTGACCCCAGGACATCTGCCAAGGGGGGCGCATGCTGGGTTACAGCTCCAGTGGGTTAATTCTCCTTTACTCACAGTATTGCCCAGACCAAGTGACAAGTGAACTCCAGCAAACATCTGCGGCCCTTACTTTCAGGGAAAAAAAAAAAAAATCCCAAATCTCCATGGGCATTAAATACAGCAGCCAAAAATTGCTGACCACTTTCTGAAACCTTCCTGGGTCTGAAGCACATAAGGGTCATTTAGCCCAGACTCTGTCATCCTGCATTTCCCGACATTCTTGGAATTAAAAAGGTGGGGAGAGAAAAATCAACCCCATTCATTAAACCGGTTAAGAGCGCTACTGCCAGGAAAAGCCACAGTATTTGTAACCCTAATAATCCAACACATACCTCTGAGCGCAGCTCATCTTGGACAGAATAACGTCTGTTTTAAAAATACCTGCCTCTCTCTAACTTGTCACGGCGCTTGTTGACAACCCTATTGAAAGCTGCTCTCAATGCAGCTGTGAAGGATCTTTCAGCACCTCTTTCTCTTTCCTAGACAGTTTTTGAAAGGGAGGGGAGGAAAGAAAAAGCCATCAATACAGGGGGAAAAAGGCATCAGCAGCCAACATCAGCTGATGAAGCACCTCACCTGGGCCCCCAGCGCACCGCCTCCAATTAAATCAAAATGGTTTGTTTTTAATGGTCTTTTACACTGACAAGTGGGCTATCATTCCAGGCCTAGAGAGCTGTCAGGGAGCCGAGGCAAATCCTCCGTTGATAATGCCCAATGCTTCCAATTAGGAGCCGAGGCCGCTCCTGGCGCACTAACGATTCCCCAGCCTCCCCCAAGGCCCCTTTGGCGCTGGCTGTTTCGTCTTCCCTCTTCCTCCGCCGCAAATTACTGACACAAAACGGAGGCGCCCCGGTGCCTCCTCACCACGCCGGGCCCCGGCCCTGTTGGATTTAATGAGGCGATGGAAGTTTTTGCGGATCTTTCGCTAAATTCTTTTCTTGTTTGACAGCTGCTTGAGTGTTGACCTTATAAAAGATTTAGTGTTTCTCATTATTTTCTGTCAAGCTTTACAAGCGATAGCTTCACGGAAATCATTTGCATCTCGATGTGCGCGCGCACGCGTGGTTTTTGTCTGTACAGGGATGCTCGGCGCGGCGTGCGTCAGTGTGTACACCCTACCCCTCTCCGTATTGTGTATTTTATTCCCTCCTCCCCCCTGAAAAAAAAAAAAATCTACAAACATGGCACTGTTGTTTTGGGGAAGAAAAAAAAAAAAGCACGACAACAAACTGCAAACAGGAGAGGACTTAAAAAAACCGCAAACAGGAGAGGACTTAAAAGGCCCAGGATTTGTTACACTCCTGTAAATGAAGGAGGTTTTGAAAAAGGAATAGAGATTGGTTTCCTGTAAAGAGAGCTCAAGAAAGTGTTTTGTCACCTGCTAAAAGGATTCGATCAAATGGATGATGGAAAAACTAGGCTGAGTCTAGGGGTGGCTTTGTTGTTAAAGTGAAAAATCGTACAAGGCTGGGAAGCTGCCTTTGAGCAGGCAGGCAGAGCCAGGCAGGTGCTGGGAGGGGAGCGGGTACAGCCACATCTCCCTGCAGCCGAGCATGGATCCTTCCAGGGCAGGAGGAGATTCTGGAGCTGCTTATTACTTGCTTCAGCCCTTTTCATGAGTTCGTTCTCAACACCTCCCACAAGTCATCACAAACCATTTGATCCAGCTATATCAATTAAAAATTCTCCTCCTCCCAGTGCAACTCTCATTTACCTCCCTCCCCAGACGTTAATCTTACTGACCACCCAAGGGTGCTCACAGTGCCCAGCAGCTGTGGCACACACACCCCAGCACCCACCTCAGGGTCAACAAGCCCAACACCAACAGCATCCCCAAAATCCCAGTCTTTGGGGTATGTGCTCTGCCATCATCAGGGGAGCTCTGCCTTCCTTGTACCAGCTTAGCCTTTCTACATCTCACGTGATTTATTAGTCCTCCACTAACAGATCTGCTTCTGCTTGCAACATGCATGTGGTTATACTAATGCTTGACAAGTGATCATTTATAGTCCTTTGATTTCAAACATTATCATAACTGAGAAACCCAAATGAAAATAACCCCAAAATACATATTTAAGTTTTAGGCATTATAAGGTTTTTTTATTGCCCCTCGAATTCTTTGACATTACAATATCCCAGCTGCAAGTGTCCTGCAGGTTTTAATTTGTCAATAACAAATGCAATGAACAACAGCAAAACATTGCTTCTAGTCAGCAGCTGAAAACCATTGCAGCTCCATCATCCTGCAGGGAAAACCACCCAGCTTGTGCCTACAAACAGTGTTCCTGTCCTGCTACAGCCAATGCTCCAAATCCACGATTCAGACAAAATCCTGGCATAACAGCCCGTAACCACATCAGAGTAATGGTAAAGATCATCAGCTGTCTCTAGAGGAAGTACCTTCAGGTTCATCATTTAAAATATGAATTAGAAGAATCAGAGATGAGGATTCATCACCGGCATTGACTTCTCAACACCAGTCTCTGTCATAATAAGACCTTTGACCCAAGGACACCCTTATCTTGACTCTAATTACTGGCCTGGGACTAATCCATACTTCTCAACTGTCCCTCATTATGAGAGGGTTTCTCATTTTTTAAAACAGCACTTGTCCCCTGTCCTACACCTGGTGCTTCCCACTTACTCATGCTGAGGGCAGAAGCTGGCATCCCTCACAACTTTGTCAAGGGGTCTGCTAATTTTAATTACTGCCAGTTGTAGCTCAGTGTGACATCTCTCACCTGGGAGCTTTGTACCAGACTGGAGTGAATAAACTGCTGTTTCCTCCCCTGTGGCTTCAACCCAGTCCCAGGCAGAAATTTCCCCCTGCTCAGTTCCCAGCACTAGTGGGCAGGGAGCACGATGGGGAAGGCAGGGGCACATTTGAGAGAAGCAGCTCAGCTGTCCTTACCTGCAGGCACTCAATTTTTCTAACAATCCCAGCTCCAAGGGAAAAACTCCTGCATCATTAATGGGAGGTTGGAGTTGGCCTGGCTGGGGACTGTCCCTGCCAGCTCCCAGGGGCTGCCCACCTACTTTAGCAGTCCTTGGTTCTTCCTCCCCCACCTTTCCCTCCTGGAGAGGAGTTATGTCACTGCTGCCACTTGTGAGAAGGCAAAAACATCCAGAAACGACTGTCTGAAGTTAGGCACTCAAATGCATATTAAAGTACCTGAACGCCTTCCTCCAGAGAGGGGGAATAGCTAAATACACTTTGTTTGTCTTGATTAATGAGATCACTAGCAAGCTTTTCAGGGCAAAGACTGCTGTGTATTTTTACATATGCAAAATCTGACATCCAGCCAGCCTCAGCAGGGTGGGAGAAACGGGACGCAGCTTGGCACATCCGCACAAGGCAGATATATGGCACAAGGAATTGTGTCGGGGACAGGTAAAGCCTGTGGCCCCCCATGGTAAACCCACTCTGTCCACGAAGACACTCACACATCTCAGTAATTCTGCATCTACTGTGTAGGTTTGCTGCGTGCAGCTGTGTGTAAACCCCACCACTCACCCCAAAGGGCCCTGGGACCCTTCTTCCCCAGGTGACTTCCCCTTTGTTTATTGCCATGGGCATTTGTTCACCCCTTCCCCACCTCGAAGGTGATTCCTGGGGAGAGGCTGCTTGTGTGTTTGTTGGGCAGGTCACGCAAGACCCTGACCCTGATAGGGGGTTCCCTAGGAGCTCTGAGCCCGTCCTGGCCCCCTCAGCGAAGCACACAAGTCCTGTGTCGTAGAAAACAAGTCATAAGGCATGCCTGCATTTGAAAGTGTCAGACAACCAACACACCAACACAGTAAGATGACAGGGTCTTGTTGCTAGAGCAGAATAAGAATCTCCCAAAGTCAATCAGAAAAGTAGTCCTCATTTTAAACAGGTTAAATGTTTAACTTCAGCTGGAGCAACGTCTCCCAAACAGGCAAAACCCCTTACGCTAATCTGTGGTCTCTTCCCTGTTTGTGCTACAACCTGTTTTCTTTGGCCGGCTGCTGGCTGTAACCAATCGTCTATCTGCTCCTTTCGTTATAGGTTGGGCCTCATCTCAGTACTTTTCCAGACTGTGACACTCGTAAAAAGGCATTCAGTGCCTCCCATTGAGAAGTGCCTGCAAGACGTGGTCCCCTTCCCCTGAGCATCCACACAGCAAGGACTGCAGCACTGTGCTGGGCACCACAGCCCTTAGACCCTGCGATAGCCATAGATTATATGCTTTCTCTCTGGTTTTAAAGAGTTATGCTAATGCAGATACAGCCAAATAAGTCACAAGTATGAGAGGAACGGTTCTGTCTCAGCCTGTTCATTGCTTTTTGTCAGATGCACAACACCTTACTCAGTCTGATCACCACAATTCTCATCGTGCTCAAGGTAACAACACTTGCACCAGGAACAGGCCAGTGTTTGCACCAGTGCGGCACCAGAGGGAAAGCAGGACAGTCTCCTTCACTGCCTGTTCTGAACAAATATATTAAACGCAACCCTATCCCAGTTGATCTCAAGTCTATAATAACTCATAGTCCATCAGTCCTTCTCATTTCGTTGCCAAGTAAGCTTCCCATCACTGCCTGCTTCAGTAAAGCCCTTGCCTGTGTGAAGGCATCCAAACACCTGCTTTAAGTGCTCTGCCAAATGGAAGCCTCACCGCAGAGCGATGCCTTCGTTTGAAGATGGCCCCAGCCAGTTCCACGCTTGCCCTCAAATAGCTGCTGGCACCTGGTGTCCCTCAGGGCTGAGCCTCTCCAGGCAGTCGCTGAACAAACTCAAACTCCACCAACACCAGCTCAGCGTCACAGCACCCAAACGCCAGCCTGGTCACCAACAGGTAACAGCAGAGGCTCAGAGAGGTACCAACACATTTAAAAACCATCTCCTCCCAACAGGGTGCTTCACCTTAAGAAAATACCACTTGGTAATAACTGTGATTGCTTTAACTGTGCAGCTCCAAGATTGCTAGCGGAATAATTAATTACTCCTAAGTAGTCTGCTTCTCACATCTACTGTTATATCTCAGACTGTACCAGATAATATTTACATCCAGTGTTAGCTTTCAGTCTTTGCATTCATCATCCCGTGGGCACTCAGAGAGCTCAGGCGTGCTCACCCCAGAATGGCCTGGGCTCCTCAGGGCCATGGTCCGAGGGGGTGAGATCTGCTGTCCTGGGCAGCCCCAGCTGCATCCCCAGCTCAGGAAGGGGCCGATAACAAGCACTGCAGAGGGGGCGGATGTGCCCAGCATGACTTTGCCCCACACATCTCAGTGCTAGGGCTAGCCCAGCCCTCCTACACAGACCCACCAGCAGCCAAGGGACACAAAGAAGCCATGCTGAGCCCAGGGCTTGTCCACCACCAGATCTCCAGTCAAACTTTTAAAAGACCAAAGCCCTCCCTAACATTAAACTGTTTGAGACAAAAAAAATGAAGTAAACTGCAAGGACAGCTTTTCTTACCTCTCCCAGGACAAGGAAGGCTCCACAGCGGCCGCTCTGGCATTCCCCACACCCCCTCCTCAGGGGCAGTGTGTGCCTCAACCTGCCCTTTGTATAAGGAAGCAGCTGTAGCAAACGCCACCCTGCCCACACTTGAGCCGAGGGAGGAAAGAAATCACCTGCTCCACAGGGGAAACCCTGCTGTGCCGTTCCCTCTTTTTAGTACAGGCCTCTAAATAAAACCCATCTAAAATAACTAGGAGGATAACAGTAGGGTTTGCCATGCTGGCAGAGGCGGATTATAACCGGAGACCTTTCCCACCTCCCCAGGGAGGGACAAAGCTGGGCCTTAAATGACTTGTCTTGCTAAAAACGACACTGTTTACATGCAGGTGAGAAACGCAGGCACGAGGTTTGCTTTGCTGCCTGGCAGGAGCCGCCTTCAGCTCTTGGTCCAGCCACAGCATCTGTGCCCCCCTGCAGCAACTGCTCAGGTCCTTGGGGCGTGCGGAGGGAAGGAAGCATCTCCAGCGAGTCCTGCGTGGCTGGAAAAGGGCTGGCAAACAAACGCGGTGTGAACCAAGCCCACGCAGACCTGCTCATTCGGGCCAGATCCAAGAAGCCACCGAAGAGACCAGAAACACCAAAAAGCAACAGCCAAATCAAACAAAGTGCGTTCAGGGGCAGACGCCGCTCCGTGGGGCTTGTAGCCGACGGACCTGCCCCACCGCACCCCGAAATCCCGGGCAGAGCCGTGCCCCAAACGGCCCGAGNGCCGGACGCTCCTTGTCCTGCAGTGACACCCACTGGTAAAGGGGATTTTAACGCTGCTGCAGCTTCCCCACCGCCGGGCCCTGCTCCTCCCCGTCACTGCGACCCTCCGGCTGACTGTCCCCCCCGCCTTCTGCGTTCCCCCCCCCCCCCCGG
>WAAD01029254.1:955-15402 GCA_013389945.1 Fregata magnificens | reverse complement strand
GGAAAGGAAAGGAAAGGAAAGGAAAGGAAAGGAAAGGAAAGGAAAGGAAAGGGGAAAGGAAAGGAAAGGGGAAAGGAAAGGGGAAAGGAAAGGAAAGGGGAAAGGAAAGGGGAAGGAAAGGGGAAAGCAAAGGGGAAAGGAAAAGAAAGGGGAAGGGAAAGGAAGGGAAAGGAAACCAACCACATTCTGTAAGTATATAGATGTGCCAACCTATCTATTTTTTTTTCCAGTTGCTGTTATCTTGTGATTCTCCACAAATACAGAAAATACTGTGAGGTCCATGATTACGGTGTTATGGCACTTTTTTTTTGTTTGTTTGTTTTTACAGTACTTCACCATCTACATCTGATGTGTCATTTAATCCTGTCAGAAATGCAGTATGACTCAGTGATGTAAGCAATGCCATGAGTCATAATAATAGTATGCTGTTTAGCACTTATCTTGTGCTCTTCATCTCATAATACCTTGCAAATGCTAATTCATCCTTTAAGTTTTCTTAGGTAGGTGCTCAAGGGATAAATGTATTTTTACACACCTATAGAACAGTCACTCAGCAGAAACCAACACTTCTCACAAGTAACTATGTAGGTGGATCTGAGCTACCACAATTCCCCTTATTCTTAAAAAAAGAAACAAGTGTCTTGGGGAAAGGTGTTTTGTGGGAAAACTGTGAATTATTTTTTTTTTTTCTGACATTGCAGAATTTAACTTAATGTAGCTCATCAACAGAGAGCTACCTTAGATGAACATAAGTAGGACACAACTTTACTTGTGTGATGGCCAGAACCACTCATATTATGTAAAATATAAATGACTTGCTCAGGCATTACAGCACAAGGTCCTTAGAAACTGTCATTCTTTGCTATGCTACTGACATCCACAAAAAAGGGACCACCGGAAAGAAGGGTCAGTCATTCAACAGACGTAAAGTCCATGTAGATGGCCATGAGCAATCAGAAGACCCTTCACATTCTCATTGCACCAACCTTATGTGAACATCATAGCCTAATGTGCCAGTGAGTATTTGCGCAGCCAGAAGCCATCCCATATCTTCAGTTACTGAATGTATGTAAAGGCTGATCTACTTGTGCTAAGCACAAGCCTTGTTTGAGCGGTGATACACTAGTTGAGTGGTTCTCTCCCTTATACACACAAACATCCAAGCATGCTAATTTACTTGTAGAAATCCTGCTCAAAGACAACTGGGAAGTTGTTCACAGACAACTAATGCAAAGGAGTAATTTTTTTTTTTTAACTAAATCTTCTGAGATGTCAGAACTGAAGGATTGCAGTTTCTGCCCCAAACCATCTTAACCTGTTCAATGAAAAGAGTACATCCTTACCAAGCAGAGGATTTTAACTGGACACAACCCCTAATAATAATAGTGGTTTTCTGATTCCATTCCTTTTGTTCTTGGGATAAAACTTTGCCCCTGGAAGTTGTTTAGATAGTGGGAAGGACTGTAGATCTATTTAAATAACAGAATAGAGGTTTTATTCCAGCAGTACAGATTGCAAAGGTCTCTTTCCAGAAATTTCCTTTGTTTCTTCATCCATGTTTACAGGTTTTCTGAGGGTGAGGATCTCTAGCAAGTACTAGCCTAGCAAGCACTAGCCTAAATGAAAGCCTAGCTGTCTGATATTAAATAGTAGAATGATCCTTTTCAGCTTCAAAAATCCATAAAACTGTGCTGTGTCATCAGGGATGAGCACATCCTTGTCCTGAATTACGGAAGCCGGAGAGGAGGGAGCTAAGAAGTCAGTGCATGTAATGTGCTGCGGGTGATGAAGTGGCACTAATGAGTGGGATACAAGCCCCACTCAGTGCACTGTAATAAATCAGCTCCTATTTTATTTGTTGCATTACAACAGAGCAATGTTGAAAACATCGCCTTTGTTTTAATGTTATAGATATGGCTCTATTTTTTTGCATAATACTTTACTATGAATTGCATTGAAAAGTCTCTTGAAGAAATGACAGTGATACCAATTCTGTAGCATTATTTTTATTTTCTATATTGTAATATCACATAATGTTCCCAGGCAGATGTAGAAACAGTATAAAAGTAAACAAGTTATTAACATAAGTACTTCACAGTGAAAGCGGAGGGAGCTCTTTTATCTGTGCTTTGCTGGTGGGGTTCAGGGAAGCAGAGGACCTAGATGAGGTTTCTGCCCCAGGGAAGCCAGTTTAGCCCTTCAGAATAGAAGTTCAATGCCTGCCAGACACAGATATCCTTGATGTTACCCGAAGATTAATACCTGTATGACTAAATATTGCTTAGTCAGAATAAGCGCTGCAGAACCACACTTTAAATTAGGCATCAACAAGGGATAGACACAGAACAAGAGGGAGAATGACGACAGTGACAGAGCTTCATCCAGCCTTGTTGTTATGTAGGCACCGTCACAGAGCTGTTGTAACGAATTAAAGCTTGCAAAACTCCTTGGATGAAAAGGCTGTAGAAGTGGAAATGACTGTTATTGCTATAATCAGTACATGGTGACAACAGAGGACCGCATGGACGTCATCCCTTCTCAGTTCACATTCACCAGAAGCTCTTGCTTCTGATACTTATGGACATCTCTGAATGTATAGAGAAGCAGTCGCACACATCCATACTGGCAAACATGGCTTTGGATTCCTGAATTATTACCACAGCTCTGCTTTTGGCTGGCAGGTTTTGACTTAGCACCTCTGAAATTACATGATAAGAATCTTGTTTATAATGGTCTTTCTTAGGGTGTGCAGAAGATCAGATCCATTGGTAGCATTGGTCAGAAATGTTTTCAAAGACATTTTTATTTTGATTAATTAATTTTATTTTCCAGAATATGTTACCACTGAAGCAGTCATTGCTAAGGCAGTGAATGACAGTCTAACTTGCAGGCTGAGATTAACCCTTATATAGGACCACCCACATTCACAGATATTTCTCAGGGTAATGGCACCTTCCATGCAGTTTAATTACACAATATATTATTGTTAGCTTACCATCCTTTTGCTCTTCCCTAGGCATCTTTCATGGACACCATTAGAGAAGCAATATAGGCAAGAAGAATCCCTGCTCTGAATCAGTGCTGCTATTCTTATGGTTTTTATTTTTGCTATGAGTTTTTTAAATAGTGAATGCTAATGTGTTGGTTCATTTCAGGTAAGTGGCCAAACTTTTATGATTCCGCTTGTAACATCCACTATGTGTCCGTGTGTGACCTTGTTGTGACGGTTGAACTGTTTGAGCCACAAAAACAGACATAAAATAAGAAAAAGCAAGTTAACTTTCAGCTTTTAATACATGTGCAGCCCAACAGAGCAGAGATAAGAGCTGTCACAAACACTTTGATATTGACATTTCTTGCCGTAAATCCATAGGAGACACATACTTCTGCCAGCGTTAAGTACACCAGCGGGTGTTAAGAAACATTTTTTGTTGCTACTTATTCTCAAATGGGACAGGGATGGGAAGAGAGGAAATGCTTATGTTTGTGCAGAAGCCATTTCCTAGCCTTTCTTATCTCAAGTCTATCTGTTAAAATGTGAAAATGTCCATGTTTATATTTGCAGCCCTCAAAAAACATAAATATTTGTGTTAGTCCTTCTAAAAGGGAGATCTCTGCAAAAGCTTAGGAATAATCACTTAATGGTAGTTTTAAAGTCAAGGTCAGAATGCACTTGCTTTGGTAAAAAGACTGAATGGCAAACTCAAACCTTACCCAAGCAAAGTGGTGCGATTTAGAATAATAATTATTACTGTTGCTGCATTATTTAACTCTTACACATGGTTTTCAGATATAAATCTGCAGCTGAGCTTGGAAATTTGGGTACAACTCAGTTCCTCTATTTTTTAAAAACTACTTCTAGACAATGTTGCATACACATTAATACCATAATGTTGTAATATCAATACAAGAAACAGAGATATGACTAGTGCACACAGGTATAGCTAAAATGGGAAACTATTCTGATTTGTATCTGATGAGGAATTTGATCCAAAGACAAATGGATGCCTTCAGCTGAACAGGAGCATGATTTATGTGGCATATTTACTCACAATTTTGGCTAAAATTTGCACATGATGGCCTAAGCAGAGTGCAGACAATGGAGACAGAACAGGAAGGGCAAGGTGAAAACCAATGCAAAACAGAGAGTATTTATTTAAAAACAAAGAACAAGCCCTTGTCTGCATGGAAGCCGAAGAATATTCTTTTCCTCTTCTTTATGCTTTTCAAGATAATCCTATTGATGTTCAACAATCTCAAGGGCCGTGGGTGGCCTCTGGATTAGTCACTGCTCTTTTTACTCTGGGACCCATCCAATTCAGCCATGAGCAAGAGTGAACAAAACCAGTTCTAACCAGATTCTTGTTTATATACACATGTACACATGCAAATGTACACAGATATGCAAATGGAGATAGAAAAAAGAAATGAAATCCTGTGGTAACTCTATTCTGAGCAATACCTAGATTATAAGAGTTATTGCTGACCCAGATTTGCTCTGTCCCTGTGTGTATCCAAATACATATATATTAAAAATTATGCATATACATATATGCATATATAAATATACAGAACAAATCTGTGTATATGTATCTATAAACACATATGTACATAAGGAGAGAGACAGAGAGAGAAAGAATAAGCAAAAGATATCAAAACCACAATATGACCTTATCTCATAGATTTCTTAGCTAATTTTCATATCCTTGGAAGACAAATGCATTTCTCCCTGGGAACAAGTATTAAAATGCATTGATCGTTCAAGAAGATACCTGATGACAATTTGAAATACAGACAAATTATAATTTCTTCTCTCATTAACAAACTATAAAGTGTCAGCATCCATGGACACTGAATTTGTTATTAAACTTTGCCAAGACAGATGCTGCTAGGAAGAAGATGTTTTTCTTACTACTATTATCTACAGACAAACTGATTTAGGGTTTTCTTTTCAGTGCTTCAGCTTTTCTCTAAGAATTAAATTTACACTTGAAAAAAACCCTATTCCCATAGCTTTAAAATATGCATTGATTAATGAGTTTTAACTGTATGATTAATAAAAATCAGTAATTGATAAAACTAGTACTCATAATTTTGAAGCCTTAAGACAGAATTAAATCACCTAGCACTTTTTTTTTTTAGTTATAAGAAAAGCAAGACTATAAAACAAAGGAATAGGAACTCAGTCTGGTTAAAATATTATAATCATACTAAGTGGAATTAATTTAACTTTTAGAGAAAAGAGAGCTTCAAGACATTTACCCTCCTCCTCCACTTTGCAAAGCTGCTTATGTATTTATTTATATGAGTGATTATCTCAAACAATTATGATGTCCAGCCTTACTCTTACAGCTGCACTTACAGTCCTTTGTTGAAAGTAAAGCATGAACAAGACCGGTGAAATAGTCATGTGCTCAGGGCTGATGTTTCTCTTTGCTTTCTTAGGGATTCAGTAGTCATCGAGTTCTTTCACAAATTAGTGAAAGGGAGTGTTTTTTATCTTGGCAATCAAAAAAGATATCAGGCCTAACAGAATAGCATCTCTACTTGTCTGGCTTTTCTCCATGATAATAGGCAAAGGTGCCAACTTAGTGCCAAATGACATACTAAAAAGGAGTGTGTTAGCTTGGTATTAGCAAACCAAGCGATAATGGAGAGAGATATATATGTGTTTATATGTATATATATATATATTCCTATACCACACATTTGGAGGAGGAACTATGTGGTTAGTGATCTTTGCCTGGTGGGTATGGTCCAGTCCACAGCTGTTGACATGACATCCAAACTCATCTGAAATGCAGATCATTATAGAATCATTTGAAAAGCACGATCGTCCTGCCACCACCTGTTCATCAATAGCATTGCATTGGAGGTCCCTAATACAAGATCCTGGAGCTAAGCAGACAGATGTGTTAAAGATCTTATTGCTTTAACATTGACACAGTATGTGATTACAAGACAGAGCTGAATGAATGTCACGCCAGTGGCTGGAGTAACTACTTTGGGGAAATGTTTAGCTGTGCATTCCGTAATGCTAGCGGTGGAGATTTGCCATGTCTCTTTTAACTCTATCCTTTCTGCTAAAGGTCCTAAAATGCTGAAGTGAAAGGACAAATCACAGAACCAGAGTTCTGAAAAACAGATTGTTTTGACTACAGGGAAATTTTCCTTTATCTTTTTCTCCCCCTCTCATCCTTCATCTTCAATAAGCATAGTAAACTAATCATATTTCATCTCATTTTCTGACAGTATAAAGGTGTGGCACAGTATACATAAACAATATTTTGTTTTGTGCAAAATGCAAAGTTTCATGCATGTCATGGTTTGACCCCAGACGGTGACTAAGCACCACACAGCCGCTCACTCATTCCGTCCCTGGTGGGATGGGGAAGAGAGTCAGAAGAGTAAAAGTGAGAAAACTGGTGGGTTGAGGTAAAGACAGTTTAATAGGTAAAGCAAAAGCCGCGCACGCAAACAAAGCAGAACAAGGAATTCATTCATTGCTTCCCATCGGCAGGCAGGTGTTCAGCCATCTCCAGGAAAGCAGGAGTAACAGTTACTTAGGAAGACAAACGCCTTCACTCCGAATGCCCCCCCTTCCTTCTTCTCCCCCTAGTTTATATGCTGAGCATGACACCATATGGCATGGGATATCCCTTTGGTCAGCTGGGGTCAGCTGTCCCAGCTGTGTCCCCTCCCAACTTCTTGTGCACCCCCAGCCTGCTCGCTGGTGGGGTGGGGTGAGGAGCAGCAAAGGCCTTGACTCTGGGTAAGCACTGCTTAAGCAATAACCAAAACATGCCTGTATTGTCAACACTGTTTCCAGCACAAATCCAAAACATAGTCTCATACTAGCTACTATGAAGAAAATTAACTCTGTCCCAGTCAAAACCAGCAAAAGGCATTTGGATTATCAGATCAGTATTTTAACACAACCTGGCTTATGCTCAAGCAGTAAAATGGGGCCTTTTCTTTTGGAAAGCTAGCAAATAATGAAATAATATCTAGAAGGTTTCAGAATTGCTATCTTCTCCTTTTTAATGACATATTTAAATAAATCTGCCACTTGTCTCTGAAATCACAAGGCACAATTCTTTTTCTGATGTAAGAGGGACTGGGAGAGAAAAAGAATGAGGTACGAGTGTGACTGTGAGTATAAGTGTGTATGAGTTCATGTGTGTGGGAGAGGGAAAGAGAGGGAGCAATACAAGGAAAGAGGGAGGGAGAGAGATTTAATGAAAAATTTGGATTACAACAATGTTTCTCAATAATAAGTCCAGCCCTCAAAGCAAATTACATTTCTTTTCCAACACTGAAAAGCTTAGTATTAGATCTGACACTTTAAAATATGCCCGCATGGCTGTGCCACATCCAAGCTGCCAGCTTTTGAAACAGCTTCAAAGCCAAAGCAGGGCATAAGATTTAAAGAGAGCAGTCTAATTTCTGAGCAGAGGTTCAGTAAAGCATGTAGACAAAATCCTGGAAATGAAAATGGGCTAGAGCTTAAATAAATATACTCTATCTCTTGCCATCCCTCCTCTCTTACACATATTATTTGTAGTAAATATTATCTGGAATTTCCTGCCCTTCAGGTCCTGGCAAAATCTGCTTGGCTGGGATGGAAGAACATATCAAATATCGTTTGGACATAGGGCACTAACAGTGAAGGCATGAGATTTGGGGACTGAGAGTTTTGAATCCTTCTCTCTCCTTACTTCTCTGGGATACAAGGTTAATTGTCACTCTCTCAACAGATCAAGAGCCAAATAAGAGGGAATTCTCCATGTGAAACCAAGGAATTAAAATAATTTATTTTTTTTAATTATGAGGGGGAGAAATATCTATTTATCTCAGCACCTGACAACATGGCATGAGGTAGCTAAATTTGATTATTTCTATTTCACATCTGAAAAAAAAAAAAAAGAGAGAGACTTAGAAAGAGTAAGGGCACATCCTGCAAAGGGACTTGGTAATGGTCAGCATGGCAATGACTAAGTTTGCCCAGCACCAAGAATGTCATTTATAGTGCTGAGCTTAATATTGCTGATTTTGAGAGGAACTGAAAACTTTCTTACAGCTAGATTGGCATTCATAGCACCCAAGATGCCCAGTACATGCCAAAGAAGAAATGTCATTTTTAAACTCTTTTTTTTCCCAGACAGAAGCATTTACTTCTCAGTGTTACCTCTGTAAAACCAGTAACTTCTGTTTAAAGATGACATTTCAGAATCTGAGCAGAGGTAATCTTTTAGTCCTCCACATCCAAAAATGACTGAACAATTTCTGAAACCCAGGGATGCTTCACAAAGGTCCTGGGTTTACCATTTTCAGCTAGTTTCAGCAGGTCCATGCAATCCAAAGTAATTCTGTGTGGCTATGGTGTATCATTTCCAGATTCCTCCTGTGAAGTATCTTCCATGAGATTCTAGTACAGATAATAAATGTGATGAAGTTGTAATATGAATCGCTTGGAAGATGATGAAACATAGTCTGAAAGAACATTACAAATCATCACGTTTTGTGTTAGCAATGTCCCAGACAATGCTGAAGTTGTAAGGAAGATGCCTTACAACTCTTCTGAAGCTGATGATCTTATTTTTTAATTGTCAATATCTCACTAAGAACTGATAGTTGGATGGTTTGTTGATATGTTTCTTCTTTTTTATTGCAATTATGGTGGCCCAGTTGATGAATGCTGATTATAAGCAGATTAAAATGACCAGTCACACAATATATATCCATTTAACCAACTCATTTAGTAAGTATTCTGAATGTAGGGAGGTATTCAAGAGAAACACTTGCTACACATTCTTGGAGAATCAGATAAGTTAGAGCTAATCACAAAATATTTGTGAAAGAAAAAGGAAAAGAATGAAATTCTTGTGAATGAGGTTAATAACTATGAGTAGTTAGCTTTGCTTAATAGCATCATATTTGGATTTTCAAAGTAGATAATAGTGACGCATACTGATTCATAACAACAAGAACAAAAAAAAAATTAAGGTTTCTAATGTGTATGAAGAATTTTAGAAATTAATATGCCCTGCCTTGCTTTGAGTCTATTGCACACTGATTTTATATGCAATCCAATCAATATAACTGAAAAATCACAAAGTCCTTTTCGTACAGAGTGTTAACATGTGTATGAATTGAGTGAAGAGGGGGATGATTTTACACACCTGTAATTTATTAGATTGAAAGGAGTAAATATTTAATATGCACAAACCACACAGTGCTTAACACTGAAAGTGAAGAGTGGATTTTTTTTTGTTTTGTGTTTGCTTCCTCCCCCCCCACCCCGGGGAAATCAGTGGTATGAAACCAGGAGGCTAAATGCAACAGATCAGGTTTTGCCTTTAATTTCTTCTAATTTGGGGGAACTCTTACTCTATTCCTACATAAAGATTACTTAGAGGGGTTTAGGTTGGTATTCATCTAATCTAACCCTAGATATATAAAAATGTGAGGTCTAAGTCTGAGCCAGTTGTTTGAAAATCTGTATACAATCAATCGAGAGAAAGGCATGACCAGAGGCAATACATCTATCGTAGGCCCCTATCTTAGGATGGGATGAATGATATCCAGATGTTGCCCATTTCCTTATATTGATATCACGAAACTGATGATGACCAACTCAAATCCAAACTCAGAAGGTTAGGTTGAGGCAGATGAATCATACCCTTAGTTACTCCCTGAAAGGAGTCTGAGAGCTATTAGTTGCAAATGCAACTTTTATGAAAATATTCAACAATGTCGTTTTAATCTGCATTCATTTAGAAACTTTTTTCCCCTCAGCATACAGCCCTCTTAGGCAATGGGTCTAAAGTGGTCCAATGGGAGAAATAAGAGTTTGTTTCATTCCAAAATATTCCTCGTAACATCCCAACTCTTCCTTATCTCATAGTCATGCACAGAGTGAAATGTTGAATTTGGCTCCACTGTTGAGCATGCCTTTCCTAACATCCCTCATTTCTAATACAGCTACATCTCTATGAGATCCAGTATCTTCATTAGGCTCACTTCCATTTTATTTATATCAGCTTGTTCAAGATTACAGCTTCACATAGTTAGTGACTTTTTTGGCTAGGAAATATTTGTGTTTAGCAAGTTGATGTTCTGTAACAGATGAAATTCCTGATCTCGGGTTGCACAGAACAAGCATAAACAGTTTCAAAATGTGCCATTCTGTGTTACATCTGCAGTGGCATCTTTATTTTTAGTCCATTCTTATAGCAGTCAGATGCTTCTCAATAGGTAATGCTACGTGATTGCAAGCAGGTACTGTAATTCTAGGGGGAGTGATAAGGGTTGCAAATAAGAACAAAAAAGAAATTACTCTTGACGCTTTGTGATCTTTTCACACACAGGAAATCAAGAAACACCAATTGAAAATTGGCTCAACAAGCATGAGAAGCAAAAGAGGAAAACTCATCATCTGCAATGATAATAATGCATTACAGCTTTCACTAAAAGTTCTCTAAATACTTCATAGATGTAACTTACTCTGTCTTTGAAGCACATCTGTCTGGTTACTGAGCCTGACTGGAGGCAAGTGAGTTGATGCACAGGAGGTTGGGTGACTTGCTGAAAGCCTGTGTATGGGAGTGCTGAGAAGGCCAAAATGGAAATCTCTGAGTGCCCTACTCAGACTCCTAAAATGTATTGCTTTACATTAAATACTCATGTATGCTTCTGTCTCTTTTTGCAGTGAGAGCCAAGAACCCCAAAATCAGTAACGTTTTTTTTTAGCACAGCAATAATAATGAGGTGAATTAGGCCACGGAATCAGGAACACACAGATATTTAGAATGGACTTCTGAATACCCTTTTCCCCTTGCATTTCTACAAAACTGTCTTTTCAAGCTGGATTGGAAAAGCACCCACAAATCAAAACTGGGAGATCTTCCCTTCTCACCTCTTGTGTTATCATTTAGCTGCTTATCTGTGTAATGGAAACGTACCGTGCTNCTAGATTCAGTGCTGCAGAAATTAAGACCAGAAAGAAGCCATAGTTTTCTTTTAACAGGAAGAGTAATTAACCACCGGAGCAACTTACTTATGGTTTTGGTACATTCACTAACGCTAGAAATGTTTAAGGCAAAATATTCTAAGAGATATGTTCTAGTTCAAACAGAATTAATTCAGGGAAGTCCAATGACTTCTGTTATGAGGGAGGTCAGATAAGATGTTCACAATGGTCCCTTCTGGCTTCATAATCTATGAAGCTATGAAGCTATATGAACCTCTTTCAAGAAATAAAGATGATGGTAACTGTCTATAAATACTTGATAACATGAAATTGCTGGAGGAACTATTTAAGGTGGTTAATGATGATATTATAGGGAATAATGTCCTCAAACTGAAAAGACCAAGGTAGAATATTTAAGAAAGACAGTATTTTCTAGAAGTGAGGTCAATTGCACAGTGGAGTAATTTGCAAAATTGAGCTCTATAAAAAGAGCTGTGCAAGAAGAGTGAATAAAGCATGTGATTAGTCTATGAAACAAGTCTGCTCTAAAGCTGGGTAATTCAAAACTAAGTTGTTCAGGAAGTCTGGCCCTGTGTTTTATTTGGTGGTTTTACAAAACAACTGTGCTTTTTTTTTTTTAATATTTTGTAGAATTGATTAGAAAATGGTTTACCAGCCAATGCTTTCTCATCTGAGCAGGAAACTTCAGGCAGTAATTATTCCATCTGACATACAATAGATCCTACCAGGGAAATGGCTAGTCCGTAAAAAAGAGCAAGCCTTCCCCTTCTGACTTTGTTGCTTTCTTCCTCAAAAGTGAAAATATTTCCCTTGGAGATAGATACTTGACAACAGTTGAGTGTACATCCTTCCACCTCAGTGCAAACTGACTCCAAAAGCCAAAGTTGTGAATATAGAAAGGGCTGACATTATTTGTAAGTGCGGTCATGTTTCCTGTGGTTCCTCTCAGCTTTTTTTGCATACTGAGGTGGTTTGTCAGGGCTTTGCACACATTCTGTGTCTAAAAGAGCCTCATTACTGGCCTGTGCAGAGACAAGGGAGGTGGAGAAGGATGACAAGGTTTGCATTAATTGCACAGCTATCTGTTGTTCCAGGGGTCATTCAAGCATATAATAACTTAAGTAGAGTTTCAGTGAGTTGGAAGCTCTTGCTTTTTGTAATGTTTTGGCAAGCTGATTTCTTATTATCGCACAGTTGGTATTTCTTTTTAAAGTCTTGACAGAAAGCTGTAGGTGGCCACATAGCTTTTGTCCTGCTAGCAATACATTTGCAACATTCCATTAGTCAGGCAGGAAGTCGACTGGTACAACTGGATTTTACTATGTTGTTGAAGTTCTTGATAGAGGTCATCTCAGACAGCACAGTTCAGATGTGAATCTGCTGGCAAATTCCCATAAAGCATGGGGGTAGCTAGTGATTGTTTTGGTCTATTAATTAGGGATGGTGGCAGCTGGAAAGTTCATCTCAGTATTCATATTCAGATTCCTCTAAGTCTGGAGTATCTCATGGTCTTGATCAACAAAATTTAGCATGCCCTCAAGTTATCCTTCAGTAAATTCAGTGGCGTTAGGCTGAGATCTGCACCCTCTTTATTCCTTCTGATTGCCTATCAAAGGAAACTTTTCCCAAGTTACCCAAAGGTTTGAATTTGTGTGTGTCTATGTTTCTGTTTTAAAAACATCCTTGATGTTAAATTAAGTCTGCTACTTCTGCAGCTTGAGGATTCATAAAAAAATTGGTGGAATAAAGCAGAGAAATTTATCCAAGAAAATACAGTGAATGGCAAAGATTCTGTTCTAAGATTATATTAAATTAAGTTAGAAGAGCACCTGGGAAGATAATGGTGCCCAAGAATTTTGGAATGGTGGAGACTAGCTTCTTATACAACATCACAAGAAAGGCTATTCTCTTTCTCGCTGCTTTGGCATTTGTCAGACCCAATCACAAGACTAAGTAGCTTTTCTATCTATTCAGATCTTCACACGAATCTGTGTTTAAACCTTAATTGAGTTTGTTTTCAGTAAGGATTTTAGCAGTTGTGTTTTGTTGGTAGGGATACCCAGGGAAAGCAAAATATAAGAAAATACCAATATAGGAAAATTACTTAAACATGAGTAGAAAATGCTGGGCTTTAAATACATCAGCCCATTTCAAAATCTGTGGCAAGGCATGCACTTTTTAGACCTTGAGCCCAGAAAGTCAATTACAGTTTGGCCATTTTGCTTCAGTCTCTTTTAGTACTAATTTGGTAAAGGCATCCCCTATTTTGGATGTGCTGGGGTTTTCTTATGCCAGTCATTCTCCTCTTCTAGTGGGTAATACCACTATGGCACAAGTTAGAGCAGCCTTTAGGTCACTTTTTTTTGTAGGTGACATAGATCAGCCCACACAGTAACAGAGCTACAATACAATCACTATTGTCCTATGTGGAAAGCTAAGATTAAAAGTTAGGGCATATCTACTTTTCAGACTGGATTTGCATGTTTTTGGTCTGGTTTAGTCTTTGACATCTGCCATACACAATCAAACATATAAAGCAAAGAATCACTGTCATGTTTGAATCACTGCTATTAACAGTATGAGATGGATCTTCCATCACACAGTTTTCCATAGCAGTTAAAATCTACAAAATTGTACTTCTAAGATTTAAAACCAGTTGATTATAATTTACATCTTATTAGTAAAGGGAAAAAAAAAAGGGTATCCGTTACCAAATGTAAAATTAAATGATCATTAAGCTAATTAGCCAGTTTGTTGTTCTCATTGAGTTTATTGTTTCAATTGTATCTGTGCAAATTAGCAAAGAGCTTAATTTGTGCAGAAATCAATAATTTCTTTTGTTGTTGTTTTTGTCGCTGTTGTGATAATGCATGCACATATTTAAGTTGTTTCAGTAAAAAGACTGTAGTGAGAGTTTAGTTTAGGCTATGCTGGAAAACCATAGTACCTGAGCTGAAATGGATAAAGCATCCAAATTATTAGTTAAACACATATTCCTGGCCATCTACTGTGGCCAGCTCATGGACAAAATTTGCTAGATGTTTTCATGTGTTTGAGGCCCGGCAGCTCTCATTGCTGATTTCTTTTGCAAAATAGAAAATGTATGCCTCATGCTTGAATTATAGGAGTACTGGCAAAGTGAAGGTTTGTGGATGTAAGTCTAAATGCTATACTACCTTATGTAAAATTATTCTGGTACATATGGATCCTACCTCCGTTCCTGCAAGAGTACTGAGAAGTGTTTTGACTCTAAAAATTCAGCTGTCCTGTCAAGGCAAGTGGCTAAAATCCAAAAAAGGACTTTGATTTTGCAGTGGTGCATCACATAACTAATTTCCAGGTGCCTTGTTGGTGAAACTCATAATCGTGTTTGTGGATCACTCAGGTTGAGTTTTCTCTCACCTGTCTTTAGCTAAATATTCCATACATTTATATCTGAGGTTTCCTTATTAAA
>WAAD01029253.1:0-17717 GCA_013389945.1 Fregata magnificens | reverse complement strand
CGGGCACCGCCGCTTCCCCAGCAGCTTTTCAACCGGCTCCTCCTCCGCTCCGCCTGTCCCGGTCCGTCCCTCCCATCGCTCGTCGTGCCCGCGTCCCTCTCCCGTCGCGTCCGTCTCCCCGTGCCTCAGGCCTGCGCTGTCTGGCTTCTCCCCGCCGCCGTGCTTTCTCCCTGCCTTCTCGTGCCTTTCCCCCCATCTCTTGTGCAGCTGCCCCGTCCTCACGCTTCACCATCCCGAGAAGTGCAACTCCGGACTGGGCACAGGCCACAAGCAGGTTGGGTGCGTCGCTGTTTTGGAGAGCAGAGAGTCTGAAGAGACTTCTGCTACTCTGAAGAGAAGTAAGCTTCACTTACTTGCCGTGACTACAGTAGAGTCTTCCTTTTGTCTGTTTTTCACCATCCCCTTCAGACGTTCATTGTAATTTCAGGATTAAGCTCTGGCCCAATTTCTATCCTGATACAACATCCATTTTCCAAAATGCAAAGAAACCGAGGCACTGGGAAGTGCTTTACATTACATTCAGGGATCTCAAAGCATCCTCTACACCAGAGAAAGCCCAACAATTCTGCTACAAAATGTTTGGAAAATGGGGCATTCTTTGCCTGTAATATTTTCCTTTAATTACTTTGTCAGGGTGAATGAGAGGACATTTAAAATGGACGTGGTTTACAGGGGCTGGCTGGCCAACCTGCATATAGCAAGTTACAATCCAGCCCAAGTTAGTTCTGACCAAGAAGCTGTCACCAGCTAATTGCAGCCTGGCATTTTGTGTAAAATGCTGGCTTTGTGGCAGAACCGATTCAGCTCAATAAGACAATTACTAATTGGGAACTGCCCCCAACCCTTAATATAGTTTGGATTATGTAGCACTCTCAGGAAAAAAACTTGTGTTGAGAGGTACAAAGAATAAATTAGCGTAGGAGTAGCTCGTGTCTTTGAGTAGAATCAGCGCATTTTTGATTCATAGAGAAATGTGCGCCGTTACGTGCTTGTTTATGCCCTGTAAGTATAACATGCTTTTCAGAAAAGACATCTTTTTTGAAAAAACTCTGATTACCATTAAATAGTTGCTTTTGTTATTTTACTTTCAAAATATTTTCAGACTAAAAAGGACAGCTTCTTGGGGAGAAAAACATAACTTTTTGAAATTATTTCAGTGTTGTGAAAGCTAAGATCAGAAATCATACATGGCAAGTTTATAGAAGCAGTGGCTTCGCATAAACCCTATTCAGTGTGGTGTGTACTTTCTATGTTATTCTTGGCAAAATATTATTGGCTGATAGACTGCTTTGGGAGTCTGCCTTTTATTCCTTTAAGAAGTAGGAGAAAATATTTCTTTTTTTCATTTTTTTAAAAGAATTATGGCATTGTGATAATAGCTAACATTTTAAAACTTAGATGTCATGTAGGCACCTCAGTGTACATTCAGGAGGTTCAACAGAATGGTACACATCAAAGTATACTTCTTATGTATAGGAATATTTCTTGAACAGCAGTGTCTCACACTTGATACTGCAGGGGAAAGAACTGTTTGACCAGCAAGTATCAAGAAATGAAGATGTCTTCGTAAAACCATCAGTGGAACCAATGTTAAAAGAATGCTCTCAAAAGGCGCTATCCAGGTCTGTTATGACATTAAAACAAAAAATTTGAAGTGCTTCTCTGGCTACCGAGTTTCTGTTTTTCATGCTACAATATTTCTCCCTTCTACCAAGCCTTCCTTTTCTCAGAAGAGACAGAAGTTCCTCTCTGGCACTGTTCATCTCCATGCTCGTTTTGGTTTTCCCCTGATGTTTTCATGCTTAGTCAGCTAGTTGTCATGTCTGTTTATTGCTGCTGTCCTGCTTTCTCATTTCCACTTCTCGAAATGCACGCAGCATTCATGGCCTGCATCTTTACAGAAATGTGCTCCCAAGACTTGTTTCCTTACAGTGACTTGCCTCCTTACTACTGCTTCAGGACTGGGAGAGGTAAAGAGCCACAGATGGCAGGAATAGGGGGGGTCCTGAAAGGAAAGCAGCACTGAGTAGTTTCCACAAAACCAACTCCCTGCTGCTAATGACTTACCTGCTAAAATTCTACACTAACAAGGCCATGTGACTGTAAATACCTGTAAATTCACCAGAAATATAAATGTTTACTACTTGCATTATTTGTCTAAATGTTAGCAGTTCAATGTTGTCCAGGTTTTCTGTTGTCCTTCCTAATTTCATTTTTATGACCTGCCAAATATACTCACTTCTTTAATGGTAATGGTAATTACGCTGAATTGTCATTGCCTTTAGGACATTTATTGCACTTCAATTTACATTGGCTTCACATGGTTTCTATGAACTTTCACTGGAAACTTTTGCTATTTTCTTCATATTATTCTGTCCACAACCTTCATGCCCCGTCCCTAGAAGTGTTCAAGGCCAGGTTGGATGAGGTTTTGAGCAGCCTGATCTAGTGAAAGATGTCCCTGCCCATGGCAGGGCGGTTGGACTAGATGATCTTTACAGGTCCCTTCCAACCCAAACCATTGTATGATTCTATGATTCATTCATTTCCGTTTGCTGTCGATTTTCCCACATCATTTGGATGCTTTCCCTGATATTGCTATGGTATCACAAGTTTTTCAATAAGAACATTTCAAAGTATGCCCTGTCAAATTTCTTGACATTCTAGTGTTGTTGCCTTGTATTCCTTTTTATTTATTAATTTTGTTGTTGTGGCAATCACCATTACAGAAAAGCATGTTTTCTTATGGTATTTCCCCTGCTAATTTTCAATTGCAAGCCATTAAAATCGAAACTGACATTTTCAATTCAGATCTAAAAATGACATTTTTTTATATTCAGTAAGCTTCTACTGAATACAACAATTTCAAAAAGCAAACAGTATGAATAGATCTGTACTTCAGAATAGACCTATTTTGAACCAAACAGTAAAACATTGGAGGGTTTGATTGACACTCTTGCATTTTTTAAAATTCAACCAGAACTTGCAAATGTAATATTGGAAAGCTCAGATCATTTTTGTGTCTATTTCCTTGCTCTGTTCAAAAACTGTGGATGAGTAAAAGCTGCACTTAACTTCTCAGCTGTCTTGCTTTGCAGCACAATTCCTGTATAAAATGTCAACAGGAATAGTAATAGAATTGTACTGAGAACTCTCATTGTAATGCTGTAGATTTGCATTTAATTTTTTAAGTAGTTCCTGAGCCTTTGTATCTAAATATGAGTATGAATATTTGACCTTCCAATATGAATATTTGACCATTCAAATATTCAACTGTACACTTTTAAGCAGCAAAAATTTTTGATAGACCTTTCAAAATATTTCTAATATTGTTGGTTTAAATGAAAAGAAAAAATGTTCTATGAGAAACAAGACAAGTACACAGCCTCCTCAAACACAACATCTATCAAAATCACAAAACTTTTCTATGACCACCTTTTCTTAAAATAATCTTGAAGCATGGCCTGAAGGTTGACAAAATCTAAGTTCCGTTTCTCAGACAAAAGTGTTCCATTTGTGTGTCAAGAGCGCTCCATATAAACAGTGCCATAAAGTTAGTGACTTAATGTTTAAATCTGGGAAAGGAGAGATTGATTACACTAGAAAACCTGAATTAGTGTCTTAGTCCATACAGACCTTTCTTATAGTGACCAAACATTGTTCTGCACAGGCTCTTTGAGAACAGAGCTTAGACGTTAAAAATAATGTTTTATTTTTTTACAGTTAATCAATGCCTGACAATTTTGTACTATCATTGTTTAGGATATGATGCAACCAAAAATGTGATTCACTTTTTATAAACAAAGGAGAAGAGAGACTTTCTGCTTCAAAGAGCTTATGAGCTCATGGCCAAAAAAAAAAAAAAAGCTTGCATAAGGAGAGGCTTAGAGGCTATAGGAGAGGCTTAGAGGCTTTTGCTTCTATCACAGAAATAAAATTTTTGTTAAAAAAAAATTAGACCTCTATAACTGCATTTTGCAACTCCTACACTGCAAAAAAACCCTGCTTTTCAGTGTGTAGTGTAGAGGATAAAAAACCAGCAGTGTCATGCAAATAGCAGCACATTCTTGGTATGTTACAGTTCTTGGAGATAAGTACTTCCGTGGCTGCATCCCTGTTCTGTAAACATTTAGACCCTTAGTTAGCATGTTAAATTTCACTTAAATTAGGATGCCAGCAGACATTAAATATGCATTTCTCAGAGATCATGATTTTGAAGTACCAGCTAAGTCATGAAAGCACTTAACACTAGGGATGTGGTCTAATCGTAAATGTTCACATCTGAGCCAGGTGATTAGGCTTCTGTGGTCAGGTAAGAGTCATCGATATCTGTGGGGACAGTTCAATTCATCCTCTGGAGCTCTTCAGAGACACTTAATGTCTTCTTATTAAAGATATAAAGGACTTCTGTGATCTTAAGCACTCTGATTAAGAGCCATGATTCTTTGGCAGTGCAATGTCTAAGATCAATGCCTAAAGTAAGAGGTCTGAATGAATAGAGTCCTAAATCCTTAGAATGCAGTATTAATGTGCTCCACTACAAATGATTAAAAACATTATAGGAATCATAGTTTTGGAAACTGCACTATAAGCATACTTCCTTTTCCCCTAAGCAAGGACATGCCACAGTGTAATTAATCTCTGTGGTCTGTTATCAGGTGTTTTGTTAGCTTAAGCTAAACCATCAGATTAGAAAAAAAGCTATCAAAATTGTTGGCTTACTAAATATAAGAGTGTCTTGAAACAAATATAAGTGCAGAAGGGATCTGCAAACAGCGAAGTATGTGGCAAAGAAAGTAAGCATAGAGTTTTAAAAGGAGATGAGGGGAAGGAAGCTCATCAAAGTGCACATTACATTATTTCTTGCACTCAGGTGCTAAAGTTGCCACAGGGATAATATTGATACGGGAGGTGAAGTGGGCTCTGAGACACTTTTATCTTTATAAATTGTCCAAAACAGGTCAATAGATGGGTATTGAGTTATATTCACGAAAGTGATAGCTGCTTCTGGGACAGAAGTCATATATTTTATTTATTGTTCCTTGTCTGTTTATCCTTTGGCTAACGCTCACTGAACTGCAGAACATAATATGCTTGTAGCTGAGAAAATAAGCATGAGCATGAGAAGTGAGAAGAAAAGAGGAGGAGAGATGCTTTCTGGTTTTATGCTCTACAGAGAATGTCATTGCTTGCTGGACGACATCTTCAAAAACTTTCTTGAATATTTTGTCCTGTGGCTTTCAATGAATGCATCCCCTCAAGGTGTCAAAGGGCACATGCTGTGCATCCCTCAAGGCCTAGCTAGGAGACCTTTACCCAAACCCACCATCTTCCTCAAAGTGGCTTTGTTGCCTTAGGACAAAGAAATAAAGGTTGCTTTATATAAAATATGGTATTCAATTATCTGTATATATGAAATACATATTTCATATAAATATGTAAAGTGGCTGTATACAGACAATTGAACCTAGTACTGCTAGGTGGAATGAGATGACTCCCAGCAGTTTAACATTCATGATAATTAATGTATTGCAACAAGTCTTGTGTGCTGGCTAGAGAGTAGGAAGTTGCAACCAGAGATAGTAAACATATGTTAGCATCTCTGAAATTCAGAAAGTAGTAGTCAATAATTCTTCAGAAGTATTAAAACTAATATCCTGATTAAATAGTGAGTCTGAAGTAATCATAGAAAAGAAGAGAACAACTGGATAGAACCTCAGGAAATTTACAAGTAAATTTGGAGATCCAAATTGATGTGAAAATGCGATTCAACACAAAGATAAAACAAGGGTTGAACCTAACTATGACACTTTCTTAAGAGTTCATAAGCTGGATGAAGTAGAGCTGGATGAAGGAGGTTGTAGTGAAGCGGGTCTTGGACTCTTCTCCCAAGAAACTAGCAATAGGACGAGAGGAAATGGCCTCAAATTGCATCAGGGGAGGTTTAGATTGGACATCAGAAAGAATGTCTTTACCGAAAGAGTGGTTAGGCATTGGAACAGGCTGCCCAGAGAGGTGGTGGAGTCGTCAACCCTGGAGGCATTCAAAAAAGGTGTAGACGTGGCACTCCAGGGCCTAGTTTAGGAGTCATGGTGGTGTTAGTTGATAGTTGGACTTGATGATCTTAGAGGTCTTTTCCAACCTTAATGATTCTATGATTCTATGAAGGAAGGTGCCCTGCGATGTTAAAATTAAGCAAAGACCAAAGTAGAAGTCCTTCACCTTTTGAAAGGTGCAGTTCCATCGAGATGGTGTATAACAATAAAATCTACTCAAAGTATTGCCAATTGTTTCTGAATTGGCCAAGCATTAAAGAACTGAAATATTAGACTCTGCATTTTGCATCAGATAGTCAGATACCATAAATCAGCATGGTTGCATTACATCCAGTGAAGGAATTCAACTTGAAAACTGTCCAGGGACCAGTATTCTTTCATTCTCCCAGTTCTAAAGTTCCCTTAAAGCATGTTATTTAAGGATAATAAATACCAGGTCATTGTTTCCCAAGAAGCCTAGAAGACTCTCACATTTGTACCTTTGGGTCTGGATACTTATCTAAATAGTAAACTGCTCCCAAGGTGTCAGACGAAATCAGTGTTTCACATTTGGCTGATCAAAAAGGGCTGAGTTATTCCAAATTCTTGGGAAAGGGAGCACGACTCCAAATTGAGAACAGCAAAAAGATGGTCAAGGAACCCAGAAGTGGAGATTTGCCATGCAAACACTCAATTTAAACCTCAGCAGATTTTAATTTATTGCTCACTATTCAATAAAAAAGGAGCCAGAGTTAAGCCACAAGCCTGCTAGGCACTGATTTGGATGTGGGATATTAAACAACAGAAAGTGAAGGGAAGATATACCCCTGAGACATGACGGTTGCTCAGCTTCTGAAGTGAATCAGAGGAAATTAAATTTCATCACTGAAAGTTAACATTACTACATGGCCTTTATAAATTAAATCAATAGTGAAACTTGTGAAAAATAAGAGGTCTACACTTTAATTAAATGGGATATTCTGAAAGATGAGAAGGCTGTTTAACAGGTTGAGAAAACATTATTTACTACAGAGTAAAACCTTCAAGTTACACAAACTATTTTTATGTTCACCTGAAACGACAATTTGAAGATGAGTCCCTTAACTAGACATGGAAAGACAGAAAAGACCTGGTTTCTTGTGTTTTATACTAACTCCAAAGAAGCAAATTTATTCATGTCAGTAAAGAGCACACACTTTCTAGTCCTTGATTTTGAGAAACTCTGGCTAAAATATTCCTTTGTCAAATAGCCTCGTTAGTTCTGTTATTAGTTGTAGTTGCTGGTGGTGTGTTCATCCCTAGAAGTGTCTGTCATTGATCAGAGCTTCCAGTTCTATCTTAAGTATTGAGTTATTTATTTAATTAATTTATTTAATTATTAAGTATAAGAACAAAAAGTGTCCTGAAAACCTCTCAGAGTAAAAGACATTCAGTTAATCTCATATAAAACAAAAGATAAATGTTAAGATGATGGTGTAGTTTGTTGTAGAAATATAGATACATGTGAGGAAGATGTTCATTTAGTCATGACCCCAGAGGCTCACTACAGCTGTTAATCACTCTGCCCTAAAATTAATCTCCAGATATGCTGGCTTTGAAATTCTGTCCATGAAGCATCTTTACAGGGATATTGTAGGGTGTGATTTTCTCATGACTTCTTCTGCCATCTTGTTATTGCCTTAGGCTAAAAAATAATAACTACATTTTCACTTTGAGGGGCCAGTGCACTCAGAGGGAAATGTAACGACAAAAAAATTGCATAGTGAGGTGCTATCTGTAGTGCTGTTTGCCATAAAATTGAAAAAAGATTATCACTGGTCATGGAAAAATAGATTAATGAGGTAGGAACTAGGTTACCAGAGGTATCCCAGGAGTGGTGGCAGTGGGTGGCAGGAGGGATGAAGGAAGCAATGAATAGAAAGGGGAAGGCCTGGCAGTGACACCAATGCTGTGATGACATTTTGGGCACCACTGGGAGCCTCTGCTGCAGAGACAGAAGCCTGGCTGGCTTTGCTTTGTCGTAGTCTGTTCATCCTATTCTTCTTCATCACTTATTCACGACAAATCTCACGGTTAAGCCAGAACTGCTAGATTTCTGGAATATTTCCAAAAAGTAGACCACCAAAAATATGCTGACATTAGCGTACAAATCTGAATGACAGTTTAGATATAAATTCTGTCTGAGATAGGGTGTAAGCTCAATGCCTAATANAAGGAATGTTACTACTACCCTAACTCTACCTAATGATGTCCAAACTGTATTATTCCTCTCTGAGCTAGGAGAAAATTTCCCTCCTAGTCCCAAATCCCAAATTCAGAATACATGTGCAATATACACCAATGGGGTACGTTAAAATCTACTAGCAAAACAGGGAACACTTAAGGCTAAAAAATATAAACCAAGCTTTTCTTATTTGGCTTCATATCTGTTCTTATATTTGTACTTTTTTCTTATCGGTAAATGGCATAATTTCCTCTAGTCTTTAGCCCTAGGCTATACTGCATGACCATTCTGCCATGAGTTATATTTGCTCAATCTTTTTAGCATGTTTGCTTTCTGAGCTTGCTCCTCTTTCTCTGGTCTTTCAAAACACACTGTTCAGTCCTGATTTTTAAGTAATGAAAAGTGATCAACTGTGTATTTGTGTGAAGGTGCTCTATCACAATGGACGGAAAATAAAAAGCATGATGAGAAGCTGATGCGTTTGATATAACAGTTATCAAAAAGTCATCTATATTCTGGAAAATGAAGTGCTGCAATTTCCAGGATAATATATGATGATCTTTACAAAACACTTTAATTGTCATGTGTCTAGTTATATTCACCCTTTTACAAGCAAATGGGGAAAATGAACATGACCAAAGCCACCATGTCTGATCCAAAAGGAAATCTGAATTGGACCCACAGCTCTGTGCTTTGGGCATCATTATGAAATCAAAGCAAAAGTAGTTTTTGAGTAAACAAAGCATAAATACAAAATCAATCTTAAAACAGAAAATGATACTGACTTATATTTATATGCCTCTCATAGACTGATACATTTAATCTGCTTTCTGTTACTAATGCACGACTTTGCTCATCAGAAAAGGTTTCTATCTCTGATATAAACCTCAGTCAGTAAATGTTCTAAAGCGTTAGCAGTCATTCAGAAAGGATATGAAGAATGTTCCATTTCACCAGGACGTTAAAAAGCTTTCAAATAGTACAGAATGCAATTACCCAAATAAGAACCAGGTCACAGCACTAGAACTGCTGTCCTGACCCATGCAAAAGCAGCAGTTGTTTTTTTTTAAAATGGTGACTGATATTAAAGATGTGACATAGTGACTCAGTAGATATGTCCACTGTGCAGGAGGGAGCTGGACAGGAGAAGCAAAAGTCATTTTTAAGGAGAAAAATAAAAATGTGAATTAAGGCTTGCAGTTGTTTTTTTATATATTTATCACTCTCAGGCCCTGTACAATCAAGAATGCAAGAATTATGAGGACAAGGAGGAAGTAATCAAGAGGAAATTTAGTCTATCGTAACAGTAAGGAAATGCAACAAAGAGAGCAAGCTTGACGTTTCTCCTTGTGTTCCTTTCAGTCTAGTGATGGCTCAGTGTAGACCATGGTCTGAGTTTTGAATTTGTGACAGTTTGTGGCAATTGTGAAGTGACAATAGTTTTTTCTTAGACTGACCTTGTTATTTTAAAAAGACAAGAAATTAATCTCACTAGAAACTGCACTTTCTTATTGAAGGTGATTGTCTCAAAGTTGATTTGAACAAAACCACCCAAACCTTTGTTGGAGGCCATAGTTTGCTTTTCATTTTAAATGTTTCATGGTGTAAAGCCTTTGTAACAGCTCACCCACTTTGAGATGTGGGAAAGCAACCTGCTGCTTGTGGAAACGTAACTCATAGACCAGTGATGATGTGGCAGGGGTCACAATACATGTTGAAAAAATACATGTAATAGAAATTATTTTTCTTCCTTTTTGAGTGATTGTCTCAGTGGATTATTCTAATCTTAAAGATTCCTATATGTTTTATTCATCAGGAGAAAAAAAAGAGAAGAAAGAAAAGAAAAAAGACATCTGCCCAAACAGGTAGCAGATCTGAAATATTTTAACAAAACATATTGGGAGTTGAGGATGTAGACTAAGCTCCAGGAAACTCCTGCACAAATCACAGAACCAGGAATATTCATTAAGTAAGATCTATTTGTTGAAACAATGAGTAGAAGTGTATTCTTATTGTCTGCCAGTGTCCTGAACAAACTGGAAAATTTTCTAAATGTCTTTGCTCTCTTTATATGAAAGGATGAATGCCCCATCAGAACTCATGTACAATTTCATCTCACCTGGGCTGGGATAAATATTTGATGAAAAAACAGGAAGATGCATTGATTAATTAAAACCAAACTCAAGGCTATCTCATTAAAAAACCTGTGAATGACATTGTCCTCATGGGAGATACTGCCCTTGAAGCAAAGGCGGCCAACATCATCTTGGGCTGTATGTGAGTGTAGCCAGCAGATGTAGGGAAGTGATCCTTCCTCTTGCCCTGGTGAGACGCATATGGAGTGCTCTGTCCCGTTTCGGCCTCCCCAGTACAAGTAAGGCATGGATGTGCTGGAATGACTCTAGTGGAGGCCACCAAACTGGCCAAGGGGCTGGAGCACAGAACATTCAAGAAGAGACTGAGCAAGCCAGGTTTTTTCAGCCTGGAAAAGAGAAAGCAAAGGGGAAACCTTATTGCCGTCTACAATTACCTGATCAGAGGATATCAAGAAGACAGAGTTAGACTCTTTTTGGAGGTGCACAGCAACAGGAAGAGGTTGGAAGCTATGGACACAAACTAGAACATGAAAAATTCCAGTTGGTCTTTTTATTTTTTTAAATACCAGAACAGTTTGCTCTGAGAGGCTGTAGGTTCTCCATCCTTGGAGGTGTTCAAAACTCAGCTGGACACGTTGAGGGGCTTGGATTAGGTGGCCTCCAGATGGGCTTTCCAACCTCAATTAATTCTATGATTGTGTGCTTCTGTGACTGCCCTAGCACCTAACAGGTGGGGGTGACTACTAGATACGCTTGTATCACAGTGTTACCCAGACAATTCCAAGAGACATCCACTAAAATGGTCTCTCAAATATTAGATTAAGATATTAGATTGAGAAATAGAGGTTTGGGCAAAGAATTGAATACTATTGCTAAATAATAAGACTTTTTCAGAAATAGGCTCTCTGATGTTTTGAATGATTATTGCCTTTTTAACTTTATTTTTATAAGTTACTTCCCAAAGTGAAGAAATATTATATGCATCTTTTCCTTTTAACGTTTATATTAAAGAGCCTTTTGTGGCTCAGCAGGCAGTTTAGTTCTCCTTTCCCGTCTTTTGCCAAAGGAAATAGGTGGAATTTTTTTCTTCTTTTGCTTCTTCTTCATACAGATGGCCTGTTTTTGCTGTTGCACACTTCTCTAAGTCAAATTGTGCATTAGAGAACTGGTGACAGAAGCCACCAGAAAAAAACTATTTTTTTCACAGAGACTGCACATATAGAAGATCAGTAGACATATTAGCGAACAGGATGTGTTTTCCCCTTTATAAGATCTTGAGTTATGTGTAAGGACTTAAATGCTGACAGTAAAGAAAAAATAAGGGGAGTATTAAGTTTTATGCAAACTGCTTCACCTCAGTCATGTCCATAAGACAGCTTAGTTCTGAGAACTACTGTCTGTGCCTCAGCTCCCATGTAGCCAAAAAGATCTTTTATTGCTAGAGATTTGCACAAAATATACTCAAAAGTAACGTGCCAAATTCTGTCTGCTCTTCAAGATTCCAGAATGTGCAATATCAGCTAATGCACATCGTCTTCCAAAATTCCTCAGTTACATATTCATCTTGTGAACGGTAAGACCTTCCAAAGCTTAGAGATGAAACACTATTGCAATCTATTTCCTTCATTCTGTTAGCCACTTGAAAAGTAACCTGGTTAGAACTGTAGGCAAAAATAATTAAAAAACCAACCAAACAAGATTATGCTCACAGTAGAAGCTGTGGAAGTCATCCATTCAACAAATGCCAACCATAGCTGGCTTTGCAGTCTGTCTGCACGTGTGTAATTATGAGAATACATAGGTGTTTTGAACACAAGAAGATAAAATGAGCCTGTCAAGTTTTCCAGTTTTGAATCTGAGAAAGGTAGGTTGGGAGTCATTAAAAGTTATGATTTTTTTCCATTTGTACATCTGACCAAATTAAGGATCTGCTGCTTTCAGCATCTTTTCCATAAGTCTCATCTGACTCATATCCTCTCATCTGATAAGTGACATGATCCTGGTTAGTAGGTCTCTTATTACAGGGGCTCAACTCTTAAAAAGACTGCTGTGTGGCAAAACAATTATGTGTGTTCTTACCCTCATCTCTCATTAATCATAAAAGTAAGATTCAAGTATGCCAAAGGCACACTCTTTATGATCAAAATAGTATGTCCCTACTTTGTTTTGTCTTTTTCTTTATATTGATTTAGGTCTGTTTTTTAAGGTTAATCTTATGCTTTTACTTCCTTACTTTTTAAATATGTCATTAGTCTTTGCATATTGTGCAGTGTGCTGTGAGCTACAGCTAAAATGCTATACAGCCATCCGTCAGATCTTCTAAGGATGTTCAGCTCACTTGTTATCCGTGGGCAAGGGCAGAGATACAATACCAAGTGAACACAATTCTCTGCCTCCTGGAGCAGCCTGGTTCTGCAGGAGTATCACCTTCACTCATCAGCCTGAAGCCCAAGGTCATAAGTCCTCCCAGGACCTACCTGGCCCCACACCAGAATTACAGTTTTGGCAATTGAGTAGAAAAGATGGGAGACTATCAGAGCCAAGGGAGGGGGAATTCGGGTTTCAGGACACATAGACATCCCTCCCTCCTGGGTGTCAGTAGCATTAACTGGAAAAGCTCTGGCCTGTCTGCCCCTATGTTTTAATCCCTCAGACCACTGCCAGGCCACGTGTGAGTCCACACAGCAATTAGTACTACACAGTAAAAAAAACAGGCTTCATCTAGTTCTCTTGAGTGTAAACGACATACAAACATTGTAGTAAAGATCTAGCATACTGAACAGCACCTAGTAACTAACCTTGGCCGTCTTGGCAGCCATCACTGTCTTGTCTTCAGTATTATTGGCCCGAGCTGGATAGGTTGTGTTATTTTGATTACACACACATAAGCTGTAGTGATACCTCCATAAGCATATACACAGTACGAACATATACACAAAGCATAGGTAGGTGCCCTTGTTCATTTTCACCAACCAGAAAAACAATATGCTCTTGTCTTATTCACATATGAGGGGAAATAAATGTTTAAGTATGGTTAACTTTATGATGCAGAAGCTTGGCAGGCTGTATTTTGTGATTTTAGAGACCGGACTTTTCTGGGGAACCCTTATTCACCAAAATGTGTGAGGCATTTTCTAGGTGAAAAGATATTGTGTGTTTTCAGTTGCTGTATTAGAGCTGCTGTTTTCACTGTTTCTTGATGGCAACTTAGTCTGCCAAACTCTTGGGATCTGATAATACTAACTGAGAGATTGAATAAGACAGGTAGGTAGGAAATGAAGTTATAAATATTTGAAGGTACATATTTGCAAGTAAGAGCAACGCTGACTGCTTTGGGAGCAGGGTAGGCAATACACATACAATGAAGCATTCTGTTTTCTTAATGGAGCATTGCACAGATAGAAATCAAATCACCCATCCCCACTTTACTATTTTTGCACCAATCAGTCCAGGTCACTTATATTTTCACTCCATTTTGAGAAGCAGAATGAAACAAAACAATATGATTGCTGTTAACCAGGTCATGCCTTCATCTCTGTGTCTGCCAGAACATCAGTATCATTCTGATGCTCGGCTCACACCTGTATGATCAAAATATTTAGTAGCATCAGAATGTATTTCTCAAACGTAAGTACTGAAAGAGTCCCAAAAAACATACTAAAAGCCCATACAGCTACAAACGTATTAAGTCCAGGTACAGACTCCATCATCACATACTACTGTGCAACATCCCCCTTTTGTGAACATCCCCATATCAAACTGCCCCCATAATTCCCACCATATTTGCTTACTTATTTATTTAAGAGTTGCCCTAATATCCCAATTTGAGCTGTCGGGGTGCCTTGTACTTGTTTTCTTTTCTTTCTGGTGTTGGCCTGAGCAGGGGATCTGACCCTGAGAGGGATCAAATTGTCTGTGCTTATAACTGATGAGGCCTCATTTTAGACAAATTGCCTTCAGCTATCTCTTTGAAATTGAGAAGGGCTTCCTCATGTTACTTATTTTCTTACTTCACATGGTGCATTTGTTGTTATGTGTATAGTTTTCTGGTGACAAATAAGTCCTATGGCATCTGCCATCTCTTGTGGACAAACAATTGTATTTTATTTATTGTTACTCATTCTTTGATTCACTGTTCAGTCTTCCCGTGACCTTAGAAAAAGTTTTTCCCTCCTCATTAACTGCTCCAATAAAAATACTGATCCCATAAAGAACAGTAACAATTAGCACTTTTACATATTAGTTTTCATAAACTGGCATTTCACATTTGGAAAATGTGAAAACATGCCTGAACTTTGTAGAAAGGAAAATAGGGACAGGAGATATTTGCAAGTAGCTTTTTGCCACTAATGGTAGTACCTGCCAAAGACAGAAAACTTCTGCTATAGGCAAGTTTGTTGTGGTCACTATAATTTTTGCCTCCTGCTACCTTCTGCTGAGTGGGTGAAAAAGTCTTTTTTTTCCTTTCCTTCATTCTCTTTTACCCGATCTTCTGGCTGGTGCTTTTCCCACACAGCCAGCTGGCCCTCTGCAGCAGCAATTGGCAGCTATCCCTGACTGCCTTTGGATTTAGTGGAATTTTCAGGCACCAATAGTGATTTCCAAAACCTCAGGTATTCTGAGCAGAAAATGATAAGGAAAGTATGTGGGAAGAGAAAAGTATTTGAGAAGGTGGATCATAAATCTGACTGGGCTCCGGATTCTCTTGAAGACAGGGAACATTATTTTTTTCTTCTTTTTCCAACAGAGAAATGAAAGAGAAATGGTAGGGACCAAGGTAAAAATTGCAAGGACCAAGGTAAAAATTGCAAGGTTTATGTTGCCTGACGGTAGGTATGTTGCTATCTGCCTCTTCTATATATCTTTTTCCTTTCAGGTCAGTCCTTGGCATACGCACTTTTGGGGTTGTGTCTGCACATAAACACGACGGTTATACACACTGCTCACACTTCACTATTCTCTCAATTTCATAACCGCGATCACATATTATTCCAATCAGCATTGTAACATAAGCAGATGGTGATAGCATGGATGTTACTTGTTAACACAGAATCATAGAATAGTCCCACCCCCCTTGCAATGAGCAGGGACATCTTCAACTAGATCAGATTGCTCAGAGCCCCGTCCAACCCAGCCTTGAATGTTTCCAGGGATGGGGCATCTACCACCTCACTGGGCAACCTGTGCCAGTGTTTCACCATCCTCATCATAAAAAATGTCTTCGTTATATCTAGTCTGAACATATATGTTATTTTATCAATAATATTAAAAGAAGTGCCACATAAAGGACATCCCTACTGCTGGCTACTGAGATGAATGGGACTGTCTTGTATACACACTCCAGAGCAAAGCAAGCTAAGCGCAGCCTGGCTCCTGGCACCTGCTGACAGCTGCTACCACATACACAGCACAAAAAAGTCAGATCACTTTTTACAGAAACAAATGTTATTCTAAGCAGTCTTTTCCTGCTTTTTGACATCCTCCTTGTCCACCGATCGGTGGTAACAGGCATCTTGCCACCCACTAAATATAAACCTGATGTGTATATTTGGTGCCATCCATGTGATATCTTTTGCCTAGCTGATGCTGTCATTTTTCAGAGGGTGAGGGAATTCCAAAACAACAGTGAGAGTAAAGATAAATGCAAACTCTACACTGACACTGTCCCCGTGGCCAGCAGTACTCTGCTGTGCTCAGAAGCCTGAATATAACATTGTGTACTTTTCCACTTGGCAGAGGAGTGAGCTGAAGCGCTGGCCAAGCTGGCTTTGTTTCATTTGTGGGCTTGTTTGTGCACTAACAACATTGATAATATCAACGCAGCTTTAAGAATAGTGTTTGCTAACTTGTTCTGGCTCTGAAACAACATATTATAGAATACCATAGCATTTTCATAAACTTGTATTTCCTCATTCAGCACTAGAGCAGGTATAGTGCTAACATTTTAAAAACAACAGGACCCTTCTCACTAAACAATAGCAGTGTTGGTTAATTGTCAAAAGTAGACTAGGAACCTCTTTGCATCTCTGAATCTATGACTAGCTCATATATTGATTATTTTTGTGAGCTAGGTATAGTTACATCACTTTTGTTCACTCATTCCATAATGCAAAAAATATCAGCCCAAAAAGGACTGCTGGTAGGAGAGATGTATATTTATAAATTGCAAGAGTTTGTGGGAAAAGGTGGTATTGAATTGTGAAATAGTATTAATATTTAATTGTTATTTGTGAAAAGTGTCAAGATATAATCAACTTATAATATCAGCTCCATTGGTAGTCTTGTTCTTTACATTTTCACAGGACAATAGCATTTACATACCTGCTTTCGTTACCTTGGCCTTGGCTGTATATTACATATATAATAACAGTGTAGTAAAACAATCTTCAGCCAGCAAGGTAGGGAAGCATTCTTTAAATTTAAGCACACAGAGCAACACTGAAATCGGTTTTCCTAATTTTTTTCCATTATTGAACTAAAGTAGGACCCTAGGAAGAATTCATAATACAGTAATTTTTGTCGTCGTCGTTTTAAAGTTTTGAGTGTTCTACATTTATGCGGTCATTTTATGTGCCTTGCCCTACAGCAGTTGTACATATATGTCAGAAAACATATCAAGTGTCCTGATCAGTTTTGTGAATCAACAGCACGAATTAAACCAAAGGACAACGTTACTTGTATAAAGCAAAGAAGATCTTAAGGTTAGTCAGCCAAACACTGGGGATTCAAGACTGCTAAAAACTCCTTTTCCTTATTCCTTCTGATTAATATCCTGGAGTTTTGGTATGAATTATAAGTAGAAAAAAACCCAAACCAAAACAAAAACAAAAGAGCCCAACCAAAAAGAGAAGGACATTCCTTTATGTTTTTTGGGGAAAACACCTAGTCAATTTAAAATAGTTTGTTGTTTAAGTGTCACCAGCCTATTTAAACTGGATATTTTGAAGTAGAGTCTGATTAACAGAGGCTGTGGAACATTTTAGGTAATCATGTGTGCTCTGCATAAATTCTTACTGGCTAATGTGTATTTATACAAGCAGTAACATGATGAGCTAGTGGAAGATAATCTGTAAAATAATTTGATAATTTTACTCTAATTTGTTCATCTAACAAAACTATAGAAATTCTAACAAACCTTTCAAAAAGGTACATTTCTAGATGGACAGTAATGTTATGGATGCATTCACCTGAACTGAGCAGTCACTGCTCTGTGTGTGTTAATTTTTCTCATGCATCTGAGAAAATGAGGTGTTAGGATGTGGCCTGTGTCACACTCAATATAAGCAAGCGTAAATGCTTCATTTCTGTGTGTACCGGGTCTGGCCGAGGGGAGCTGGTTTTCGCCATGCCAGCCTGCTGTGC
>WAAD01029251.1:35430-45641 GCA_013389945.1 Fregata magnificens | reverse complement strand
AATAATAATAATAATATTATCTTTTTTCCCCGTGTGTGCTGATATTAAACATTGAACAGCAAATCTGGGGAACTCCTGTGCTTCTGGCAGCAGTGACAGCCATGATTACTTTTTACGTAAAACTGACTAGCAAATATTCCCACAGCCATGGAAAAAGAGATGTTGAAAAGCAAATGTGAGAGTTTGGAGGGACCAGAAGATGACTTAAAAACTGCTACTTTACCCATTTTCTTGTACGTTTGAAGAGGAAGCGTGGTGGCAATGCTGTTCCTTTAAGACTACAGAAGCACTGCTAGCAAAGGGGAAGTAGAAATAGTTTCTTTATGAATTGTAAGATAGTTCTCATTCTGTCAGCACCTCTTTCTCAATGAAACTGTGGAGGTGACGAGTCCTTTGAAAATCTCTTCCCCAAAGCAGGAGGGTGGAAGCAGGATCCCTACTGTATTACTGTTTAAAATGCATGCAATTTAACCACACTGGAGTGATGTTGGAATGGGAACACATTTTCTCCACCCCATCAAATGTATTACGGTATTAATATTTGAATTTGCTTTCATATATTGTGTCTGCCTCTTTCGCAAGCACAAGTACTTGCAGATGTATTCAGGTGCAACACCCTTTATGAGCACAAGACTGTGTACCTCACTGCCTAGGGAAGACTATCATGGGGCCTCTTGATTTGGAAACAAGAGATACATCTTTTGGTATGCCCCACCTTACATAGGAACAAGAACTTGAACAAGGAAGGCGGGAGGGGAAGATTTCCCCCTAGTAGCTCTGAACATGGCTCCTGTCCAGCCTGCAGAGACAGCTTGTCATATGACAACACATTCAGTATTAAAATTCTCTTGAATTGCCGATGAAAAAAACACTTCTTTAGATTTCCCTCCTCTATGTGCATTGAAGACCTGTGCCACAAAGTACTGCAGTAAAAAGCCCCAGTGAGCTATATCCTCTCTCAGATTTCCAAACGCTTGACTTCTTCATTGTTTCTGAGCAGTTCATTGTGCACACTCTGTTTCCACTGAGCTGACTTCTCTTTCCCGCTCTGTAACCAGTCTCCTTACTGACTGATCATGCTGACTATCAAGTTATGATATTTTTCCCTTCCTCTTGGAGTCTGTGGAACAGGGGATGTAAGTAAACTGGGGAACTTCACTTGCTCCTTCCCATTGTCCTAAGGCCTCTGATGGCTTCCAGCAGTCCCGTATATCCTTCTGGCTACCAAGCTGAACACTGTGGGACAATAGGGGGGAAGCAGTCAGAGCACAGGTTTGGAAACAAAAGATCTCCATCCCATCTCTGCCCACCACATGCAGTCATGACTCTCCCTTCCCTTCTTATAGTCCTCACAGAAGCGATGGTTTCTCACTTTGTACAGTGTCTGGCACAACATATACCTGATCTCACACAGGCCCTGTAGATCTAAGCATTTTTTCTTTCTGAAGTTCATGTCAATATGAGTCTAATGCAGCTGGATAGAGAGAGTCAGCCTCCAAGATGCCAAAATAAGAAGTATCCCATTTTGTTGTTCAGGTGACATACAGCAGGGCTAACCTGCAAAAAGTGATGATAAAAGCATGGACTGTAAAAATAAAATAAATGCATAAATAATACATATTCCATCTGCGAGGTCACAGAAAACATACAGAGGGCCAGATATGTTGCAATGATAAAAGGATATGAATTTTTCAGCATTTGACAACAACTGGGCAGATGGCATTCCTGTTTGCTGACTCTCCTGAATTTGGAACAATACTGGCCTCAGAGGGATTATCCCTGAAGTTTCCGGTAACAGAAGACTACCTCCTACACTACAAACACCACACTGCAATATTTAGAACATGCAGCAACTAGATTAAAAACAAAAAAAACCAAAACCAAACCCTGAAAAACACGGAGTTAAGACCAAGAGTCAACCTGAAGCTTGAAAGCAGGACAATGTGCCATTTCTTAATTTTTGTCATTGACCCCCTTACCTCTAAAACCAGCTGCCTCCTGTTGACAAAACTCATACATAAAATAGTTGCACTGCGAAGTAAAAGGACAGTGGCTTCAAAAACTTATAATTATTAACCTTCAGAGTAAGGTGCCATCTCCTTATTTTATTCTGGGACCATGATTCAGGCTGCTAGGTGAACAGTGTCTCCAAGAATAAAACACACTGGCACCAGTTTTTAGAAGTTTTCCTGGTCACTATTCAACTTTTCTTGTTTTGGGGGCTTCTAAATTACTGTTGACTGACTGTAAGGGCAATCCATGCCACCGAGGGAATGTGCTGTGACAGCAAGGCACAACCCTGTTTTTGCCATGCACTCAAGCTGCTCTCTATTCTTGGGCTGGAACTTAGACCCCCTGCAGGACACAGTGACCTCTGAGCATGAACATAACTATTTTAGTGGTACAGAGATGTCTGCCTGCTTCTCCAGAGGCAATAGTGCTGGAAGACCATGCAGACACCTCCAAGCAAACTGCCTGCAAGTCAGTTTGAGCTGGGAAGCAGCGTGCCCTATGCTCTTGCTGTTTGGATTTAGCAGCTGCACTCTTCGCTTCCTTGGACCCTGGTGCTGCACTTCATCTAAAGAAACATATGCCCCAGAAGTGCCAGAGCCCAGCCCTCCTCGATCGCTGCATTCATTTTGTCCCTGTTTCCTTTCACCTGCTCCCTCTCTGGGAAAGCAGCAGGCTCTCTCGTCTCCTGATCTTCCCTCCTTTCCGGACTAACGCACTGTCCTTGCTAAGGTCTTTGCTCCCAGGCATGAGGCTTCTGCTCACTGGCTACAGCAGAGCTGGTGAAGGTCCAGCACACTTCCAAATTTCCTCACCTTAGTACTGCCCTTTCCTTTTCCACTCTGCCCACTCTTCTCCAAGGTGCTTCTCACTCAGCTGAACCTCCCTCTCCCTGTGGCAGATGTCTGTGAGACGCAAAGGTCCCAAGGAAGGACATGATTGAAATTAAGGATATTCTTAAACAGCTTGCCAAAGTCACCTCCACTTCCCAAATTCGGAAACCTCCATTGCATTTGTTCTTGAAACCAGTTTAAGGACGGGTTTGCTGCTGTGGGAAGTCTGGAATATGACATTTCAGAGGCAATCCTTTTAAGTACTGTGCACAGTTTTATGATAAAGAGATAATGATAAACTGCGGATTTTCAGAAGGGGATACTGGTTAGAAACACGTAGTAAAATTAATCCTCACCCTAGTGGCAGACATTCCTGTGCAAATTTTCTGCGTGGTAAGTTATTTGTGCAAGCTTCTTAACTGTGAATGTAGTGCTGTACACGCACTGACTGAACATTTTAGCCAATAAAAATACATTTGTAGCAGATGTTAGCAAGTGGTCCCAAAACCTCAGGCACATTCTTGTAACCCAAAATACAAAAAACTTCTAGCCTGGGATAAATTATGCACTTATAAGAAGAAAAAAGATGACATAAAGAACTAAGCTGTTTTCAGTTTGCATTGCAGACTCAGAATGCCAACTGGAAGAGTTAAGCAGACTGCCCCGGTTCATTGTCAAGGACACATGGGCACACCTTTAGGTAAAATTTCTCAAGAGGTCAGAAATAAGTAATTGCTAGGTTGTTCTGGGTTGCGCAGTAAATGCTGTTCTCACAGCAAGAAATTGGAATACAGACCAGAGGCACTTCCAAAAGCCCATCCAACCCGTGTACCAATTCATTGCTCTAATGAGAACACGTTGTGCCCTCATGCAGGGGATGATCCCTCATACTGCTGCATGCAAGACCAACTTCCCCAGAGTTCTCACCACCTGACAGCTTTCCTTACGACATTCCCAGAGGGTCTTTTAAAATTGCACTAGGAAGTTTGAAAATCCAGATCCTTCTTTCCACATCTAAAGGGGAAGAGGGCCATAACTCTCACATTTGAGGCCTGGTAGCTGCAGGAACAGCTTCATCTGGGGCCATGTAAAGAGTTGCACCCCAGCATTGCGGCACTCCCATAGCCTGGGACTTTACCACTACACTGGTGCTGCATACAGATGTCCCTGCTCAGCTTGGGAACTCTGTATAGCTCAGAGCCTAGAAAACAGTAGGAGAAAGAGAAACCGAGTGCAAACCATCCACTCTCCAAGCTTATTCTGTATCCAAACCACAGTGATTCTCCAGATCACTGTAGCATGCTAGAAACTCTCTTTTTTCTTTTTTTTTTTTTGCATTGTCTGATGAAGAAGGGAAGAAAAGTGTTTCATGCCTGGACTGCCTGACAGACCAAAAAAGGTCACGAGAATGCTCTTGGAACCTGGGTGGTGATGGACACTAAACACACAAAGATGCTGAAGCCCCTAGGAGAGGCTCATTCTTGGCAAGTTGTGAAAAAAGTGTTTAGATTGCACATCAGAGGACTGTAAAGCTTTCTGAAGACGGTGCCATCTTTAGAAGGACTCCTGTGGTTAGTAAATATCCAACTGGTATGCATGAAATCAGGTCTATACCTGCAGGTAAGCACGTAGAATTTTCCAGTCTCAGTTCATTTTTATTAAACTGGTAATGATGATGTCACTTTTCCTTACAGAACAATATGCACTGAAATATTCAAAGGATTGAAACAGAGAAGGGAGGCACCCCACCATGTTTGTGCCATTGATTTCAAAAGCTTTGAACGATGCTCTAACACAGTCCATTACTTTGACAACCCATAAGGCTAAGTACGTGAGCCCCAATTGATGAAGCTAAAGGCAGTCCGCAAGCCTTCAGCAGTCCACTCTGATCCTCGCTGTATTTCTAGCTCAGAACCACTATGTGTTGGAGCTGCCGTTGAAGATTTTATCCCCTTTCAAAACTTACTCTGCTTTGAATTTCTTTACCAGCCGAGTTTGGCTCTGATGGAAGTAACATTAAATTTAAGACAGGTGACTGCAACCACAGACAGTGAAAATCACGGAAGGTGGAAGGGCCAGGGAGTGCAGAATATATGCTCTTAATTACTGCTTCATTTGTAACACACGGCTAACTTTGCTCGTTGACATTTTCCTAGTGCTGTGTGCTCAGTTTACCATGCTCTTCTCAGCAATTTCGAGTCATTTTGAGAGGAGCAAGAGAATTTTTTACTACACTGAGCATATTTTTGCACTGTTATTTCTCTAGACAGTCACTTTGTTCCAGATTTTCTACCTCTTACACTTGAGAAAATTGCTTTTATTTAAAAAATAGGATTTGATCCTCCTGGGAAGAATTGCAGAACTTCGATGTATTGTGCATGATAAGGAAGCTTTGCTGGACCTCATATCCCTCCACAAGCCTTTGGGTTTCAAACTGGGAACATCACCAGTTCAGAAACTAAGGTATGAAGGGACCTGTACAATTAACTGGCAGGTTTGTTGCGTACAAAGGTCATCAGCATCACCAATTGACTTTATACTTAGGCACAGCCAAACACAGGCCCTGCTCTCCCCAAGACACTCAGCTGCAACATAAGGATGCCAAGGGATGAGGGGATCACCTCACCTCTGGCCATTCCCATTTTCTCACAGTGCTTCATCTGTGTGCAAAAGTAATAAGTCCCGGTCACTTGTAGAGCTGAGGACCAGGAGCAGGGGTGTCCCCAAGTCATTTTCTGTGGGAGTAAAAGTGAAACAGGGAACAGCACCACCCCTGCTGCAGACAAAACGTGGCATGAAATGGCGGATGAAGGGGGACAGCATCTCAGACACCCTACAAAGCACTGCAGCTGGCAAGCCTATGCGCTTCGAATACTGGACCCAAGGAAGCAAATTCCCCAGTTTTCATTTATTTCAATGAGGATTTGAGTGTTTAATTATTACAAGCCACTCTGGAGAGAGAGGGTGGAAGAGGGAGCCACATGAACACGCACTCACAACTCAAAAACCAGTATTTGTGCTGCTAGCAAATGAATCTGTCAATGTCCAGAAGTGACACGTTTGGATGGCAGCCATCATTAACGGGCATATTGGAAATATCACTCAGTTCTAATTACTGACTGCTTTGGAAAGTATGAATGTCAGCCTATCTAATAGAAATGATTTCACATGCATTGTTACTAAGTACAGCAGAGGTGTAAGCGTTTCAAGCCTTTTCCTTTGACAAATAGCCATAATTTGACAACTCAGATGCAGTCCATACTTATCTGGGCTGTGGTTCAACATAAAATCTTTTACTGTCATTCAACTGTCCAAAACATCAGTTAACAGAAGGAATTTATTGTGGGCTGTTGGAGGAAATGAAATCAGAAGGTCTCCTCTTGCTGAAAAGGCTCTGAATGCTCAGTGCCATCACTGAATTTGCTCTGGGCCATGACAGTACTATAAGCCGGCAATTACACCAGCTATTTGCGATGACAGGCTTTTCAATTGAGAAATTCAAGAAGAATAGCAGGCTTAATTGCTGCTGTAAAACATTTCTCTGCCTCAAATCTACTTTTGGTAATCTTTAGTGTATAGCAGCACCTGAAAGCAGATATCCCCTGTAGCTGAAGTTTGCTGTTCATGGACAGGTCCAAAAGAGTTTAGAGCCCAAAAGCCCTTTCACAAGAGAGATTTTCCTCTAGTGAATGCCAAGAAAAGAGGCACCTTCACTACCTTCCCCTAATTCACCTGAGGATGTGGGTGGGGGTAGTTTATACTGCTCTTGACAGGTTCAGTATTACCTAGAAAAGTCAGTCTGTGAAATTGTAAGCTCGCTGTGGAAAGGAAGATAATGAGGATGGGAGTGGAGTGCCTGAAAAACACCAGGATATCTGACTAAAGGGGAGATGGAGGAATGGGTACAGTAGGGAAAAAAACGCATCAAGAATGACCTTACCAAGGAACAGCATGACAACACAGCAATGGCAAGAGCAATGCCACCTGGCAGCAGCAAGGGGTCTGCATGGGGCAGTTCTGCTCGGCAAAACAGGGCATCCCAAAAGCAAGGCAACCTGCTGGCTTACCTTTTCTGTCCTTTTCCTCCGCCCCGCTTGTTTCAATTAAAAAGTAAATCCAGAAAATAGGCACTTAACCTGTCATGTGGCTAAAATACCAGGTCAACTCCTCCAAGTATTCTGGGAACATTTTCAGGCCATTTGCTTCTGCAGAAATTGCTTTTCTACTACTCAAAACAACACTCTAAAGGCAACCTGGGGGAGTCTTTGTGTTGTGAAATAGCACAGACTTATGAAAGCTAACTATAAATTCCCTGCTGGTGCTGGCTGAGCAGCAGGGGAAGCAGCCCATGCCGAGCTGCTTGCTGCCATGTCAGGAAGGCTATAACCCCGAGTTGCAGACTGAAGCAAACCCAGGTCTCTACAGCTGAGGTCACCTCACCAAGCAGAGGCATGTGCATGACCTGTCTCGGTGCGCAGCAAGCCATGCAGCCCTCTCCAAGCTATCAGCCTTGGACGTCCTGCCAGGCTTGCAGGATTACTCTGTAAGCTGAAAAGTGAGAAACTCTTGCATGTGTGTTTCCCAATGCCTATGGATGGCATTTGTAAATAGGATGATTTGGGGTGCTCAGGCAGGGGTCTTTTATACCTATTTTTGAGTGGATGTGGTAAGAGTCAGTGCTGAGTACTGAAATACCATTCCTTTCAAAGTGTCAAAGGGACACCCAGCAGCTGAGACACTGCTTTCACCAGCCATGCCTGAAAATTGTACTTTGCACAGTCCTTAGAGAAGATTTGTGCAGGAACACAGAGGGGTTTTTGCCATTTCTGAATGTGAAAGCCAGTATAACTCTAAACATATAAATCTTCAGAATAGACTTGTGAAATCTCTTCGAGCTTTACAGCTGTAATACTTGGTCAGGGATCACCCAATTCTTCTTTTCCCCGAGCTTCGCTTTGTCTCTTTGTACACAATTTTACTAATCTGTTAAAGGTAAGATTCTTACAGCTTAAAAGGACAACAGCAGTCTTGAAATGAGTCCCATTTCGAGGGGGTGGAGGGGGTAGAGTGAAGACAGTTTTGTGTACCATGCAGTGCCCCAGGCCACCTCTTAACCTTTGCAAACACTCATTATTTTTTCCATAGCCTATGTCACTAGTAAATTTCCTACAGCTGGAATGGCACCCTGTGGGACTCAACAGGCTGCAGCAAGCCCTTCACAGAGCCTCCTCCCACCCTTGCATGTGCTCTGCACCCCAAGGCATCCCTGCCTTGAGGAAGACTAATTCAGTGCCTCTGCCAGGCTATTAGAAGTTAGGATGTATCACAGGCCTTGAATATGTTAACAGCCCCATGTGCTCCCCCCCTGCCCCGTTCACGTTTCTTTTGTCTTTATCATTTGCCCCTCAAACCAGCCACCTGCTTCCTGCAGTTTCCTCATCTTCCTCATGAAGATTTTTATCTTGCATAATGAAGTAGAGGCTTTTCAGCTACAGGGCTAAGTCCAACCCTTGCCTTAAATACCTGCTCTGTTAACGCCGTTTCCACAGGCAGTCCCCGTTCTGCATACCTTTGTGTAAGAGAGATCCAAAAGGTAGGTTGGTCACCTCTCTGCTGTTGGCACTAAATTCGCAGGCAGAGCACCCCACGACAGTCGCCTTCTCTGTTTTCATGGCAGAAGATTCCTCTGCTTTTCTGAAGCTTATCTTCATCCATGCCATGTTTCACATCTCAGCTGGAGTTGACTGTCCCTCTCTCACCTATTCTCCTTCTCACGGCCAGCACTCCGTCCCTCACTGGCCACAAGCACTGCTTTGCAGTGTTTTCATTGCAACACAAGGCTTCTCACATGGATGAGCACTCTCCACACACAGCCAGCAGTTGTAGCCATCACTCAAGAGGGCTGAGGTTACTACCAACTCACCCAACGCTTTGCAGGTGGATCAGCTCACGCTTGTTCAAATAACTGTTGCCAGGCTTTCATATAAGAAAGATCCCTATGGATCAAGCTGCCTCTCCCTTGCCAGATGACCAAGGTTTACACTTGGTCTGGCTCCTTGTACCCAGCCAGCAAGTCCCCCATCCAAGTAGATTTCTGATGCCAGAATGATCCAAGCATGCTTTATACCAAATTGAGGATGTGTCAATACAAAGCTGCAAAAGGAAATTTACATTTCTGTGTGGCAAACTGCAAATTTGCAGCCTTCCTTTCCTTCATGCAAATGCTTGCACTCACACCTACCTGTAGTGAAAAATTCTGGTGGCTCAGGCACGTGTAAGCTCAGAAACACTTCAAGACACAGTCTTGAACAGGTTGCTGAACCCACGCTACTGCAGTACTTGACACCTACCAAGTAATTTTGGAGAGGAGACCCAGCACTCAGATGCACAATTCAAGTTTCTTGCAGCTTTGTTGCTCTGCTGCCAAAGTGGTGGGTAGGAGAAAAACTGAACATAGGAGTGACCATGCAAGTGCTGCTTGAGATGAGAACAAAGAAGCAGATGCTGGAAGCTATGATATATTGGCAGTTAGTGCTTAGCTTTCTTCTGAATTACAGTGTTCATCAGAGTGTATTTAATGATAATATATTGCACTGATACAGACACCACTGGAGGACCTCAAGGCATTTTGCAGGCAGTAAACCATTAAGTTGCATGAATACGGTTTTTGCCAATTACGCCCTTCTCCAGGCAAAACTTTCTGCTGGTGTAATCCTGTTGAGCTCTGTGTGGTTATATAAGCAACAAATACGACCCTGAATTTATGTAAAGGAACTTAATCAAGAAGACAGTGTGGAAAAGCAAGAGTACTGGGAATATAATTTCTAAGGTTATCTTTACTATAAACAAGCTGTATGCCTGCAGGCCCATCCTTGCACCTCTCCTGGTTATTTGCTGTTATAAATTTTATTTTACACTACAGTATCTCTGGAGTCTGAACTCAGTTTCTGTGATCTCAGCAGAGGCATCCGGATGCTCCTGCTTGATCAGCTGAGGCATACAGCCTGGCTGCTTGCAGAGCATGGGGACAATGAGCTTCTGTTCCTCCTTTGGTACACAAGCAAGAATGACAGTGATCTTCTGGACATGACAAGGATGCTGCTATTTATTACTATCATCCACTTGGTTTGCAAGAACACAGAGAAAGATCTCAATGGGGATTTTTTAAACTTTATTTCCTTTCCAACCTACAGCTTCAGTATGTAAGGAGGTGAGACCCAGATCAAAGCACATCAGCATGGAATACCACAGGCAGCACAGGAACAGAGCATCCTCATACACCACAGCTGCTGTTAACAATCCCTTAAAATTCCTGCAACACCTCTGAACTGAGATACAGCCCCACCAGGAAACACTTGCAGACAGTGA
>WAAD01029251.1:271-35410 GCA_013389945.1 Fregata magnificens | reverse complement strand
AAATGAACATTTCCACCCACCTTAACTGCTCTTAACTGTTAGCACAGCATAAAGAGCAGACGTTTCACTAAGGAGCACACCTTTCCTCCACTGCTGTTGATGCAATCACCCTTTGTCCCTGCATAGCAGAAATATACATTTTCTATATCAGCGTCTCAGACTTAGCACCTCCTTTTCTTTTCTGTCTTCCACTTGGGAAAACAAAACTAACCAACATACACAAAACAACTACTGACAGCATACAGCTATGGATGAAATTCTCAAAACTGCCCAGCCTTTTAGTTCTGTTTCAGACATCTCAGTCCTGAAGAGTTTAATGTTATCAAGGTGGTCAGGGGCCTAGAGTATGACCCAGAAGAGAGGGTGAGGGAGCTGGGCTTGTTTGGTCGGGCAAAGATGAGGCTGGGGTGCTCTAGTAGCAGCTTACAAATATTTGAAGGGAACTACAAAGAACCCTTGCCATCAGTTGCAGGTGATATAACAAGGGGCAATGGCCATGGACTGCACCTTGGCAGATTAGGGCCAGACAAAAGGCAAACCTTTTGGAAGGTGGAGAACATGAAGCAGCCCTGGGTGGACTCACCAGGGAGGTTTTCAAGACTTGGCCAGACAAAGGCAAGGCTGCCCTGTTACAGTGTTGCGGGTAGTTCTGCTCAGAGGGGAAAGCTGGATTCAGTCACCCTCCTTCAAGTCAAAATTTTCCTATCTTTCTGTTTTTCCTTACTGAAAAGCCCAGGTATTCTGAGATACACAGACACTTTTGAACACTCTACCCAGCAACATAAACCAGCTTTTACTCAGTGAATTTGTAGTGAATCTCAACAAACAACACTGGACAAGCAGTGTGATTTTATACTGGCAACAACCTCAGAGCAGATTTTTCACCATTCCTGCCACCGAGCTGTTGAATCCAAGAAGAGCAGCGCTAGGAGTGACTTCCAGAGGAGCCTAACTTGATTCTCTTCTCCACACACGATCAGCTCTTAGATCAGTACCCAGTGGGTGACATGTCATATGGTGCATGACAGAGGTATCCTGCCTGACTCTAATCATTGCCCTTTTTTAAATACAGTCAGCATCAGTGTCCACAAGGAAATAGCAGGGTGTTTTGCAGTCTGGCTGGATCTCAGGTGGAAATCTCACATTGACAGAACCAGCAAAACTGTCTTGGGGGAAGTGCAGAGTGAGGAAGAAGGGGAGGAAGAAGGACACAGCTGGTAGACTGTGAAGTGAGGAAGTTCAATCATTAAAGTAAGTTTCTTGATTCTTGTGATAAACTTTAATCTGCTAGACTATCTCACAGAGGTATATCACTCGTCATCATGACAAATGAATGACATTTTCCTCCCTTGAGGCCATTTGACTTCATCACATATTTTGACAGCTACATGATTCTGAAGACAGCACTTGCCAAGAGGTGTCATCATAATTCACAGATATTTTCTCCAGAGATAGGAAAGAAGTAGTTTAGTGAAAGTTCAAAAAGAAATTAGGAGGGAGAAACTACCACATGCCCCTGTATTTTTGATTGGGACTTTATTATCATAAATAATATCACAAGCTAGCAATTAAACTGAACTTTTCAAAACTATTTAAAATAAAATTAAGTAAGAATTACTCTTCACGGCATCGATAACAAGTGGGAAAAAAGTGGAAGACTTTAAGAAGTTTTTCAGGTCGTTTGGGTTTTGTTTTTTTTTTCTTTTGTCTTGTCTTCTGGAATCTTAAATTCCCACTGTCACTGCCAGGAATTTCTCTTATTTTGGGTTAAATTCAGGTGATCTGTACTATGTTCAAATGGTATTCTCAGCCTGAAGGACAGAAAAAACCCCATGTGACTTCAGATCACTGTATTTCAAGACAAATAATTTTGGAGTTCAGTACAATCTACTGCTTCTCGTGTGCAGTATGTCTTCAGTCAGCTGTCGTGTCCCAGCCTGTGCCTAGTCCATGATGTCTTCAGGGCAGCGCATTCCCGATTTGTCCCAACACCTGCAAGTGAGGTGATGCTGGTTCACATTTCTAGCCTTTATAATAACAAAAATATCTCTTCAGAGCTATATTTTGGCCAGGAACAATAGAGTAATCAAACTCTATTCAGTACCACACGGTTGATGTGTAGACATTAATTTACATGGCAAGGAAACAACACTGGAATTACTACTGTGACATGGATCACAGGATGCCAGATATAATATTGCTTTTTTTCAGTATTGTACCCCATGGCCACCCACACCTTGCAGTGTTTTACAGAATTCATGCTTTGAAGTCAGAAACATCAGCCTCCTTGTTCTTGTCAGGTCAGAAAACTCCACCTGAAAACAGGGTCAGTCTCAACGGTTCGTTGTCCGAAGCAATCTAGCCTCGCAGAGAGTATCACTCTGCTGCTCTTGAAGGGCAAAATGCTAAGTGTGGAGCAGGCATAGTCTACTGAGAATATTCACATAATTCACGGCAATTTATATGTGGGAAGTATAAGGTAGCACTCAGAAAACGATAATCCATATTCCACCTGAGCAGTAAGATAGTGTAAAATCCAGTTATGCAAAAGCCCCATCTTATGCCCAAGTACTTATTATTTTAGATAAAACAGTTCTTAGAATTCTTTCTAATTTACCCATTCTGGAATTTCATATCAAGTAGCTGGGCAGAAAGTCTGACTTGATGTCAAAAGGGGTATACACTGTTATTGCACTATAAAATATTTCAAATTTTAAGCAATTTCTTTTCAGCCTTACTTGAAATCCTCTCATCCTCCTTTACCCCTGTGTTTTTGGGGTTTATCCAATTGATTCATTTTGCATATTACAACTACATCCAGGGCATCTTCAATCCTGACTACCCCCAACTTGCCACTTTACAGACACAGAATAGACTCTCTTCTAAATTTTTCACTGTTTTTCAGTATTTTTTGATCAGCAGTCAGTAGCTGATGCAGTAATACACATGTTTTTGAGGCTCCTTTTCCTTAGTCCTTCAAGAGTTAGGCAGTGGGATATAGAGCTTTTTGGGATCGGGGAGTTTTGGTAGTTGGGGAGGGGCAAGAGTGCTGTGGCAAGCAACAAAGAATTGCATGACCACTTAAAATCTTTCTGAGGTAGAGCAAATTCCCAGGGAACAGCTGCTTGCTTGAAAAGGCACACAGATGTTTAGGCTGAGGTTATGGAGGTAAGGCTTTTTCTGTGATTGCTTCTGTCCAGGGACCATTGCATATAGCATAAATGAACAAGCTGTACATATCAAAATGCCCACAGCCTTCATCTGACATTTCTTTTCCAGCAGGAAGCCAACTGACACCCCCGCCCCACCCCCAGTACCTCCTCCTGCACAGCAGCTTCTCCAGGGAGGCATTTATGCTTTTGTCTAATGATTCTCCGTCTTCATTATGAAACGCATTTTAACTTGCACCTGTCAAAATCCTAGTGTAGACAGGACAATCGTTATATATTACAGATCATCATATTGAAGACAAATGAGTATTTACTCTGTCAAGCTACCATATCATAAAATCACTTGCCTTCCCCATACAGATTAAAGACACTTTTCTTAAAGTAGGCATGCTTTCATTATTGAGGATCCTAAGTAGAAAGGGAGAGGAGTTATTTCACAGGGGAAAGAAGTTTATGCGAAATAAGATTAGTAGCAAAACAGTTAACAAGTTTGTTAACAAAAAAAATACCTGCCACTTAGTCTTTTATAGACCACCCACTGTTTAAAGGCAACACAAATACACTACTGCTCAAAGGGAAGCGTTTCTTTAAAAATGCGTAGAAGCTAGAGATGAATCTTTATGATAGTGTCAAGCTGGTCATTAAATGCTGCAGATTAACAGCACAGTGAGATGGAAGACACTCTTGGGCAATATCAGGTGCTGTATTTCTCAGTGTTTCATTTCCCTAAGTGTTTATCGTTTTCCTGGATATAAAGACTATTTATCACTTCATATATGGTTAAAATTAAAGGGCTGGAAACAGTGCTGTTTCTTTGATTAGCCTCAATGCCTCTTTCACTGGATGGCTCTGGGCAAGTTCTTTCACTTCTGAGCTATCTGCAAAGGTGTAATAATAACACAGATAACACCCACATTTCTCCAGAATTGCAGCAGTCTCAGTCATATGACAACTGAGAGACTGCCCTTGATTTCAGTGCATTTTAATGAAGTACACAGAAAGGTAATACCATGCACTATCACCTGTTCTGTGCTCTTCTTGAATAGCAGTTGAATGAACCTGACATCATGCTCCACAGTTGCCCCACATGGAGGAAGTTTCAGTCACACACAAAAAGCTCTTGCAACTTCAGACCTGCTGTGCAAGGAGCCTACAGGGATACTACCTCAAAGCATCTTAGATACAACGTGGTTTAGGAGAAGTAATATGAAATGGTTATTCTCTATTGTCAAACAATGACATGGAGGTGGTACATGAAACTGAAGCAAATCCAGAAACTGCAAGTGGCAAAACCAGAGTTTGTCTTAGAAACAAGGGAATTGTCACTTGAGTAAGAATCTGAAATTTATTTCCATGGTGCAATATAACTTCTGATGTCATTTGCACTACGAAACACTTTAACAGTGTGAATGAATGTAAAACAACATGAATATGAGCTTCCTATCCCTTGCAGAAGTCTTTTTCAATTAGGTCATTCCTATGAATCTCAGTTGACAGTCACGCTTTCAGCCAACAGTGAACACTTAAACTTGTGACTTTCAAAGCAGCAGGAAAGCAAATATGCATGTGATTTTACTGAGAATTTCATCATGTTCTCTACAGGTTCTGAAGGTACATAAGTAGACGAGAAGCTCAATTTTCAAGAAGAAGAAATAAAGCAAGTTTCTAGACTTCCTAGCTGCGTAGGAAGGGTGAAAGACACAGAAGAGCTGCAACCCAAAAGCTCTGAAAGTGGAGAAAAAACTGATAAACTGTGCTGTGCGTTTTAAGGTATCTGGTGATTCAGGGGGCTCTGAGATATTCTGGCAAGACTGACAGTGAAAGGGGACTTTGAATGTTACAGTGTCTGAGTTCAGAACCATCAAAGAAGAAAACCACAAGCTGGCTTAGATCCTCAGACCTCTGAAAGTCTCCTGGAGACATAAAAACCACAGTGAAAATTGGCTGGCATGAAGCCTAACATACTTTTGGAGGGGAAAAAATTACAGTAAAAAGCTATAATAATGTGCTCTTGCTGGAACGTAAAACCACTAGGCTTGCGGTCCCAAATGCTGCTGATTTCATCCCGGGTGTTAGCTTAACTTGTTTATTTTGCAATCAAAAGAAAACTCACTGATAAAAAAAATCCTATTTAAGGAAGTGGCAACATCATAATTCCAAGAAAAACTCAACTGGGGACTGTCTGGCTTGTCTTACAAAATATCTACTCAGAAATATACAGCTTAGAAAAACAGAGTTGTCTGAGCTGAGCACAATGTGAATGCTGCTAGGGGTTGTGTAGATGCACATAGGTTACCCACAACACTCCAGGTTGTCTTCTCCTTCTTGAGCCTGTCTCCAGGCTACTGTGCCTTGGCTTACCACCAATTCCATCCTGTCATTCAGCCAGCTGCTTGAAACAAAGCTTCTCAGCTCCTGGCTTCCCTTTCATTTCTCATACCTGCCTCAGTCCCTATTTTTGGCAAACCAACATCTGTTTTTAGGACAGTATTCAAAACTGTGAGAGGAGACCAAGAGGTCTGTCACAGGGAACGAAAGCCAAATGACAGGGAAGTCAAATGGGTGAAGTATTCATTCTGGGATGGAGAACATGATGCACTTATTTACTCTGGCATGCATGCCCCAATACCACCCCTCAAGGTAAATTTACTGCTCTGTTATAAGATGGGACTTGCGCCACTCTAATTTACTTTGGTAGATTGACAGCAAGTAAGAATTTCAGGTTTCACTTCAAGAAGTTTTTGGCCTTGTAAGTGTGCAGCTTTAAACATGGAGTACACCCAAAAGACTCAAATCAGAAATCAAATACAAAAGGACCCAAAATTTATGCATAAGTGCATCAGTGCACTTAGTGCTATTGCAAAGTTCTCTACTCTAGACAACCTCCATACATTCAGGAAATTCTAATTCATTGATTTAATTAACTCAGATCACAGTCAAGGCTTTTGCCAAAGCACAACCTGCTTCACAAAAAGAACTTGGCTTGGTCTTTTTCTAGAGTACATTAAAGTATCCTCTTTTTTTCCACCCACCATCTATTGTACAAGTCATGGATCAAATTTGTCCCTAGTGCAATTTCACTGATGTGGGACAAAATCCATTGTGGAGGAGCATGCAGGAAGATTATCTATCTGTACTTTCCTTCTAATGGTCACTAAGCTTGTAGTCTGACCTAATATAACTCTCATATATAAATCATGCCTGCATTAAGTACCTGACATGGCTGGCTTGTGCCTCTAGCCCTCTAGGAAACACTGAGGCAGGCTCCTGTAGAAGGCAATCCAGAGCACCAATCTCTACCCTTGCTGATTACAGTGGGTGCCTGGGAAGCCATCTAATTTAGTACTCAGACTATTTTGGTGCAAAAACATGCATGCTCTTGAAAATAGCTGGCATGGTCAGCCAATGAGTTCATGAAGCCTTATATTCTCCAGAAGGTGCTGGCAGCATAAGCAGCATTACTGCTTCCCCATGCTCTTGTTTCCACATCCTGCTTCTTAAGTACATGCTGCAAACCCACTTGTGAACAGTACATAGTGCAGTGCAGTGAGGAGCTGGAGTGTGGTGCAAGCTTCCAGGTGCACAGTGTAACACTAAAAGCTCAGCAACAATGCATGAAGGTCATCAGGAGATAGGAATTAATTATTTAAAAAAAAAAGTGGGTAAGACAGATTCAGATACTTATGTATCCGTTTGCTTGAGTACATGTAAAAACTCTGAAAGTTAAAGATGAGCAAATCAACACTAACTCTGCAGTTAATGCCAGTTCTGACGATGTGAGCAGCAGGAGCCCTGATGTCCACCATGGAATAAGGAGGCTGCTGGGGGAAGAAAAAACTGTGCAGCCAGGTAGCTCTTCTCATGGCAGGAGTGGGGCAACCAGAATTAGCATGAGCTAACGGTATCAGACCTCGGTCTGAGATGAGACCAGCCTTGGAAGTGCTGCCTGGACCATGAAAGATTGTATCAGACGTATGTTCTGACGGACAGCTCACCAACCTTGTCCTTCTTTGTTTAGTTATTCCCCAAGACCACAGCACAGCTGCCCACAGCCCTGTCAAATTTACATGCTGATGCTTTCAGATGTCCTGACCATCCCAAAACCCCTGGGGCAAGACAGGTGATACAGGGGTCAGGTTGAACAGAGCACAACCAAGCAATATCCCGAGCTTGGATCAGAAAACCCCTCTGTGCAACGTGCAGACAGAGGACCTGCCAGAAACTTGTCCACAGGATGTGCAGACGGCCCAACCTGAGTGGAGTCTGGAGCTAACCTAGTCAACTCGCGTGGCCTTTCAAGTTCTCAGCAGAACGGAGTCTGAAGAGGTTGTGCCAGGTTGTCTGGAGCCTGTCTATACTGCTGATGCCATCTACTGGCTAAATTAGTACGTAGCCATGGCTAGTGGAAAGAGCCTGCAGAGAAGTAGGTGCACACCTCATCTCCTTCTTGCTGTGGGAAAGCTGACAGGTTTGGAAACCACGAGAGAGCTGATCGTGGGGAACAACCAGCAAAAGACCAAGGTATGCACGTACAGAGTCCCTGCCTAGCCCTTCTTTATCTGCCCTAGTAAAAGTGCTGGGAAATGAAGTTTTGGAGGGGTTTTTTTCCCCTCTTCTTTAAGGGCCTTTGAATGTTCCTTCCTTACATATTCAGCAGAGACCCATTCATATGATGCAACTCACCAGAAGTGAAGCTATCCCAAGCTGGAAAACAGTGCTTCTTCTGCAAAGTGAATCTCTTCTTCTGCCCGGTATTGCTGTGGGGGCAGCTAGCAGCTCTCGCAATGCTCTTCTGGCGACGGCTGTAGGTGGCACAGTGCCGGCAGCTGAGTGTGCTTAGTCTTCTAGTGATCCCACAGTGGGCTGACTGTGGGGCGGGCAGGGGACTGCTGACTTCTCCCTTTAATGTCCAACACTCGGTCGCTTCAAGGAGGTCTGAACTCGAGTGTTTCCTGTGGACTGAGAGAAATCTACAGTACAACCAAGCAACACTGTGACCTGCGGTCAGATCTTAGCACACCAGCTCTCCCAGAAGAGTAGTGAGCCAGAAAGAGCGAACTTAACAGGGTGACCAAATCAGCATGCATGTTTAAGTGCAGCTACTTAGCCAGTGTAAAATCTAAATTACCAGACAAGGAAACACTCCCACAGTGTGACAGAAGCTAAGAAAAGTCAAAGCATCTAAACCTTCTGCTTTCAAGATTCCATGGTCACGAATCACTTACATTTGCCTGTCAGGTGTACTGAGTAAAATTTTAAGATGTGGTCTACGTTGTGTCTTGAAAAACAACAGAGGAGTCCCAGAAGAGTGGTACTACTGAGACACTTTTAAAAATGGGAGTCAATTTCTTTTGAGTATGTCTACCCTAAATGCTATATTGTGGCAGTAACAGTGCTGGTGTGGTGATCTAAGGATTTACAGAAAGTGATTCTGTTAGATGCACTGATCTAAGCAGATGATACTGCTTAGTTTGTTTGGTTTCCCACCCCGGCTCCCCGACCCTCTTCATGCTGTGTGATCTCTTTTGCAGACAGATAATCTGATATCTGAGACAAATAATCTTTCCACAGTGTTGTGGAAGGGGTGTCACAGCTGTGTTGCAAAATGGGTGTCACAGCTGTGGTGGCCTTGGAGGGTACAACCATTTGTTCCAAAGACAATATCATCTCTCCCTACAACTCTGACCTCACTTTTACCTGTAGATCCCTTTTTAGGAGCCCAGCCTGATCTCTCCGGTAGTGCTGGTGCTGCCTTGCCTGGGCCCCATGAAATTCCCGCATGAAAATCAAACTCTAGTCACATATATTACCTCCAAATATCTTCAGACCTGGTTGCTCAAGATAATGGCCAGTCTCTTACTGCGAACTACAAGATGTACCATCTGCTAGACTTAGACTAAAAATGCCTTGATTAAAGAAATGCTAGCAAAATCCTGGTAATTAATGAGTAATATCGTAATCCAAATTTGCATTGCCTGCAGTTCACTAATTGTCCCCTTCTGTCTTTCTACTTTTTTAATTAAGTTGTTAGCTATATTCTATTACAAATCCCTTTATTCTTGCATACCAGCTCCCTGTACAAACTTCAGTGTATTTTAATAATTCCTGAGACACCAAGTTGTTGCAAGTTATTTTTTCTCGGCCATTTTCCTTTCCAGAACCCCCCTCCTCACTGTAGTTCATGGACTTTGGCTGAAGAATTTGTGCACATGGAGAGAAAATCAAGATGCGGTGGGAATAATAAGGAGCAAAGGGAAAAGGGGGGAGCAGAGCTGGTTCTGAGACAGACTTCTGTTATGACCTCAGGAGTACTCCTACTTCCCTTCACGGTTGTCATACCTAACATAAACACATTTGAACCGGATCATCTCCTACTAAACATTTATAGATCATCATGTCCAGCAGAATTCTGAGTGACGGGAGCCTCAGTACATGAGCTTCTATATCAGGCAAACTGTACAACTATTTGCACTGCAATTTCTTGTGATATGATGGTGCATCAAGCAGTTCTTCACTTCATGTCAATATTACCACATTTCATCCTTAGTAATAAGGACTCCAAACATTGCCAACAGGTAGATAAACCAAAGTTTCGCAAAACATCCAATAATTTCAACATTATTGTGTGAGACATGATGGTCAATTAACATGAATCAAAAGCAATGGTGATAAGCCACTTTACCACAGGAAATAACTTAACCCAACATTCTTGCAGTTGTATTTTATTTGATCATACCTAGTGACTCTCAATGTCTCTCCAACAAACGTTAAGTTTTACAAATGGCCAAAGAGAACATTCTCTTCTGACACAAAGTGACCTGCCCTGCAGGTGTACTTTTAACAGCTAATTTCACAGAATAGTCAATGGAGCAGAAAGAATCTACACCTCTAGAAAGTAATATATTGGGTGCTTACATTGCAAGGCTCCAAGAATCACCTTCATGCCTCGTGATCCGATGTACACAAAGGTGAAATGTTCGATGGCTGCTAGACCACTGAGTGGAACTGCTCAGGACAGAACTATCCATCACAGATGGCCCTTTTTTTAACTTTGCTTACAGTCTCAGGTGAAATTAACAGCAAAGCAAAGGATGTCAAGTACTTTAAAGCACTGCTACTGCTGTGGAGTGAGGCCCAGCTAGAGACCATGCAACAACCAGGGTTTATTTGCTGCTCAAAAAGCCACTCAATGAAGGTGCTCCTTCTCCTTTTTGGGAAAAGAAGGCATTGCTGTGTATGTCTTCATTCATTTGAACTTGAGCTATTTACAGAGAGGTGTCCTATTCCAGCTAATAACACATATCTGAAAAGGAGAAGAAGTTAAAAGGTGTGGTTTGAATACCCATTTCAACATCAGGAAATACATCATTTCTTTCCCAAACAGGATCTTAGAATATATGAAGAGCCAATGTGATGTTGGCTTAGAAGTACAAAGACCTGCTAGAACATTTCTGTGCTGGACAATGAAAAATGACCATACACATTTGCTTTCATACAACAGCACAGGACTATAGATATGGCTTAGCTTTCAGTTGGCATTCCAAAGAAAATGAGGTCTATTCGGTCCCTGCTTTGTAGCAGCTTTTAAAACCACATTGGCCAACTTCATCTAAATTTGACTGCAGGATAAGCTTTCAGTCACACTCACTTCTGAAAAATTTGTGAAAAAGAGATGGCAAAATAGCGCTGCCAGACACCAATCTGTTCCTCTAAAAAAGGCTGGGCAAGCATATTATTCAGTGCCAGAGAACTTTAACAGGAAAAAGGCTTTAAGAATGCCACAACAACAGGAAAAGGCTCAGGCCCTCTGCATTTTTAGATATTAATAAGGCAGTCAGAAGCGCAAAGACGTGCTGGAGCATGTCCAAAGAAGAGCAACAAAGCTGGTGAAGGGTCTAGAGCACAAGTCTTACGAGGATCGGCTGAGGGAACTGGGGTTGTTTAGTCTGGAGAAAAGGAGGCTGAGGGGAGACCTTACGGCTCTNTCTTAAGGGTCTCTTCCAACCTAAATGATTCTATGATTCTATGAAACCAGGCTGCTGTTTTTGAGGAAGTTGTGAACAGATCCATGAGTCCTTGCTCTATAATTCACTGACAGTAAGTACAGAGACCTATGGGAAAGAAAGAATCTAAAATACACAGCTGAGGCAAAACAACAATTAGACAAAAGATTCATGAGCTTCAGTGGAGAGTATAATGGAGACGAGTCGTCCTCAGTCCTGGCTCTCAGCAGGAAGGAGATGTGGTTTTCCTGGGCAGAAAATGATTCCTCACTCAGGCTGGCCTTCCTGCGGGACCTTAAATGTTCATAGAAAAAATCAGATCATCTCTTAAGACACTGCAAGTCATTAGTGTTGACTTCTACTATCTGTGACCTTCATCATGCTGCAAACAAAACTCCACCCACATAGACTATCTTTCTACCATACATGGCATTTAAAGTCAGGATAACTTTCTATTCTGTCATCTGAGGGTGAACTAAATCTATATATGCACAGCCCAATTTATGGTGATATTTATTCCTGAAGACAATGGGAAAAAAGACACGTAGTATAGTTCTAAATCCATAATAGAGCCCAAGGAACAAAAACCTGTCTCTGTTCTCTACCCAGTGTGTTATTGAGGTAAACTGATGACTCCTACACAATAATACAAGTCACCAGTGCAGTCAGCTTATCAGTAATTAGCCTTGCATAGACAGAAAATAAAAAGAAAATTAATTCCCGAGTTTTAAAGCTTCTGTCGTGCTTTGTCAGGGACAAATTGTCTGTAGCATCATTTTGCAGTACAGCATGTGAGGACGTGTGGGACTTACAGAGCCATCTCAGTGCTCAAGGGAGTTGAGACTTTCCTTGTACTTCACTGAAGGGACATGGTAACAGCTGATTAACTGTTTGGGACAGAGGGAACCCCCAGATTTAAATTTCCAGGTGGCCTGTGAAGGTCCTTTCATATGTTCTCTGGGGATAACACCTTGGTATTTGATAACTTCTTATTTCCTGGCTCTTTTGCTGGCTTGCAAGGGAACCTGGTATAAGTTGCTTTAGTATACTGCCATTAGCTCACTTTTCCCACCTTGTAAAATGCAGATATTTGCACTGACTTCTTTTGGAAAATTCTTTCAGATATGATAGGTTTTTGCAATCAGTGTTTTCCCCACCACTAATACAAGCCACACATATAGATACCAGTACTGCAGGTTGAAAATCAAATTACACATATATGTCAACAAAGAGGGTATAAATCTGCTGAATGAAAATACATAATGAGCATCTTTCAGCTGAGGAATAAGTTCGTGTAAAACAAGCCTTCAGTAGCAGTTCTGGCTCCAACAAAACATGCATTGTTTAAAATGCAGTCAACTACACAAAAGTCTTATCTTCTAGCACTGCAAGCAGCCTGCCTTATCATCTTCATTGTCTGTCCCTCCTTTCACCTTTGCCCTAGGGCTTTTGGATTAAATATAGCAGTTAAGTACAGTTTATCTAAAGCATCCCCAAAGTGAAAGTTTGCGATAAATAACTTGGGGCAAGCAACTGAAATGCAAAAGTTTCTCCTTAAATTGTAACAGGAAGGTTTCAGCACCAGAATCCCCACCTAACTCCCTTCCCAAAGCTAGCTGCCTAGCAGTCCTGGCAGCTGGTAAATAAATGACCTACATGGGCAGCAGATTTTTAGTTTGGCAGGACTTGTTAGTGAAATTTCAACAAACGCCCCTCACAGGCTTTTCCATTTATGGAGGATGTGGTTTAGCTGATACATGGATTATTCCAACAACTCTTCAGAAGTCTTAATGGCTTGAGAGAAGTTGTGCTTTATGGCCCCAGATTTAGGGCTGTCCAGCTTCTCCATCAATCACAGCTTACCACCCTCCAATCCATTTGACTCCTGTTTGTGCAGGGAGCTCTTAGCACGGTGCTAAGAGCTGCCTGGGTGACTGCAGCAGGCAGGGTGATGCTCTCTCTGACATTTTATGTGGGCACTACGGTGGCAAGCTGCAACATCCAGTGTTTTCAAGGTGTATCTGCTAACCAAGTCATGTATGATCCTTCTGAGGACTCCCTGTCTCTGCTCATTGCCCCTTCCTCAGGTGTTCACCTCTCCAGAAGCTCTCTGCACACTGTAAAATCCTTGAGACCTACATAGCCAATTTATGAACTGATCTCTGCTCTATCTTATTTGATGCTGAAAGGTCATACTCCCCTTCTGCAACATTCTTCTGGGAGACACATGCCCCAGAGTTTGGGAAATACTTTTTGGAGTAGACACACTCTTTCCCTACCAGTAAGACAGCAGACAATTTTCTAGAGCCGAGCATCCGAATACTGCTCGATGGTCCTTTATTGGGCAACCCAAATGATTTTAAGAAATTTAAAAAATTGCTCACCTACAAAACACTATCTCAGCTCTGGGGCAGACTACAACTCGAGGCACTGCTTCATGTCTTCTGTCCAGAGAGCAGCTATAACTGTGTGGTGGGGAAACTTCTCTCTGTTAAAGCCAAACTGGATCCCAAAGATCACTTTAGAAATGAATAAATAAGACAATGGACTAAAGGCCAGGCTAAGAGTAAGAGATGGGGGCGGAGAGGGGGAAGTTAATTAGCTGCCAGTGCAGAGCATCCAATCTGAAAACAGAGAGACCCATATTTGAACTCTTACCTGTGGCTCCTGGGAGCCCAATGCCAATGCTGGAGGTATCACTATATACAATACTGCCAGAAAGCACAACTTCATCTCCCCCTCTGCTGACTCAAAAGAAAAGATATTTTAGATAGGTGCACACTGGTTTAATGTTCATGAGGAAGGTTATTTCTGTCACTGATACTTTACACAGATTTGTATCTGACAGAGCCTACCATTACAAAGGAGATATTTGAGGAATAATCCAGGGCCAGCACATCCAGCTTATCTCTGTTAGACATGAAGTTTGCAGGACTGTGGGACATTACCTGAGCGAAAGTCTCTCTGCTATCCACAGGCTGACAAAACTATCACTGCTGGCAACTCCAAGTGCAAATGGCTCTCACAACACATGAACAGATACAGAACACTGAGAGATATGAACAGCAAAAAATGATCTTGTTGCAAGAAGTAAAAGGGCTGTTGGTCTCTCAGATTAGAAATCACAGCCTTGCCCATTCAGCACAGCTGTGAATAATAATAATATCGGAGAATCAGATCCTGCCTAACATCTGTTGCTTGGCCTTGCTTTGAAGCATTCAGGAAAGAAAAGCTCCCAGAACATCCTATTTGCCTGTGCTACCACATGTCCAAATCAAAAGCAGCACCTGGTATTCTACGGTATTTCACCTCCCTCTACAAATGCGAAGACCATGCGTACATGGTCATCCCACAGTTGCTCACCTTGTAATTGGCAAACGTAAAAGCAACCTATTACTGCCCAGACAATTCTAATATGTTTTAAAAGCATACCATACATTTGTTTCCCATATTGTCTTAACTGTAGCTTAATATGAACCCTCAACGCACGAATACAGAGTACAAAAACAGATAATGAAGACTGTGTTAAAAATCAAACAGAATGGAAGAGACTTCTTATTTGCTGATGCACAGGCAATTTTCAGTTAGCACTACTATGCTTCAGTACACCAAATCAATACTTCTTTAAAAGGATATGTCGGTACTTTTTTCAGCTGTATACTCAAGGCTTTCTGGCATATTTCCTCCCTCGGCTTGCATCCACTTCATATAAAAATACACCAACAGCAGAGAAAAGATTACTTGTTCAAACACTAAGAAGTCACTCATGTTCAATTATGGATTCCACATATTAGCACTGGCAACTGCACTGGCAAGTAAGTGTCTTCAGATCTGTGACTTACAATTGGCCATTGGAGAAACTGTCTTCAGATAAGGTTTGCAATGTTTTTAAATCACTAGATGGCGATGTAACAAGCAGCTTTACAAGTACTGGTGATGCTTTCAGGACAGAAAATTGTTTTTGTATGAGGAAAGACAGTTCATTTCAAGTGGAAGAAGTGGGAACAGGTACAATGTCAGGAGAGAGCATTATATTTTGCTTTAAATGAACTTGAATAAAGGCTCCATTTGGATGAAAAAAGTCAGGGAAAGATTTTGAGTTAAAAGACTTCTACAACACCTGCATTAAAAGATTATTTTTAATATAATTTCTATTTTTTAATAGTCCTATAAAGGGTCATTAGGTGTTGGAAGAAATGCTACCATTGTGACACAATGATTTCCTGAAGCAGACTATGACACAATGACACTATTCACTTGTGTCTGTTCTTTGAAATAAATATGCTTTAAAACTATTTTACCTTCCAAAATTCCCTCAGAAACAAGAAAAAGACAAAAACAAGATGAAAATTTGAGGCACTTTTCTCTAAAGCCAAAAATATACAACTTTTCCATCTGTCCCTGTTAAAATTAATATCATTGAAGTAATGCTTTATTAAGGTTAATGGGATAACTTGTGTGCACTCACTTGCCACTGCCAATAAAGAAGGGTTATATGCTGACTCAAACAGTAAGTATTTGGCACCTATAAATTATCTGTGGGAAATTATTTCCAAGTATGGGACAGCAGCTGCTGCAAGTCTACATAAAACTGCAGAAACCTAAGACTGGGAAAGAAAGGAGGAGAAATGTAAATCTGTTGTGGTTTAACCTGGCAGGCAGCTAAACACCACACAGCCGCTCACTCAGTCCCCCACCCCCTAGTGGGATGGGGGAGAGAATCGGAAGGACAAAAGTAAGAAAACTTGTGGGTTGAGATAAGAACAGTTTAATAACTAAAATAAAATAATAATAATAATGTAATGAAAAGAAAAACAATCAGAGAGAGAGAGGGAAAGGGGAAAAAACCCCAAAAAACAGGTGATGCACCCGCTCAGCACCCGCCGACCAATGCCCAGCCAGTCCCCGAGCAAAANAGCATGGGAGGCTGGAAAAGTCCTTGACTAGTGTAAGCACTACCCAGCAACAACTAAAACATCAGTGTGTTATCAACTTTATTCCCATACTAAATCCAAAACACAGCACTACACCAGCTACTAGGAAAAAAAAAAAAACCCTCTATCCCAGCCAAAACCAGGACAATATAGCTGAAACCAGGACAAAATCCCATTACACAGTGTGAGATGCATATTTGAAACTTACGACAGAGAAAATGTTGCAAGAGACTGAAGTCAAAAGATAAATTATAATTCCACATAAGTGTTGATATCAGAGAAAGTTCCAATCAGTTCAGTGTCTGCAAGTTCTGGGAGTGAGTACCGTGACTTTCCTCCTCTCCAAGTCTACTGTGGGCTTCTTTTCTGGGTCATCTAAGGAGTGTGCATCAACTAGGTTAGATGTAGATCTCTGTCTGCAGACCAATGGCTTTGGGACACCATATCCCGAAGCAGTAGCTTCAGTTGTTGTGGTATTTCTGGAGCACAGAGCAGCAGCAAAGGGCTCTACAGGGAAGGTGGAAAGGAGAGCTCCCAGGGCCAGATAAAGGGATGGGGGCACATTGTCCTGGCAGCATCCACTAACACCACAAAGAGAAGTCATATGAGAAGAGCTGCTGCAGAAAGGATGAAATAAAATAAGTTAATGGACAAAGCAGCTGGCTTTAGGGAAGAAGGATTTCCTGAGATGCAGCTCCTCTCTTTTTCAAAAGCCTGACCAAACATTCATTCCACAATATTTCTGAGTTTTTGAAATAAATCCAAGTGTGCCACCTACGATCTGATTAGCAATGTCTGTAGACTCATGACCCACTCTTTCAATTGACACCATTCAAATAGATTTTGCCGTATAAAGATTGTCTAGAAAACATGCACCAATAGAAAAAGTTTTCACTACTTCTTTGCTAGTGAATGCTTAAAGCTTTAACAACGAAAAGAAGCTGTCAGCTTTTCGTCTTTCTCAGATTGTCACTGGTAGAGTGTGAAAAAGAGTTGAAGACTCACTGTTCAACTCCATGTTGCATTATGACAACTACCCAGTTTTTAATGCCTAGTGGAGCTGAATTGGCAAGGATTTCTTAAAAAGGCCTGAACAACAAAAAACGTTCTGCCAGAATTCAGCTGACTACTATGTTCCCTGAATCAGGGGGAACAAACAGAGAAATGCAGAGTCTCCTAAATGCACATAATATTTCATGCTTCACAGTCAAAAAGCCTGCAACCTAAGTGAGGTCAGTGGAGCAAACCAAAGCCATTAATCTTTTCCAGTAGCTGAGGTTTCTGAAAGGCAGAGAAATTAAGGTCAACACACTAACTGTCCGCCAGTTTCATTGGTTTTGATCTGACAACAGAGAATAACAAGCTAACACTCTGAAATTATTTACCAATTAGTCCCGCATATGATTTAGTATCACAACATGCTCCTGGAGGTTATGCTACAAGTTTGAGAATCACTCCCCACTGCAGTATGGTTAATCGGATATAGATGATGCAAACACAAGTCTACTATTTTGGAGTTACACAAAGAAAGTCAGAAAATGTCAGTAAGGAAAGGTGCTGAGATGCAGGACACAGACTGCCTGTGGTCACTGTGTTTTCACATGCAGAATCTGCACCCCTCTTAATATATTAGTACTCAAAAGCAGCTGACACCCTCCCTCCCCACCGATAGCTTGCACACAATTAGACATAGGAGCAGGGCAGTGCTGGGGCAAAAGAGTCAAGTAAGGTGAGGACAGAAGCATGGGGGTTACTCCCTAGAGGGATAGTTGGGAACTGCCTGTGCACATGTAAAACCCATATTGCTGCCAAATCACACTTCCACTTGTGTTTTTAAAAGATAACCAGGTGCTTGAAAGTATACCGAAGCTGATAAAAAGTCATCTAGCTGAGCAGGAAATTTTGGGAGTCCTGGTTCCTATAAACACCCCTCTAGTCATCCCCATGCAGTCATATGTTCTCCATTACTGCAGAACCTGAGTGCCTCCTATTTTTCTCTCTCGTCGGTCTATGATATCGAAGAATTGTTACCTCTCTTTTCACATTTCTCTGGGACAGAAAAGCTGAGGTCCTTGAAGGTATTTAAATGCTGCTTCTCACATACAGATCAGACTAGAGATGTGATCAATGCTAGTTCAAAACCTGAAAAACCCTGAGGATCTGAGACAGAGCCCACACAACTTGTCCACAGCATATACAAAGTCTGGAGCTGGGAAAAAAAACCAAAACCAACAAACAACAAACCCAACAGTATTTTGGTTCTTCAGGTGGTATTTAACCACCATACTCCAGGAGTGCTGAGCTTGCCAGGACTGATTTCCACTAGCTCATCTTGCTCCTAGCCCAGGTTCCCAAGCTTTTTATGGCACACATATCCCATCAGAAGAAAGGGGAGTCCAGTGTCTCAACGTCTCTGTGTATCTGATTTTGTAAATTGCCACCCAGCCACTTTCTGTGGATGTCTTTTTATAAAATAGACACTGTTTTTATGATCTCAGAATACAGCCAATGCCTCTCAGTTAAGTGTGTTTTCATTTTTAGTACAGTTAGATCTGCCTGTCCTCTTTCTATGTCAGAAACAAGAATGGAAGACATGCAGCCTTTCCAGAAATGTGTAAAAACAACAGAGAAGGCAGGCATCTCCCAGACCTCTGCATGGAAAGCTCCCGAATTACTTAAGTAAATTAAGTATTGATCACTTTTCATGCAAACTTTTTTTAGTCTCAATTGGTGGCTTGGATAGACAATTAGGATTGCAGGTTTTTCTCCTGCTTTAATCAGGTGTTTAAATAACAATTTACTGGAGAGAGAGAACCCGAGTCTTTACATAACCTTGCAACTTTTGAGGTGGAAGGGAAATGGTAAGGGGAGGGAAATGGGAAATCAACTGCATTGATTTAACATCTGGGGATTCAATTTTTGTGAAAGAAATTAAATACTCCCAAAGATCCGACAAGCAAATCTTCTCTCCCTACCAGAGATGGATGTTGACACACAGCTTTCATAACACATACAGTGACACTTCTTTCAGCTTGAGGTGTAGTGAAACAAACCAAAAGGTTGAGATTTAGCTCAAATTAACAGAGAAAAATTCTGTTCTCAATTAATTCCTCCTTAAATCACTAGTCCAGACACATCAGGGCACTTTTCAGGCCCAACTATACAGGGGAAAAAACCCATAATCTACATGGAAATCACTGTGGTTTTCTGCACACATTTCCATGTCTGTTCCTGTATGGGACTCACAGATAGCAAATGCATGGAGGACTCTACAGACACATACAGGATTTGGCATAACGGAAGGAAAACCTAGAGGTTGGGCAAGGCATAGAACTTGCAAAAATTGTGAGACCTTGAAGTATTATAGTGTGTTCAATGCCAGTCTAATTACTGAAACAAAAATCGTTAACAACTACCAGCCACACGCTACTTACCACAACTTTTGTGGCTGGATCATCTCTTCCTTGTGCATTATATAGGCCAGAACTCAGCCTTAAGAGTCCCCGATAACCTCTGAAAACTCACAGGTAACCATTAACCTCACAACAACCTAGGCACATTAAAAAAAGAGACTATGTTAGGGTGTTCAGCTTCACACTCAAGAACCGAACAGCTGGAACTGACGTAGCACAAGAACGAGTCATAGTTAAGTTTAGGTGGCCTAGTTCCCCTACAGGCAATGCAAATAGGAAAGGAATTGCACACAAAGGGAGAGGATGGCTAAACTTCCTTTTCCATCCTCTTTTTTTCTTTTTCTTTTTTAATAGCATTTACATTTCACCTAGGTCCTCACAAGCCTTAGAAAACACAGCAACACTGAATACTGCTTAACTTTTTGGTGAGAGCCTTCACCTGTGTGCCAGTAGTACTCCTGATCATCTTTCTTTGTCCTAGCTGCTTAAGAAAACATACTGAGAGATCATATATCAAGATAAACACACTTTTCACTTTGCTACCTTGTTAATGGACTCCCACTGTTTCTGTAGCCCAGCAGACTGACACATAACCCTTCGAGACACATATTGTCATTATGGACTGACAGTCATCTACCAAAGCTGGCCAAAACTAATTTGTGGGAAAGGTGATAGTTTCTCTGCCAGCTTGTACAGCAAGTACAAGTCATCCAGAAGGCTGGGAGCTAGTTGACAAAGCTAATTAAAATGTCCTGCATGCATCACCAGGCAGTGTGATTCACTACCATTTATTCAAAGCCATTCCTCCAGCAAATGACAAAAAGTGTGCACAATTGCAGTGTGCACGCTTGTCAGTGCTCTCCAATTGGTTCTTCAAAGTATTTCTAGTGCCAAGCAGACAATATTCTTACTAGACCACTGATGATAATTGATCTGTTAGGATGCGAACTAGCCAATTAGAGTTTTTTCTTGGGTCTAACCTCTGATGTTGTTTTCCAAAGCCTTTCATGCTTCTGAGTTTAGCTGCCTTTTCCTAGTTATCTCCTACCACCAGAGAGGGACAAATCAGTGCTTTAAGAAAACAGAGTTCATTAAAGCTGGCTGAAGTTAAGAACCTTTGTTCATTAATTGCTTTGAAATTGTCCACACTGATTTTCAGTCTGGATGCACATGGTGAATTATTCTATATTATGTTGCTTGTCCTCTTTAAACAGTGGTTTAGGTTATTTACACAGATTATAAACGTAGCAATCAAATATACAATTGGAAATGCAGGGAATTGCATGAATGGTTTTTTTCTCTAACCATGATGGGATGATTTATGTCACCAAGCAACTGAAGAAATGAAAATTTTATAATCAAAGGAGATACTTTGAAACCAGCTTTTCATGAATCTTCAAGCTCACAGTCCTCTCTTTTTCCGATTAGCTTATCTCAGTATGGCTAGAGTATGCAGGCACTGGCAAAAAAAAAAAAAAGGCATGGGAGATTACCTGCACAGCTGAATCCAATTTATTTTTTTAATTTCAACATTTCAATTTCCTACATTTTCCATTACATCTTTGGCTCTCAAAGCTTAGTGTAAAAAAATTGAAGGCAGCTGACTAAGGATACACGCATCAACACATCAAAAATACCTTCTGTGATTTCAGTTTTGTCTCTTCATTATACTCAGTTCTACCTGTAAGAAACATTAAATGTATCTTTAATTTTATTAGGAAAGAAAGACTTTTCTTTCTTTGATAAACAATTCCTCCAACATCCATGTAATGGTAAATTCAAAGTTTCAGCACGCTGCATTCTGGGAGCAATGCCAGCGACGGACTGGAGAATCTAGGGTAGCTTTCAGTATCTCTTCGCTCCCATATGGAGACACTTCAAAACAGAAGCAGAGGTGTGCAATTTATAGTCACAGTATAGGCTCAGTCTCCCCCGCTGAAGTGACACACAGAACTTGGTCACCGAAGGCAGCACATGCACCACCCACTCCTCTGCTGTGTTGCTGTTTCCTGGTTTTATTCAGACATCTGTCAGTGATTATTAGCCACAACAACTGTAATGAGCTAGATATAATTTCTATTTAAAGTGGGCTAAGCACAAGTAGATTTTTGGTTCAGATTACATGCACAGACTTCCTGGGTGAAAAATATCTGTCACCAGTTCAGGTTTATGAGAAGAGCTGTTGAGTGCCTCCTCCCGGCAGTACTGCAGACTGGACTATTATCTGTCTTAGCAATGTGGGCAACATTTCTCCCAAACAGGACACAAACAGGATGCGGCAGCCTCCAGCATTGTGCATCTCCTACCTGCCACCATGCCACAGCTTGCTTGTGAAGGACGTGCCCAGGAAACCTACAGGACTCAGCCGTAGTCTGTTGCATGCCAGAAGTATTCCTGTGAAATGCTGGCGGTATTTTCACCTCCTGTGAGACACTTGATTTCATAGCTGGTCCCAGAGGGAGGAAAAAGTGGCTAGCCTGCTCTCTGATCAGAGCATGAGGAGGACCAAAGTGATTCGAAACTGCCCCCAGGCCCCCAGCCAGACCCTGATGTTTGCATCTGACAGACACCCCTTGGCTGTTGCCTGTGGCTTTGCCTTTGTTGCTTTGTAGCTTGGTTGTACAGGGCTTTGCCTTCCAGCTACACATCTGCGCTCCCATCAACACCCGCAAGAAAGGGCACCAGCAAGGAGGGTTTGGTGTGATTTTCTCTCCTAACCCTAAGTGTGTCAGAAAACAGCACGGACTAACACTGATGCTCTGAACCCCTTTTTTTTATCATGGCTCCTACTGGCAGGTACTGACGGAGCACATAAACTGTATGGTGCCTGCACAGCCTGCCCCTGCCCTCAGCAACGGGCTGCTGGGCAGTGGGGTGGGAGGCTGGTATACTGCTTCAACTTGAGCCACCGGAGAGACAAAGCAAACCTCATCCTTGTTCTCCCAAAGGCTGCACAGCATGTGTGAGAGGAGGGCTTTTTTGTTACACCCAGGTTTTGTGCGAAGAATTTATCCTTCCAGAGTTATAATTTTCCTCATAGTAATAGCTCTTTGAAGCCAGACTTTTTGCTCTGCTAAACCCTGCAGCTCTGCCTCTCTGCAGAGATTCATCAGATACTGCTATTATTATAATGCATTTTAATTTCTTTCACTGAAGTTATAGGGAGAACAGCACTCTTGGGAAGAGCTATCCAAGCTGCTACATGAGTCACCCTCAGCAAAGAAACAGAACATTTGTAGCTGCAATATCTTTTTCTTCAGAAAAAAAAATCAGCTTTGCTGGTCCATGGGCAAAACTTTTTGGTGCCTCCCTTAGATGTGCAATGAGCTACACAGCTGCTGTGTCATGCTAATTTTTCTATGACTGATAATGGCTTAGGTTAAGAGGAAACCCTTCTGAGAAAAGATGTGGAGGCTTCAAAAAACATGGGAAGAATAATACAGCCTGAGAATATAAACACATGACTTCAAAACACTCATAAGAAATGAATAACTGTCATCTAGCAGGACAATCCCTCCTTAATGTTTCCCCTGCTTCTTCTGGGATAAACAGGCATAATATAATAACAAACTCCCTTTATGATCCTTAAAGATTGGCAAAGGCAGGGGTCTCAGCAGGAGATTTAAGGGCCACTGGAGAACTGTGTACAAAAAGAGTCTCTCATCGCATACTTTTCAATATGAAGAAGGCCTGACCTTCAACATCCCTGTTGAAGTCACGGCAGACAGCTTTCTCACGGTATTTCCTGTTCAGGTCCCTTGCCACCAGACCTCTGCAGTCCACCTGGGTCTCTCAGCCCAGGGCTGACAGCAGGTACAGCTCCAGGGACCAGATGGTTACAATACCTATCAGCAACTGAGGTCAAGGTGTCTTTCACCTCCTGTTCTCAATGCTGGGAAAGTTAGGATTTGGTTCAAAGTCCACAGAGAGTAATGGGAACCATTTCATTGAATCAGTCAAGTTATTCCATGAATTAAAGATCTAAACAGTGACATTTTCACTCCGACTTCCCAGGAATAAACCAAAAGCAATGCTGCCAGAACAATGGGGGAAGGATTAGAAAAATGCCGTTCCAGGGGTAAAGAGAAGCAAGCTAAGCAGTGTATGTAAAGGTTTTGCTTATATGCCTTTCCAGCCACCTGGGGAACCTGGATTTGATTATCAGCTCACTAATCTAGCATTACTGTGTGTGTGATGTGCACACTGCATGAAGTTTTCTGAAATATCTGGCATGAATCTAGCTCGGATCCCACCACCACCTTCATTAGGAGAGAGACTCAGGCCAGCCTCCTTTCTGTAGAAAACGTTACTCCAAGATGATCCCTCGAAACAGGATTTTTTCAGCAAATTAGGCAGATTAGTCCTTTGCAAGCAGATTCAATCACGTGTAAGCACAAGAAGGCAGGCAAGCTACAAGCTGTAGCCAGCGACCAGCAGGTATGTCCTGTTTGCACCTTTCCCAACCAGTAACATCTGGCTGTAACACCACGAGAGCTCAGCTCAGTTCGGCCCTGGGACAACCAATAGGAAGTGCCACCTCTGAACTAGGAAACACATTTTTGCTTGTTTTGGGTATCCAGAGTCATCAGTGTCTTTCAGAGTGGAAAAAAGCACTCTTTCTGCCTCTCACACATTCTCACAGCTTAACGCATTTGACCTGGTTTGGCCATTCCGCAGCAAACTCATGTCTGCTGCTTTTAATTACAGTGTCAAAGCATCCAGTGAGGACACCTCAGACCCCACACGCACCAGGCCTGAAAGTTGTTTGCAGTTATCCTCCCTGCCTATTACTCTTAAGACATTTATCACACCAAGGTCTGCATCACTCTATAACTCAGGATGTCCAGTCAGTGCTGCTGACATCTGATTTTGCCCAGCAAATGCAACACTTGGCAGTGATGTGTATTGCCTGCCAAGACACTAAGCAGCTGTGGCAGGTGCTGCAAGTCGAAGCAGAAGATATGTAGTCCACTGGGGGCTGACACCTCCCAAACAGAGTATCTGCACAGATTTCTGGGTGGCAAGTTGTCGTTATGAACACATACCGCTTGTATCCATTTCTTCTTTGTTTAGAGAAAGCAGGGGCTAGTCAGCAAAGGCAGTATGTCATTCAGCAGGGACGGGTTGGCAAGAAAACCGTGTCACAGGACAGGACACAATATAAGGCATTGTAAGTCATTCCTCAAGGGAATAGCTTGGCAGAAGGCAGAAGGTTTAACATGTCTATAAACACAAAAAGGATCTTTCTTCTTATACAGTGGAGAGAAGAGGAATATCCTAAAAAAATATTTTGAGGAAGCAGACTGCAAAACGTTCACCGTAGGCTGCCTTCAAACTGATCATCCCAGCTCTGGAGAAATGCTGTGTTTTCTGTCTGAGGGCTGCTTACTGACTTCCTTATTCAACATAGAGTAGTGCCATGTCAGACCAGCACAGATTTCCATTGACTTCAGTTCTCAGCAGCTGCACAAATTAAACTTTAAAGGCAGATTCTGAACTTACCCTGATGGATGCTATCAGTAAAGCCACTGGAAAAGACTCAGATCATTCTATCAGATGGGATTTACACACACTAACGTGTGCAGAGAAATAATTTGAAAAAACCCTCTCCTCCCTGCACCCTCAGAGAGCAGCTCTGCATTCATCATGCAATTTGACCACGCCACTGCTAACCCCTGTTTTCCTGGGATCCACCGGGAAAGAAGGTATCAGGGTTTTTCATTGCAATGTACATCTATTGCCTGGCAAAGGCATTGGGAGTCTTGGAAAACCAAACCTTTACATTTCAGTAACAGAGAAAAGCTAACCTGGAAGTTTCTAAGGCCTTATATCTGTAACTAACAGATACAATTTTATGTGTTCAACTTCAGACTTTGGGTTAAACTAGCACTACTTGCCTCCACAGGCGTATTTCCTGGGTTGTATCCTTCCCATTTCTGAATCTTTTCCAGTTAGGCCCAGAGCATATATAGGAAGCTGTGAGAGTCTTGCAAGTCAACTCTGCCAAATATTTATAGGCTACAGTTTTTGCATGGGTGATGCAGCCTCCCTAGGACTGAGGACTGGATGACCTAAAGGCTGTGGTCAGTGCTCCTGTGGGAGCTGCACTACTTTGATGCAGATGAAGGACAACGAAGATGTGTGTTTTATTTCCAGCTCTGCCAAAGACCCTTTATAACACATACCAGATAGAGACCACTTCCACCTCTTTGCTTCCCTTTTTTTTGTGCTGGAGGTAAGGCAAGGTCTGTTCTTTTACACCCAGACTCCCCAGCAGCTAGGAGAGGTACAGCTGCACTAGCAGGAAAGATGCAATAGCAGGTTTTCAGGTATACACCCAAGCAAACAGCTTGCTGGGAACACTGTTGTCTCTAAACTTGGTTGTCTGCATGACAGCTTGTAGTGATAACAGTGAAGACAAATGTCTTCAGGTTGGTGAAGCTCATATCACAGTCACCCTGTGCTATGTCCCAAGAAGCTCTGACCATGAATTCATCCCAGTGCAACACCAGCCAGCATATAGCTTTGCAGATTAGACTTAACTCCACCAGCAGTAGCAAATGGTTCTGGTCAGCATGGGAAGCTAAAAGTGTCCAAGACTGTCAGCATAGGTGTGTTTCTGTGTCTGCATGCTGACCAGGAGGGGCTTTTATCTTGGAGCCATATGCTTCTGGGTCCGCTCTCCACTCCACTATGAACTGTGTTCAACAGTCTTTTCTTTACAGCTGAGAAAATCATGGCGGCAGAGAAGGAGATCTGAAAAGCCATATGTCTGTATGTAATTAAAGGCTGTTTATAAAAATGATCACAAGAGATTGTCTGAAACTCAAGGTAAACTTTAACAGAAAACAGGTTTCTCTCTTTAACCCCAAAGAAAAAAATATTAAACGCATACACACTGACCCCTCCACACACATCTACGTAAATTTGGTTTTGCTGTATGAGTGTGTTTGTTGTATAGATAAATATGTGTGTGAGTGAGTGTGTGTGTGCCCATGAAGTTTTTAGAATGGCATGAGAAATACAAAGAGACAGAAAATCAAGAATGATCCATCTGGATGCTGGCAAACTGAGATAATAGCACTCTGAAACGTGCTTAAGCCCTTATCTATGCACAACACCCTGTTTCTATGAATGTACAGCATTAGAACATATGGATGGCCACTTTGAAGTAAAGCAACGCAATTTCAGCAGCCCCTAAATAAAACAAGCATTGTAGCCACACTAAAGGTGACATAATACACACCTTATCTCCCCTTGGCACTTGCTTCAAAATAACATGCGAACAGCACCACTATGCTTCTGATGGTCAGGGAAGAAGGGCTATCCTGCTAATTTCTGGTAGGGTTTGAATCATTTCTGCTCTTTCAGCAAAGATTTTACCTATATTGACATAGATAAATTTGTATAGAAAGAAAAAGCTGCGGAACTTTCTTAGAAGGGGCATATATGGTAATGAAATTGAAAGTGTTGCACCACCAGTATTACATTGCCAGTGTAAGGAACTAATCATAACATACGTCTTTTAATCTGTCCAGTCTTTGGACCTAAGATGTGCAGTTCACCTAAAACTGAATGACTAGTTAAGAGAATCCTGTTCCACTGATTTGATCCTCCACAGTCAGGAAAGCTTTCAACCTTCCTTGTACATGGGTGAGAGCAATGTCATCTTGTGGCAGTGAGTGCCAAAAGTTCATTATCTGCTGTGTGAGAAAGATTTCCTTTTAGTTTCACTGAGTGTCCCCTCCTGGTCTCACAAGGACAGCAAGATTGAGCAGAAACCCTCCACTTCACCAAGGGTTATCCTGTCACTGTTCTCCACCTCTTGCCTAACTCAGAACTCAGAACAGGCTATATTCATCCTCTACTTACAGACATCTCCCCAGCTCTGATTATTTTTGTCGCCTGTTTCCAACCCCCCTCCATTTCAAACAGACCCAAGTGTAATGTTCAGGGCAAGGTTGTCCCTTTGCTTGATATAATTGCATTGTCGTTACTTCAGCACAGTTTTACATTTCATTCTGGTCCTCTCCTGCTTTAATACTCTGATTCTCTTTTTCTGGATTGTTATACCTACTTATTGCTGCACTGTGAGCTGTTGCAGTGGCAGCCATTCAGTGGCAAGCAACTCAGAGGGAAGATACTCCCCTCCCCCTTTCCTGCATCTTTCTACAATCTAGTCATCTATGGTTTTGTTTCTCTCCCCAGTCAGGCTTGATTTGGCTTGTACCCTAAAGGAAGGGAAAGAAAAATGGAGGAAAACTCTGGTCAAGATTTAAAAAAAAAAAAAAAGAAGTGATGTCTATGTGGTAGAATAATGTCCTCAGAACATCCTGACTTGTGAAGTAATGTTTTTACTACATCTAAGCCAAGAATTTAGGAACATTTTTTAAAATGGGAAGGCAATTAGACATATAAAAGATAATACTACTGGCATGAGATAAGACAGCTGATCTCCTAAGGCACTGTCCTGTTAACTGTTGTGGAACGCAGAGGAGCTACAGGCAAGCCAGGGAAAATAATCCTCGTTCAGGGGTAAGCTAATTCAAACATTTGCTGCTCTGGAGAAAGAGATTACGTGTTAAATATATATTATACCAGTCCAGTTCTGTATAGCATGTTTACATTGTATACATACACTCTCTGAGCTGGTGCAGAACAGGAAAATTGGAAAAGCCTCCTGGAGTATTTCAAAACACGCAGTCTTCCCAGGCACAGATTTACCTGCAGGGATGGGGTGAGGGGAGGGCTTTGAGCAGGAAAAGTTGTTAAGTGCTAGTTAAGTTCCCACATCAGCACTCCAGCCTCAGCACACACATGGTCACTGCTCAGCGTGAGGTCCAGCCACCTATTGCCCTACTCATATTTGGGTCATCTTCATGGCTTTCCATGTTCATTTAAGCAGGGGTCCAGTGCTACTCTTAATCGCACTGTTGACTTTTATGTAGCAAGGGCATGAGCATGTGACTTGAATTTCAGCTCCAGCCAAGAGAGAGTAAGCCATTTTTCAACAGCTGGCCATGGGGAACTGTAATGAAAGTTTCTCTAACATATTGCAGTGAGAAAAATCTCCCTGAGCTGGCACCGACTGTGTACCAGACTCATGCAGTCCTCATTCATTTGTTGCGATCAGCAGACCAGTTAGATGGTATGAGCAGGTCACCAGGAGCAACACTTGGAAGCAGCTAACCTGAAACGTGTTGCCCAGTGGGACTCTTACTGACATTACTGAGTGTAAGATTAAGGTTACTTTCTGTGATTAAGCCTTCATACAAACTTAATTATGGTAGTAGTTTGAAATCAAGAACTGAAACCCAGCTAATTAATGGCAAGCATGAGGTGGCCTATTCAAGTCCCACATGGGACCATCGTCTCATTTCATCACATAAATTTCATTAGAAAATGAAAACAAATTACAGAAGAGCAGACATGAAAATCTGTGAAACTCCAGCCAGAGGAGGAGGTTGGTGTCTCAGGGAACATTTTCTGCCTAGAGCAAGGGCTGAGCCTGGGTTGCTTGTTTCCTGCAGCGTCTTGTGTGGTCAATGCAGCCTCAGGAATACGGGCAGTCTTTGCAGACACCTCTCTGTGTTAGCCCAGCCCAGGTGCTTCATGCATGTGTGATGCCTGCATGACATGCATAGACTTCCCTCCCCCTGCCAAGGCAGGACGTACTGTGGTTTAACAAGTCGGAGGATTTCAGCAACAGCTCCACAGCCCAGCCTGTGAGTTTCTGTTGCTGGCACTCACCTGGACTGTTAAGCATGACAGCTCTGGTAAGAACCTCCCTGCCCTCCCAGCCCCCGTGGCAGAGCAGTGCCTTTCCACATAAAGCATTTACAGTACAAGGCCATCAAGAATGATAAAGTATTCAAGAAGCACTGCCTAAGATTGCAGGGGAGTAACTGAGCAAATGGAGAGGGCAAAGCAGCTGCTCTCCTGAGTGTACTCAGGAGCACCTGTGTGCTGCAATTGTTGCCTGGGTGCAGAACATTGCTTTGAGGGCATATTTTTCTGAGGTCGCTTTCCTCAGCCCACCTCCCATTTTCCCATCTAAACATGAGCTACTTTCTGAACTCAGCAAAGCCTTCTGGACCCAGTTGTAATAAGCAATGAGAAAGTACTGACAAAGAAATTAATTTATAACCCATCTACCCCTCTTCAACAGTAGGAAACATTTGTTCCTTCAGGTGCAGGTAAGTGTCTGATTACCACAAATCTCTGGGTATATGAGCTCTGTCCTCCTAGATGCTGTGACGGACAGTGCATTCACCCACTTCCCACGTCATCTCTCCTTGGTCAGCCTGGTGCTTGCCTTTGAGGCCATGACAGACCTGTGCCTATGAAACAAGTACCTGAAGCACTGTGGTACTGCCAGGAAACAAAATCTCCAATGGGAAATCATCCACAGCAGAGCCATACTGGGGATTGTCTTCATAAGAAGCATCGTTGCTTATAAGACTTATACGCAACCTGCGACTGAGTGATTAAAATGGCTTTAAACCACAAGTAAAGACAAAGAGAGGTACCAAAAATCCAAGCATAGGATGTTCATAACAACTAACCCGAATTCACAGCCCAGCACGTAAGTGTTACTGACAGAATGCAGCAAAAGCCCAGGAGTCAGAGAGACGTTGCAGAGAGACACCTGTCCTACAGCAGTGCTTTGCAAGGCAGCTCACACAGCATGCCAAGGCCACTACCTCCACGTGCATACACAAACCAGAACACCACTGTCCATGATATGCAGGACAAGTTGCATTGAGCTTGATGACTATGCCTACAGCTGTAGCGTGGAGAGAAAAGCACTCTGGTACTTGCCACCACAGCACGGGTAAGGAAGATACCACAAAAGTCTGGCCATTTGTTTTTCAAAAAATGTGAGCACCTTAAGGGGTCACTTTTGTAAACAGATTAGACACTGCAAGGCTCTGTGAAATGATGCCTTAATATCTTTAAATCTTTGAGTCCAGATCTTTACAGCCCTGTCACAAAGTCAGTCAATGTTCTGTACAACACCTTTCCAGCTGACATTGCTATTTTAACACTGCCCCCGTCTTATATTTCCCTCCCTTCATTTGTTTTCCTCTGTAACAGCATGACTGTTTAATCAGCCAACAAAAGCTCTGCTGCTCTCTAGCATAACCCTTCGTGCTTCCACCGAGCATTCAGGGCTGTTTGGCTGCCTGTCTGCTGCAACCACACCACAGTTTATGTGTACAATCCATTTATGAGCTCTGTGCTCTCAGGACCTGTCAACACAGGGAATTTATTGTCAAATAAGCTCAGGTGCGAATTCAATGTGCCATCATTATTCTTCCCTAACTCTTTGTGTGGGTTATCTAATTTCACAGAAAAATGCCTTTGAGCTGTTCAACTTAATCCACTTTGGAGGAGTGCAAATAGAGCATACTAACAGCAATGTTTACATAAATAGCTGGTGCTAAATAGCTTTTTTACTCTCTTACCATAAGCCAAAATATTACTTAGCACGTGCAGTCTGGAAAGCCTCTCACCTAATCCCAGCTTGAAACTGAAGTGATGGATCATATGACCTACTGAATACAACGTGCCAGCCTCACTTTCTGAAGGACTGTCTACATAGGGGAGGTCAGTCTGGATTATTTATTGGTTTGAATTGAAAGAGGAATACCTATCCAAGATTAATTCTCTAACTCAGGACGGGGCCCATTTCATCTGACCACACTCCTGATCTGGAATAGATAGTCTAGAGTATCACAAGAGGAATACATATACTGAACAACTGCAAGGTAGGCAAACCTTAATTTATCTAATTTTACATCCAAAGCATTCATCGCTATGACGTTCTGCTAAGCTTGTGTCACATAAAAACTCTCTCAATATGCATCAGTGGAAAAACATAAACATGTTTATTTGTAGGGTTCACAAACACCTGTGAACACTGGGCTAATCTAGGACAGCTGCCCCCACTTCCTGTGCAAGCATTTGTTCCTTTAGGTGTAATTGCTGTTTTTCACTGTCTCCTGTTCTGTTTTACTCACAGCTTTATTATTCGATGACAGCACAGTTTGAATATATGATGCGCGCATTTGAAGGATGTTGTTGCATTTTTTTTAGCAGCCCTGTTCACTAAGATATTCAGATGTAAGGTGTGTTTTTCAGGCACAGTTTTTTAATTCAGGACAGGTTTGGCAGTCCTAGCAGTGTCCACACCACCTCTTGAGTACGTTTCACTGCTTGCTGTCCCATTCCTTCTCATGCATATGCCAGGACAGGTCTGATGTGCAATCAGCCTTTTCATTTGCAAGCTCTGCAGTTGACACTGATCAGTACCAGCTCTGCTTTTCTTCACTTTTCTATACATCTCGTAAGTACTTAAACTGTATCTATCTTTCAGAAAGCACCACAGAGCTTCTGAAGAAGCCGTGCTGTCAGACTTACATTCATACTTATGGCTGGTTTTGTTCTTTTTACTGCTACTGTTATTAATCTATTCCATATTTACCATTATGCTTATTTTTATCAGACTAATAAAAAGTACTTTTCAAAAATATAAAAACCTAAACTAGATAGGACAGACTAATTATGGACCAGAACTCTTGCTCTACATCATTGCTGTTTTTGAAACTTTTCCATCACCATTTCTGTAATTGCATATGATGCCAAGACTCAAAATGTTGAATGTGCACCAATCATCTTTTAGTATAGAACACTTCAGGAGACCAGCTGTTAATGACTCTGCATGTACTTCTCACAGCATGCTAAAATGAACCAATGACTAATTCAATATACCAGATTTCAAAACCTGCACTTCTTTTCCATGATCAAATCTGCAAGACAGAAAGACGAAAGCCAGCTGAAGAGTGTTGCTTGTAGCAAGAAGCATTGCAAACAGAAAGAATATATACATTTTCCTATCATACTAGCCTCCACAAAATGTAGGGGGCTACTGTTTAAAAAGCCAAATTTGGAACACTTGCTGTAAGGTGCGGTACTTAGAGGTAGGAATGGTACATTGCTACTAGTAGGACTGGTGTTAGTGCATTGCAGCATTGACCATGGTGTCATTGCAGCAAACAACTGTCATGTTTCCTGGACTATCCCCATGTAAGGCTACAGGTATATTAACATCTTTTGTTTGAAACAGTGGGGCAGTTGCAAAGAGAAATCCACAGAAATTCCCTCTTTCTGAGCATTGGTTCAGTATGCAAACTGGTTTTGGGATATGTGATGTGGATTCCTTTTGGAGGAAAACTGTTCAAAATCTCTGCTCTGGTTTATAGCAGATGCACTCCAGACCTTAACGGGCACATAAGGGTTTGCACCAATGACTTTTGCTTGCGACTGCTTTGATTCACAAGAGTCTAGATGCTTAATTCAGGGGGCTAGACTAAACCCAGCTTGAAATAAAACCTGAACTGCATACAGGGTAGTTGTAATGATCACAGAACCAAATGTTTCAATCTGCTGCACTGCTCTTTCTTTGCCAAATTCTTTGCTGATGTGGCCAGAGTCCATAAACACCAACAGGATCAATCTTTTTTCCCCTTGTCTTACCAATGGCTCTTCAAACACAAGAAAAGGGGCAGGAATTGCAAAAGATAACACATTTTGAAGATATCCATCCATTGGGCACCCAGTGAAGGGAAAGACAACTGTCCTTGCTGCATGAAATGAACGAGTGCAGAATTAATCCAACCAGATTATCAGAGGCTCAGTGTGGGGGAGGAGCTTGACAACTGATGCCACCATAGGAAAAGCATCGCTCAGTTCCTCATTTATGCGACCCCCAAAACAAGCAGGGGATGTAAACAAAACCTCCAGGTGAAATTATGTCCTCCTTTGGAAGGATGGTATTTATGATGACCTGAATTATGGATGCTTATGATGCAAATTGAGCAATATTCGTTACTAATGTGTTGCTCTATATTTGGACCAAAGTTCCTAAAACTGCAGGCACCGATGCAGGAAATTTATTCAGTCTTTCTTAAAGCCCTGAGTAATCTTGAAATATTTGAAATCAAGTAGATAGTTTTGGGAGATTTATTTTAGAGGTCTGTATAATTTCCATGTAATTATCCATCACTGGGAGGAAGAGAGGACATAAAACTATGCACTATGAAAGTACAGGATGAGCCCAGGATAGCTGCATCTCCTAACTGCTAGTCCAAGTACCAGTTCATAATAGTTCACAAATTTGTTTCACCCAGCCCCCATATTCTACAGAAAAACCACTGCAGAAATACTTCATGGCCATTCCTTCATTCAGGGTCTTTCTCATAGCACCTTTAGTGCTGTGGGGAAACAAAAACATTGAAAAAATCCCATGGACACTGACAGGTGCAACAGAGCTGTCCTTACAACAGGTACACAACTATTTCAAGCCATCTGACGTTCATGCATCCAGCTGCTCTGGCTGTTTTCTGGTGGCTTCTGAAAACTGCAGCTTCAGAAAATATGAACACTCTTTTAAAGGATGCTGCCTTATTCTTCTACATTGTGCCATCATTTAGGGGAGAAAGAACACACACACAGAGAGACTACAATGCCCTGAATGTGGAGAACTGATGAGTATTTGATGCCATTGGTTCTGTTCATTATGATTATTAATAGAACATCCATGTTATATCAGGTGGAAAACCACTCAGTAGAGAAAATAATTTCATTTTTACATGTATCTTAAAGAATCACATTGTACTTCCAGGTTTTAGTTAGAGATTTAACAATTTTGAAAAAATATGTTGTCTAAAAATCAAATAGGTCATTAAGGTGTCATTAATACCACCATAATTATCCTAAGGCACAACATCTTACCCGTTTTCTGATTCCTTTGCATTATTATTCTGAATAGCTTCAACTATTAAAACAGATTCCGTGTCTTAAAAGGCAGACCGTGTTTTGACGGGTAGGACATTTCTCTAGGACTCAGAATATCTGCTCCCAGGTGTTAAGCGGTATGGGCTACTCATTTCACTCCCCCTTGTCTGTACTTCCAGAACTTTGCTGTCTTGCCTAGTAAGGCTTCACGTACTTTGAGACAGATATTGCCTTTTATAAATCTGGACAGCATGCAGACAACTGGACAGAAATACAAGGGAACTAACTCACTTTCAGAGTCCCTGCTGAGGACTCTCAGGTGTTGCTCTAACAGAAAACAAACAATGACTCATGTCAGCTCTGGAAGCAGCTAAATAGTTTTCCTTTAATAGAGAACACAACATGTGGCTCATAGCCTGATTGCTTCTGAAGGCTCTAAAACAGCCTGACACTAGCATCCAAATATTTGTAGTTCATCTACAAATATGAAATGGATTTCATGTTCTTTTCAGCTTCCGAAAGATATTGAAGCATAGATTCTTTTAACATTTTACATTTACACTGAAATGGACTTTCACTACTAATACTCACAGCTTCATTGACTATTTCTTTATGGCTGTTGCATCTGCAACTGAGATAGATACAATTCAGACTTTCTGCTTCTGTTTTCAAAGAGCTGTTGCAGAAGGCTAGACTGACCGTGTTCAGAAAAACGCTCTTCTTCTGTAACAGCTGTAATTCACAGGAAGAGGAATCCCTTGTGCATTAAGACTATGATGGATGAAGAACAAGTAGCATTACAGAGGAAGTAAAATTTTAC
>WAAD01029247.1:0-29381 GCA_013389945.1 Fregata magnificens | reverse complement strand
GCCCAAAGCATTATCCATTTCATAATACGATAATAAAACACCACCAGAAGGTCATGTCTGCTGTTTCAAGCCACAACAGCATGTAAACCAAGGGAAATACTAGTCAGCTTAAAGTAGAGGATTTCTCTGAAAACAAGAAGTGGATCTTTCCTTATGGTACCTTATGACATCTTAAATGAACAATGGAGAGTTTCAAGAGGTAGCATCCCCTCACTGCCCCTGCCCTCCAAATGTCAGGAATTAGGAAGGCTCTAAAATTCACAGCAAAATGTCATTTATGAATAGACTAAAAATTAATGACCAGTGAAACAGGTCAGACAAAAAAAAAAAAACCAAACACCCAAACAAAACGCAATCACTTTTAGGAAAGGCATACCTTTTAATTCTCCCCAAACACCTATGCTTAGAAAGGAAACTGAAGTTGTTCATGCACCATTACTAAAACCAACAATCTACTTCAACAATATGCTGCTGGGTATTCTTCTCAAACAAAGTAAAATATAATAAAATATTTTACTTTTGTTTTAAACATGATTTTTCTTACTGAATGTGAATTGATCTACTGTCTATCTAAATGTTCACAATTCCATCATGGAGTTAAAAAAACCAAAACAAACAAAAACAACAACAAAAACCCCAAACCCAAACAAAACCCAAAACACTGGCTAGTAAAAAAATGAAATAAATAGGAGATTGTTTATTATATGGTATATCACTAAACTGATAACTGTAAGTAAACAAATGGCTCTCTACTTATTTTGTTTGCTTAATGAGCAGACTAAAAATAGCTGAACAGTGGCAAAAACTTTAAAGTCAGAAGGTGTTCACTCTGTCAGGAAATCACCTTACAAATATATGAGAAAATTAGTACCGCTACAAGAAATGTTTGTTTCAATATTCAGAGGAGTTAATGAATGTTAACTGATAATGGTAGACAGCAGCAGTATGTAATTACATTTCTAAACACACCTTACCAAATCACTTCTAAGCTAAAAGAATCACTTGTTCTATTAATTTTCATTGGTTATCAAACATCTGTAACTGTCACCTCTAACAGGTGTTTGGTAATCTAACAGCTGCACTAAGAACTAAAAAAAAAAAAGAAAGAAAGAAAAAAAAAAAAAGGACAGAATCACAATGTGCTTTCTGTAGTGCCGCTACCAACCTCTCAGTCTACCACAACGCAGAACCTCTTTGCCTAAATTCTGAAATGCAACCTTAGGCTCAGTGTTGGGAGTATCTTGCATCTAAAAGATATTGCCATCAACATCCAGAAACAATGCACCAGAGAACATACTTGTTATGCTAAATGAGGCTGCAGGAATGCTTTAAACGTAAATGAAGGTTTATAGCTATAAGCATCATGATCCAAAAGAGCACCTACCAACCTTGCCACCAAGAAATTTCTTATGTCCTCTCTTTTCTCACAGTATGTACATCCAACATTCCCATTAACTCTGGTCCCTCCCTTTTCCATTCCCTCCCTTTCTTCAGACATTGGTCTGTCTCCCTCCTTGTGATCCAGTCCACTTCCTAGCATGCTCAGGGCTTCAGATATAGCATTTCATGTAGTAGGCATCAGTTCCACATATCATCATCTTGCATCTGGAAAGAGACAGCAGGATGAACAGACTAATGTTTGAAGTGGGAAGTTCTTCAAAGTAGATTTAAACTTTTGGGAAAGTCAGGTGAACCACATCTCTAAATGTCCTGAGAGGAGCTTTGAAATATCTAACTTTCTGCAGAGAGTTTGTACAGAGCTTCCCAGCAATTCTAAGGAGCAAAGTCTATGCATGTTGAAAGTGCAAGAAACTGCCTGTAAAAATATCTCAAAATATGGATGTTTCAATGAGTTTCTACTTAAAGTTAGAATAGAGCCAAACAAATAAACTTAATTTTAATCTTTTGTTCTTCCTGAAGTCACTGAAGTGACAAAAAAGTCACTTTTGATGTTGAAGCTTCTTCCTAACTGCTCAGAAATTGCACTGCAGAGTGAGTTACCAGGTTTATGCAGAGCTTCTACAGGAAGAGCTATCTTGAGAGTGAAATCCTCATCATGAAAAGAATTTACTCTTGCCTGTCTTTAAAGGAAACCAAAACAAATCTAAAGATAGTTGATTGTGGGCTAGAAAACATACAGGGCCTGCAGTAGCAGTGCCACCATATATAACTCAGTCAATTCAACAGCTATAGTGCCTGTGGTCTTTTGCAAAGTTGCGAGGTACAAAGAAAGGAATGAGATGAATAGATTGGTCACTATCTGATGACTGAACTGCTCAGAAGTCATACACAGTCAGAAGGCATACACAATTTTTATTGACAATTTACCCACAATTTGAAAACGCTGCTGGTGGTAGATGGTGGCTGGAGCTACAGTCTGCTTGATCTGTGAGAGTACTGAGAATCTTGCCCTAGGTCTTCGCTTGACATAGAAAAGCAAGTGCTGGTTGATTTGTTTATTCCTGAGACAAATTCAGCTGTAAAACATATCCTCTTTGTCTTATACCCAGGCATTCCACAAGACTGTTTGACTTAAGGTAGAAAGCAAAATACTTCAGAATATCTGTTTGCCAAAGTAGCTGCAACTGCATAAAAATAGTAAGACTATGACAACAGGACCTAATCTGTAACCATCAGATGTACCATCCACATGGATGAACCTTTAACAACAGCCTGGTCAAATCAGAACAGACTCGTTCCAGCCAAGGAAAAAACAAGGTAATCCTTTGGATCAGATTGCTTTCAATCTACAAAAACACATCTGGTACTTGTATACACATAAACATGTTTGGAGCACAGGAAAAAAAGAGGACACCCACCTTGGTTCTGGCTTTCCTTGTCCAAGGGCTCTCAAGCCTGGCCATTGCTACCTCAGAGACTAAGAACCACCAAACACTGTGGCATCAGACCAACCATATCATATGCCTAACACTTGGCTAGTATATTTGATTAATGTTTGATTTTTCATTGTTAAAAGACATATTCATTAGTAGTTGAGCATAATTAAAAGCTTGGAGTTTTCAATCACAACTGGCATCTCAATCTCTCCAGATATTCCCATCACAGCCATGCCCAACTCTCCCCAAACGTTGAGAATTGCAACAATTTCCTCCTCCTACCACTGAAGGGGGAGGAGATTGGCTGAAGAAAGTAACAGGGACTGTTAGAGGAAACCATGATATGCAGACCAGAAAAACTCTTATGCACTCTGCAAGTACTACAAGCCTCCAAAACTCTCTCAAATTATGGCACTAAACGTAGAGTGTGCAAATGATATTAAGAGCAGCATGGAAGTCTATCCAGATGAGAATTCCAGGTGGTAACGGTGGCGTTACTCCGCTTGTCCCATGAGCAAACGGTAACACTTCTCACCACTTCAACCACAGACTTAGCAGGAGAATTACTAGTCACTAAAGCTGCCAAGTGCAAAGTCTGGTGTTTCTTAGGTTTGCCTTTGATGTCCAGCAGGATTCACTTCAGACACAGAAGTCCAAAGCCAGGACTGCAGGGATTAATAGAGTACTCACCTGAGATATAATTGTTACTGAAGCAACAGAGACAATAAAAAACCCCACTGAATTTAGAAGGATATTTTGCACAAAAAAAAGCCGCTCTTGCACTCCAGTGTGGATGTTGCATGCACTAGGTATGAAGACTATTATCAGTCTGGGAAAACCAAAGGAATATAGATCAGACAAATCAGTACAGTCATCAAGATGATATCTGTGACGCAGCAGAAAATGTGCTGTGGCAAAGAATATTCCAGTCCTAGCCAGCAGTTGAAATTAACTCTGACCATTTCTTGCCACAAATCAAGCATGAGAGAGATGGGAACTATACAGGTGCCCAATGGAATTAAGAAAAAAACATCTTTGATCTCAAGGGCCTAGATATAATTACATACACATATTGAGTGCACATATGAACAAACAAGTGAAGGAGAACTCAGTTTTGCTGCAAACAAAAGCTTACAGCATGTTATCTAAAAAAGAAAGGAGAATTGACAAATTACCTGAAAAGATGGAATAAAAGGAATTCAGCTTTTTCTGAGCTTGCCAACCAAGTTTCTGAGGTACATTACTAACTGGATAAATTACAGGACTTCTGTTTTTATATACAAAGTGACAACCCGGTCCTATAAAGAGACATAAACTATCTCTCTCTAAAAGAAAAATTATTTTCAGTCTCAATGTCTTTCTGAAATTAAGCTTCAATTATAGGGCTTTTCCTTTTCTGATCCTTGCTGTCATTGCAACCACACCCCCATAAAAGCCTTATCTCAAGTGCTAGCATGAAACAATGGGATACCACAGGTCCACTTTTGGTAAGAGGGGAACCTGACAGCAAAGGCAACACAGGTACCAACACACGCAGTACTCCTCCATTTTATTCAGTATTGCATCACATTTTGATTTTCATGAATGTATTCCTGTTAGAGCACTGAAATTTAATAAATATGTTCACAACCGAGGCACGTGTACACAAAAACGCTTACATGTCCAAATGACCACCTGAAAACACCGTATGTCCCGGAGGTCACTCGCAGCTATGGAACAGAGCATGTAACCACCGACACACAACCCTCTGCTTTGTAATGTGATGCAAGTGAAATGGCTCTCACTTTGGAGGAAACACAGCTCCCCGCTGTTTGACTCACAAGACCCACATGCCACAGGGCTCGCTGCACTTTACCCATCAGAGGGCTGAGTCGTCCTGGGACTGTTTTCAGCCAAGAAAGGCCTCAAATTTTAGGCAGTTTAAATTATTCTCTGCAAAGATTAAATACATACAAAATGCTTTCTCATTTGTTATAAACAGAAATAAGCAAACAAAAAAAATCAAAGGGCTGTTATGCTTCTTTACAATTTCTCAGATTAGCAAAACCCCCAAAACCATGATTTATGACATGAAATGTCTGTATCTGGACAGACCTGGAGACAGAAATAGTCTGATCAAGGTGCAACTTTTATAATACTGAATAGTAGGCGATGTTATGTGCAACACACAGCTGAATGGATTGATGGAATTGATTTTATAAAGAGTTACAAACAAAATAGTCCAAAATATTAACCAATAAGCATGTGCCTGGGTGGAAATGCCCTATTATAAAATTACTGTAAAGATCCCCAAACTGTTCACGGGAGAAAAAAAGTCCAATTTTCCGCATAACCTGACAGTTCGGAGTTCTGATAATAAGATCCAAGGAACCTGTAAACCCAAGGCTCTAATTTTCTTATGGCGACTGTGTAATATTTTGCAAAGTAAAATTGACTGAGATGGAAGCTATTTTGCATGGTACAGTGGCGATGGCTAACAAATGAGAGTTTTGTGGGCTGAATGTTAGTCCCCTGCCTCATCTGCCACCCCTAATGACAGCAGCCACCTGCTGTTTTATTGTCACAGCTGGAGCCGGTTCACACTCCTTGGTGCTGAGCTCTGCCCATGAGCGCCAAGCTCTCTCCTCGCCTCATTACTTTGATGAACTTTTTATGGTCAGCACCCATGAAGACCTCATCTAGGACTATACAACCTAGATCGGCTTCAGGGAGTGCTTCCAGCTAGCATGAGGTGATAATACACAGTGACACCATGGCTGCTACTGCCTGTCACTTCGTCAAGTCATTGTACTATACTTCTGGCTCTACAGGGCCCTCAACAGGTAAAATGCCATGAAATTCTCCTATATAATAAAGTTCACTCTCTCTTTTTCACATTGCAATACAGAGATCACATCCTAATAGCAAATTTAGCTTTTCAAAGATAGATACTAAAATAAAAAATGTATCATGCTGTTTACTACATATAACTACAGACAAGAAATTTCTATATTCCCTAGACATAAACCTGCTGCCTTCCTAAAAAAAATATCCTGGCATTACAGAAAGTAACCATGAAAACCATATTATGGCTTGATTAACACCACCGAATAGGGAAAAAAAAAAAAATTACATGCATTTTAGAAGAGAAGGACCATTTTAACTTAAAGAACAGAAAGCACAAAACCAAAAATCAAGCCACTCAAATAAAATTATTACCCAAATGAATCCACAGTGGAGAATGATATATGCTACTACCCTCCCTCCAAAAAAACCCTCCACACTTCTACATATATTAGATATGATAATATTTCAAATCAAGATAACAATGAAGCAAAGCTTTTTACATCTTTTTACTTAATCAGAGCAGTCTGTTACTATTTTCTGCTAATTTAAAAGCAAATATAGTAATCCGTTCCTTTTCAAAATATTTTTGTACTAACAAACACTCCGAATCTCCTGAGCCTGTATACATTTTTAAACTTCATCATAAATTTTTTTATTGACGCATTTAGAGCGGACTGGTTTATGCTCGATCACTGAAATTTAACTCCAGGTTTACTTTCAGCAGTAGAATAATCTTTCTGTTGTCAACAGAGCTTTACATTTGCCCGTATTTACATATATCATTAAGATTAATGTATGTGCTATTAATAATAATTTCATTAACATTCTGAAATCATCAAATAACATTTTGACTTTTGAATGGCTGTAGGCTATTATAAGCCTAAAAACCAGAACATTTTCAGTATTCATTGTGTAGCAATCCAGCTGATCAGTTTTGACAAATTCATGCAATGTTATAAGCCATTAAACTTCATTTAGTTTCATTTAAAAATTCCACCTAAAACCAAAAAGCAACTGCCTTTTTTGTACAGACAGTACAATTTCCAATAAATACCAGCTCCCAGGATCCTCCAAAAAGTAACTTTTTTAATATTTTATTGAAATGTTTTTAAACTTCTCATAAATAGAGTTTTTGAAATAATATTATTGAGACCACTGACCTAGCAAGAGTTGAGCACCTCTAATGTGGTATGGTGCAATTTAGCCCCTCCTGAAGAGGGACAGTGCTGCGGATACCCTGTGCTTCACATAAGACCCCTACAACAGGTGGAACCTTAAAAATGTTGCTGAGCACAGATATTATCCTACATTTCTGAGAATTTACTTATGCAAGCCCTTCTTTATTAGCGCTTTTTAAGTGTGACCTAAACTGCAGTTGAAGAGCCAGAAGAAATAATGATTCAACAAAGGTTTCCATTCTGCTAAAAGCTGAGCACCTCCCATACAGTCCTGAAAAGTATTCAAGAGAACTGGAGAACACACAGAACCTCGCGTAACGAGGACCTAAGATGTATGAACAATCCCGTTAAATATAAACACCACCAATTTCTCTACCAATACAATTTCAACAAGCACTTGTCTTCTGCACAATGAGTTCAACAAGAGAACTTCTTGTGAAGCACAGTGACATATTGATCACATCCTTTGGAGAGTCCAACAACAAAAAATTGCTTTTAGAAGAAAAAGGAATTCCCTTCTTTTGACTAGATGATGTATCTGTCAAACACATAATTTGTAGGACTCATTTCGTACCCTTAAAAATAAACTATCAAAGATGCAGCTTGATCAGTGCAGGGTAAGACATTACGAAATGGACAAACTACCTCAGTGGAACAATCAATGGTTTCAGCAGAACAATCTCATAATGGTGCTGGCAATTAAATAACAATGTCTGAGAGATTTTTTTCCTTTTTTTTTTTTTTAAAAAAAACCAGTAGTGTGTCAGCTGTAGTATGCTTATTGCATGCTTTGTGATATGACACACTTAATCCATCTAAAAAGTTTCTCTTTTATCATTCTCTAATCCATAATAAAACTCTAAAGCCACAGTTAGCTAGGTATTTATTCTCCTGTTATAAAGGAATTTGTTAAAGGATGCATGGCTATCCAGACTAGCTATATTTGCTCACTGCCTTACAATAAGTAGCCTGCATGCATGTATAAATATTTGGAAATATCCTTCCTTTGCAACATTGTGTTGCCTTGGCGTTATGACTGTGTTTTAGAGTTGTATTCTAAAATATAACTTCAATTTACCCAGCACTTACAGTTCACTGGTCTGTTTTCCACCAATTTTAATTTTAGTCGCTATTATTTATAGTTCATTTTCCATGCCTTTTCAATTGTGATTTTTTTCCAATGTGACAACAAACGTCAGTGCCACTTCTGATGGTGACTTTTATTGGAGTAAGAAAAAACAAACTTCTAAAAGAAAAGCTATCAGAAAATCATCAGACAGTAACAACTTGTGGTCAGTATCAAGATGAGGTGCATGTGAACAGACAGTCTGGAGGTGTCAGGATTTGTATCCAGTTACTAATCCCCTGAGCCATTCAGCCCCCTGAACGATAAATTTCTATAAGCTGATCCCTCAACCCATCACCAGCTGGTCATGCTACTGCATTCCAACAGTAATGATGAAAAGGGAAGCACCTTACATTTTCTGTTTAAATCTCTACGATACAGAATAGTCATGGTGGAAAGTCCCCAGACCTCTTTTCTCATCTACTACATCGAAGTTTTGAAAATGCTTCCTACGAAAATAGGAATAGGCATATGAAATTATTTGACTTAACATAAATATTCTGTCTTCTGTACTTACTCCGAACACACAAAGAAGCTTTCAATGTACATATTTTCCTTGTACTGAACAGAAATACATGTCAATCTCAAAAAATGGCTAAACTTCTACGCCTGCTGTTAAAGAAAAAGATATTCATACAAAGGATATCGGAGACAGTGCTGAGGAATTGTTCACCCTTTAAAAACTATTATCTCTGTAATGCTGCCAGTGCCAGTGTCAGGTTGGGCAATTAGCCAATTAAGTGTGAATAAGATCTGCCAAGAAGCTATTTTATTTTTGCCTCAGAATATTTGTGTATCTGTGAGCTGGTGTGTTTTTGTGTTCATGCATCACTGGAATCTGGTTGTTCATGCCAGGTTTTCTTATCATACTTTTCTGCCTCTTTGAACTTGCACATTCCTGCAATACAAAATGAACACATGTCTGCTGATAATGTCAACATACATTCACAAGGAGAGATTTTGTGTAACTAGATCTAAAGTAGCCTTTTTTGTGTTCATTACCTGACCCTGTCTGATTACACAATGCTAGAAGGAGCTGTTCATGGGAAGAACTCCAATACCACAAGCACCTCTAGGAGATGTTAAAAGACAACAGGTGTGGAAGGAATTAGCATCCGATTACAATATCCCTAGCTAAATACTCTCCTACAAACACCATTTTTACATGTTATCTGAAGGAAATTCTCACTTCTCATAGCAGACCAGGTTCAATGGGGTGCTGAAAGCATCCTGTTATCTCTTTAATTTAGATCCCGTTATGCTTTAGACTCCTGTACATCCATCCAGGAAACTCCACTTGGAAATATGAGTAGGTACAAATGCATTTAATGCACTCTGACTAGGGCTACTGCCTAGAAAGCCTGCAGACATAACCAGTTTTGTTCAGGGTTTTTTTTGTTTGTTTGTTTGTTTGTTTTGGGGGGGTGGGGAGGGGAGCAGGGCAGACTCACCAACTGCAAACCTTTATCTTAATTCAATAGCAAAAGTACAATCATTCCAAATCAGGATCCTTCAACAGTTTTGATAGTCATTCAAAATTAAAACCAAAGCAAAAAAGATATACACAATTTGTAAATCAAAACTGAACAGTGCCAAGGACAAACAGAAGTATGAAAAACCGCTTTCATAACATTTCAGAATACAGATATTAACTGGCATTGAAGCTACCTTCTTGAATACCTATTAGAGAACTTCACAAATCTTAACAGTACTGACAACTCATTCAGAATTTACCATCACTTACGCCAAAAAGACATCCTACTTTTCAAGAAATGTGTTTAAACAGCCCTGATGAAAATTAGTATATTTTGTAAAACTGTAAATACATTTAAGGCTAGTGAAAGTAATTATCTAATATTACTGCCTGTAATCAGGAGTTATGGAGGAAGGTAAGGTACAAGTTAGTAAATACAGCGCTGATAACGAACTTCAAACTCATAGCTGTTAAGTCTCTTATCATGGCACTACATACATGAAGCACGTGAGTGATAAACACTCTTAGACAGGGATTCACAGCCAAGACTGCCATTTTTCCTAATAAATCCCACCAGTCCAGAGAAGAGGAACGATGTGCTTAGCTACAGCACGAGATAACCCCTAGATTTGTCAGAACATGCTACAGTTGCTGTGCCTAAGGGTGAAGCTGGTACAATAATACATCATTACACACTGAAGATCCAGTTCGTGCTTGCTAACTGTGTTTGTCACGTACCCAGCAGCTGTACTGGAAAGGAACCTGCCTGCAGGAGGGCCAATGTTACCGCTCAAGAACTCCACCTGAGAAGGGTTGTTTCACTAAATGCTATCAACTTCTCCATGGATCCCCTCAGCAGGAGATGTTTAGAAATGAGATGCATCACCACCTCACTCTTCCCTGTTCTGGGATACAACTCTGAGCAGAGAAGGGACCAACACCACCTACACATCTTTGCCCTTGCTTTTCATACAGTCTGTGCCAAAGGGGAAGAAGGGCTAGCATGCATTCATTAACAGAAGTGAACAAGCAAATTCCTTTGAGTATTTTTCAGGTTAAAATGGAATTCCTTTTTTCAGCATTCTTCTTATGTTTTGCTATGTAAGTCTGCAGCTCTTCCATTTGTGGTTGCCAAAGAATTCTGCTTTTTTTATCACTTTCGTAAGCAGGAACACAGCATTTCTTCTTACCTTTTTGTAGCCGCATCACTAAAAATAGGATTATAAAACATTCAGAAAGCATGTATTTCATTCCAGCAACAAGTCGAATTAAACTGAAAATATTCATTTTTAAAAGATTTTAGAAGATTTGATATTTTTGTTTCCAATGCATCTCTAAATTAATGCAAACCTACTTCCTCTGAAGAAGAGAGCAAACAAGTGTTGGTTTCACTACAGTACATATGATCTAGATACCAAGGTCTAATCATAACATATTTATCACCATCTAGCATTTGGCTTGTATATGATGTCCACAGGCACTTGTAGTGATAGCTGTCAAACTGCATTCTATTTCTGGCATAAATGAGCATAACAACAAGGACAAGAAATGGAGTGCAGTATAGAGTAACAACACAGCCTGGAATTTAGCCCATAGTAAAGAAACAGTCAAACTCATTATCGACCTCAATGGTAGAGGTTCATGCTTACAGTGGCAGAATATTTCAGAAGTCACCAAGCTTCATGGGGTTTGTTTCTATTAAAGGTGCTAAAAATTCTTTTAGAAATACAGTAGCCTTCTCCTTTCCTTTCTCTTTCACCATATCAGAGATCAGAAAATCTTAGTCAAGCCATGCGTGCTCCTGGAGAAGGAGGTCTAAAAGGACGTGACCCACCCTCCTCGTATTTCACAACTCCTTGTTCCAGTGCTATTTAAGCATAAGTGTATTTCAAGTATTCTATATTAAAAAAAATGGGGGGGGGGGAGAGAAAACCAGATTATCAGTGACTAAGTTCCTAGTTCTTTTTCAAAGTCTTGTCTATATTCCATACTTTTAATATTCTAGTTTAATTTGGCAGTAACCTTTCTTTCCTCCTTGGTCTGCTCATAGTCACTTTTCTATTACTCCCTTTTTTACTTCTCCCTTGAACTGGAGATATTCCATATCTGTATACCTCAAAAGATTTTGCAAGTCTGCATCCATCACTCAATCTTACTTAGAGGGAAACCATGATTCTCAGATGCAAAGATTAATTTCTACTCAACCCTTCCAAATACTAGCAGTGATAAAGATGAGGTAGTTTTAGTGGCTGGGGAAAAAACCCAACCAACCAACCAACCCCATAGCACAAAAAGAAGAGAATATTGCTTAGCCATGCGTTGCATTACAAGAAAGTAGTGATGGGGAAAGCGGCCAGTAGCATCACCTACAACAGTATATGGTCCACTGGTACATGATTAGTCAAAGTCCTTCCATTTAAACTGGAGGTTCATCTAGCCTTGACAGGCAAATGACAGAGCATGTGCATCATTCAGAAATGACTTGGGTTATTGACAGTGCAGAGAAAGTCTCCTATCCTTTACGACATTTCTGAAGAACAGAGGCCACAATTAGAAAACATATGTACTAAGATTCACCTCTCTTCCTCAGATCGCACTTCCCTTAATTTTTTTAAAATAGATTATTAAATTTATATATGTCAAGTTCCTGACAGCTTGTTGTTTCCCCATCTTCCGTCATTCAGTGGTGAATGCGTAACAGGTAAAAAAATACACAGTCCTCTTCTGCAGCAACAAAGTCCCAAACCAACCTTGGCACCTTATACAACTAACAGTTGCCCCATGACCCAAAAGTCACTAATTCCATTAGTTCCCAGGGAAGTAATGGGTATTTGTTCCTGAGAACCTCTTGATAAATAAATAAATAAATAAGGAGAGATGACCAGATGTAACCAGACTGAGAGGCTTAAAAATTTTTTTCAGTCCTTGAAGCAGCATCTGGTACCCAAAGTGAGTTTTATCTGTCTTACAAGTAGTCACACCAAACCCACACAGATATACATGAAGAACACCTGCTAAGGCTTCAGAGACAGTCTGATACAGAACAGTGTAGTTGTTCAGCAGGAAACTGAAAAATGAAAAATAGTAAGCCTAAAAATCAGTGGACTGCATGCCAGGCAGAACACATTGCAATTCTGAGCTATATAAACAGAGACAAGTTAAAGGGCATCTAATCTTCAAATTCTCTAAATTAGTTACACTAAATCCTATACCAATTTAACTGTTACAGTAAATCCTTAAAATAAATATTACTCAGCAAAGGCCATGGCAACTTGTGCTATATTGGTAAACCCCTGGCCACCTGGAATGAGATCAAACTCATTCAGTATTCTTGAGGGCCTGTTCTAAAAAGTAAACTTTGTATTGCAGACATGGGGAATATTTTCACCTGAAGGGCGATTCATAAACAAATATGTAGTCACCTATGGCAGTGACCACCACCAAATTCATTTTTCATCTTTACAGATAACAAATACTTCTGATTACTCAATACATATGTACATATGGATGTATAATTATATATTGATTAGTTTAGCTTTTAGCATAATATATGAATGTATTGAATTTCTCCAGAGTAACAGATAACATTTTTTAAAAATTATACCAATAGACCATTAGCATTACGAGTGAATTTATTTTCCCCAACAGTGCTAAAGATATGCAAAATTTTCATTTTTCAGAGTTGCATAGTAAATGATTAACACCAGCTCTGCTCATTATCTTGCTTAACAAAACTTCTCTAAGAACAAATAAATCAAAAATGCCTCTAACATTCCCGAATAAATAAATTACAGACCTGTTCAGTGGCAGCAATGATATTTTAAAAAGCTTGTGCAAGCTCATTGTAAAATATTTTTACAAAACTGCAATTTATAACAAAACTGTCCACTTTTTTTATTTTCTACCCAGTTTTACTCAAAGAAGTACCTTTTGCAACCCAAGAAACTTTAAAACAGCTACATATCTGGAAACATTAACCCCACGTTCCAACATGTTACCATATACAAGTAACGATATGATAAGAACCCTCACTGCCCATTTTACAATGGGATTTGTAGGAGAACTGCAGCTAAATGAAACAACTATTATCTGATAGGATACCAGATTTCCATCACTATGAATGCATGCTATGTATTTCGTATTAGAAATACACTGCTTGTCTCAGACTTTAGAATTCTTTTTTTTTTTTCCATTACACATGGACACTGAAGTCAGTCTGCAAGTAAAACACCCTGCATTCCCTATCCCCACTAGAAAAATCTTTACCTAAAGAAGGAATCTCCAATTTTAAAGATTTAGTGAATTGCCTTCCTACCTTAATCCCCATGCTCAAAGGAAAAAACTTTTCTTTTTTTTTAAATATTTATATTTACAGGGTAAAAACACAAAGCCTTTTCAACAAAACTGCATTTTGTTGTAGTCTGAGGTCAAAATAACCATTGCTGTGAGAAATGCACACATCACAGAAAGATTTTCCTCCTCAAAAGAAAGTACCAAAAAAATGTTTGTTCCCTCTTTAGAACAAAGAGCAAAACAAAACACAACCTGTAATACAACCGTAATAAAATGAAACTGTAATCTGTTGCTAGTTTCCTACCAGCCCACAGATTTTTCTTAGCATTAAAAAACAGCATGTAAATTAAGGTGACTGAAACATGCTTTCAGCGAGCAGAGTAATATGGTAGCTATTCATCACCTGAAGTCATAAAACACTAGGTCTTGTCCTTAGCATATTCTAATGAAGCCTATCATGCAAATGAGAGTGACCTTTTCCGTGCATTCTGCAAGTTCACATTTATGTGAGGAGTATATATAGTTTGCCAATACAAACTAGCCAAAGACTGCGTAATTACTGTAATCAATTAGTAGTTAGTGTCGCTCTGCTCATTTGTGGCTAATGTCAGCTACACCATTTTTGAGAAAACCATCCTGACAGCCTCTTTCTGTTGTTTTTGTTGCTCCTGTTATTCTGCAACAAGAAAACAAGATACACAAGCCAAACTTCTCAACGTGGAAGCACAGTAGCATTTTTCTAAAATGCTTTCTCTTAAAGTGAAAAGTAAAAATAAGACTCGCTCCTGTGATGGGTAGAGATTCCCCAGTAAAGTTTCATATCCTTAAAATGACATTGAAGTTTTCCGCCTGTAAAATGAAACATTAATATTTAAATATTTAAATGAAGGACACTCTCCCATGAGGCAGTTCAGACCAAGTAAGGAAGACTTGGTAGAACTTAGGCACTCTTTTCAATGGATGAGTAAACAGGCCTTACCCTCTGCTCAGCAACAGTCTATTTTGTAGACAGTTATGGATAGGAAACATTACTGGAGCTGGTAATTAAAGTAAAAACTAATACTGTCTCAGAAATGGGGAATTTTGTACAGGAAAATCATTTATCATGCCTTACAGTTCCCCACAACTGAAATGAATTATCTTCTTATTTAGCACGTCTATTTTATCCTACAATATCTTCCAAACTGAAACAAGGCCCGCTTGCTGTTTTTCATATCAAAATCGAGTAGATATAAAGGAAAGTTATGCCACTATTTGAAATAAACTGCCTATGTAGCATCTGATAAGAAAACAGAACTTTAAGGTTTTGCATTCTTTTTATACTCACACCCTTTATAATGGTCATATCTGACTGGTTTAGGAAACCAAAATCAACTCTTTGCAAGATCAGAACTGTACATTAAAAACAAAACCAGATTTGTGTCATAAGAAATCAATGCACATTAAAATAATTCTATTCCCTGATTTTACCTCTATGCTGAGAAATGTAAACTTTTTTTTTTTGCTAAGAAAATACACTGTTAATGCACACCGTTGCTATGTGTACACATAAACGCGTGCACTTTATATATAGCATATAGGTATACTGTGCAGCAAAACAGCTTCTAACGTCTTGCTATTTTTTGTGGTATGATGAATGTTATCATCAATTGTTTTTTCACTCAGCAGAGAACTGCAGGTTTCAAATGGATATATTACAGGGACAAGAAAACAGTGGTTTTTCTGATGAGAGAGTAAAGATGAGTTTTGGTTCTTTGCATGCTCATATCACACAGCCAATGTGAACATTTCTATTTTACAAAATACTCTGCAGTAAAGCAGTTGCAATGCATGTAACATTTGGCCAATTAAAGCATCAGATATAGAGAACCATTTATAAAAAAATTTCTACTATCAAATTCTAAAATTATTAACAAGTAAGATTAAAGAAAAATGTCAACATACAATACACACTCATGTGTATTAAGACATAGGAATAAAGACATAGGAATAAAGATATTTGTGTGTGGCACACTAACACAAAGGTAACTGAATTGATACAACTGAAGTCAAAAGTAAGAGGTGAAAGCTGAGACCTTCCTTTTTCTTCATTCAGATTATAAGAATATTCTTTAAATAGAAAATTAGTATGTTTCAACTGTAAAGGTAANAAAAAAAAGATTTTTTTTTTTTTTTTTTTTTTAAAAAGCTTTTTTTTCCCCCAAGGTATCATGAACTTCACTGGAAGCTGTCACAATGGTGAGAGCAGCAAAGGCAGGCAGGCGGAGGGACAGAGCCTGTGCTGGGAGGTGTGTGACACCCGGCACAGGTCGCACCCAGCACAGACATGAGGAGAGCGGTGCAACCCCTCCTGGTGCCACCTCCTGTTCTCCTTGGCTAACCTGCTCCTGCTGTACTCGGTACAGTCAAGCAAGAACATTTTCACTGACGGGCGCTGGTGCCAGGGCTGCAGCATGGGGCAGACGGGGGCTGGCTATCGCACTCAACCTTTCCCATCTCTTCCCCTCATTTGCCGCCTGCCTGCGGGCAAATCATTCGGGATCCAATTCTGAGCACACTAAAAATAGTTATATTCCCTCCAGTTTCACTAGGAGCAAGACTTCAGTGGACTCTTCTGGTTTATTCAACCATAAAATGAGAATACTACTTATCTGCAGCATCGGAAAACTTGTTTAGCCTTGTTCGTAAAAATGCTTAGAGATATTCCAAGGGGAAAAAAAACTTTTTTTTTTTTTTTTTATTTTTTTTTTTTTTAAATCTGTTCGGCAAGAAAGGAGCATTACTTATAGCTAATCTTGTGTCCCAGTAACTAAAGACAGTGGTTCAGGTTCAGGAACGCATTTGGAAGAGCCCTACAGAATGTGGACTTTTGAGCTAAAAAAGCAAAGCAAAAAACTAAAAATAATAAAAGTAAAGTATTTGTTTCCATGGTGACTGGGGGGCGGGGGGGGAGAGCAATCAAGTCGCAATAACTAGAGTGACATTGAAGATTTATTGGTTTACTTCTGCATACTGCTGGAGCCAGGCACCTCGCGCGACATCAAGCACGTCCGAGGTGTCGATCCTGACACGGCGCCCAGCAGCAGGAAGATCGCTCTTTTCATTCTTGTCAGAGCACGCCGTGACGGGGGCATCTGACAGTTACTGAGAGGGATGACGGGGAAGACGAGGAGCGGAGAGCAGGGGAAAGCAAGCAGCGCGCCCAGAGAGCCTCGGGCTGCACGGCAGCAGCAGGGAAGGCCTTGCGGAGCCGTCACCTGACCGGCACCCACGAAAAGGCAAGCAGGAGATGCTTCAGAAAGCAGAAGACTCACCGATCACTGCTGATCCACCCCGGGATGATGCCTTTATGATAAACACTCACGACAACTTGCGACCAAAGTGCTGTTACAACACTAATTGTCCATGAAAGCTGACCTGCAGCAAAGCAGCAGAGTTCAGTTTCGATAGGCCTGGCTCAAGAGTACGAACGTGATTGCGGATGACAGGAGACATCCACGCATCAAAACTCTCTCAGAACGGCTGATGTGACTTTGCACCCTGTAAAAAAAGCAGTGGAAATCCTAGACTCCTGGCTCTTTGTCAGGAAAGCAGAAAGGACTGCGGGGGTGGCATTTTTAAGAGCATCTTTCCAAACTAGCATAAGCTTTGCACGGCCTCGAAAAGCATGGATGGATCTCTTTCCTCCATGCCTTATTATTATTATTGTGTCTTTAACCAAGCATAAATCCCACACGGTTAATGACAGAAGATCGTATTTTCTCAGCCAAAGCGATGTTCCTTGTTAAATTTCAAGATATTTTCTGATTTTGATTCAACTGAACAGTTTTCTACCCATTTTGCTTTGACTCAGCAAGTGCCAGGACTTGCAACTTTCTGGTGTAAACCCCTTGCAGAAATGCTGGAAGTGTGTCAAGGCAAGCGGGAAGCATTTTTACTCTTACCCTCTGCTGCAAATATTTGTTTCAAGTACATATTATAAGATAAAAGGATTATAAAATAAAAAGTAAGGAAAACAACAGTACAGATAAGGTTATGCATTTGAGAAGGACTAAATATTTTTTAAAGTATGAAAATAACTACATTGAAAGAAAATAAAAGAAAAACTCTAAATTTTTAATCATGAGCAACAGAGTGATTTTACTATTACCATGATGTTTCAGATTTTTGAATGCTTAGTTTGGAAGGAAAGATTCAGCTTTATTACATTTTGTAATTTACTACTACTGCAGCATTTTCAGGCTTTTTTTTTTTTAATAAGCTAATAATGTACATGAGGCACCTTTCTATCATTGCAATTTAAAATCACTTTTTGTGATATTAAATGACTTTTCTTATTATATCTTAGTAAAAATAGTGTAGCCCCAAACCAGTATTTTAATTGATAATTTTAGCAGTTCAACTTTTGAACGTCTAAGAAGAGAATGAACTGCAAGGAACAAAAATCAATCCTGAATCCTATTTGATAACCATAATTTTGGATCAAATTAACAGTTAATCTTGTTTAACTTTTGAAATGGTTCAATGTTTAGATTGACCTAAATATAAAATTTAAAATTAAATTGATTAAAAATTGAACCAGCTTAATTATTCAAAAGATTTCAAAATTACCTATTTTAAATATTGAACAGATTGAAAATGTTAAGCTACAATGCCAAAAAAATTAGAAATGCGACCCAAGAATAACATAAAAACACATATGGAGAAGCTCAGTAGGTGGGAGGGGTTGGGGTTTTTTGTTTGTTTTCATTTTATTTTTAAAATAAAAGGAATAATGCACAATAAACTACTGAAATTTTATAGATGATAGGACCAATAAAATACATAAGACAATGAAGGACCATTAGAACATTTAGCAGAGGAAACTAAATTGAATGGCTTATTTTCAGAGATAGCACAAGATTATAAACTAACATTATATCACCCAGTTGTTTGGTTGCTTGCCCCGCCCCCTCCCCCCCCAAATTTCTCCAATCTGGATATTTCTTAAGTACTTCCCTCTTTAAAACAAACACCGACACACACACACACTCACACCCTCACATAAGACATCCCCCATAAGACAGCCTTAGGCATCACCGTTAAACACACATCTGGGTGGATCAGTAGGCAGGACGAAGCGGGTCGGTCGGGTTATTTATTTATTTAGGAGGGCAGATGACACGTCATTCAGATACAGTGGGGTTACTAAGTTATAAGAGAAGGTTAGATGTAAATCATGTTTATATTTATCCACATTCCTTTTCAAAAGGAAAAGGAAGTTTCATATTGTGCCATACATTTCAGACTTTTTTTTAAAGCGTGTAAGTCTACCATGTGATGGTGTAAGGCTACCATGTCATTTGTACAGCACCTAATGCAAAGGTCTGAACTGAACTTGGTATGTTGGTATTGCTACAATTAAAATGCTGTATTACTAATAATTTACTAACATATTAGAATACTGAAATAGTCCTGTATACCTATACCTATGGGCAAAAATGCCAATGACCTCTACTACAACCACTGTAATACATTCTTGATTTTTAAAAAGCTACTCAACTTCAAACAACAATTATTATTATAGAAATGCAAGAACCTTGAGACACAGTTTAAAATAGAAACTTCTTTTAGCTATACAACCTTACTAGACTAAACACAAAATACTCTACAGGGACACATAAAGACTTACATACTTTTTCCTATTTTTTCCCTGTATTAACAACATTTTTCAGCATTCACTTAGATTAGCATTTTTTTCCAGAACTGATAAAATATTTGATAGCATATACCATTGTTTCCAAAGAACACTTTGTACAAGAAGTAATAAGAGAAATATAACCTCTGCTTAGCACTTCCGCTACAAGTTAAAAAGGTCTACCTATAATCAATGCTGAGCTTATACACCATTAACAGACAAAGCACAGAAACAGTTTACAAGAATATACATTCAAGAAGAAAAAAAGAAGGGAAAAAAAAAGAAAGGAGCTATAAGTGGGACATCAAAAACAGAGCGTGATTATGAAAAAGAATGAGCACACACCACCAGCTAAAATGAAGGTGCTAAGCTTGCTGCATCTCAGAAATCAGACATGAGATGGAAAGAATATAAAAGTGAAGCCACCCCTTTCCAAAGCTTCTGCTCTTTTCAGGAGCTGTAGAAGACAATACAGCAACTATTTCTCCTTTTTAAATAGAGAAAAAAATGGACACTTCTAAATGTCAGAATAGGTTGGGGGTAATTCATTTGTTAAACTGCTCAGTTTATAAAAGAGATGGGAAATTTAGCCATCTTAATATTAATTTATAACATGAATACACACACATATATATGAATATACAGGCACTGCACAGTGTTCAAACTAGTGGAGCCATTACATAGAAACAGTGGTGAAAATATTTCAAAGCACATACATGCCCTGCCTCCTAAAACCTGGACATGCCTCATTAATGGTGACAGAATGGTGCTTTATACCAGGTAGGACAAGTCTATAGTTACTGTTCACCAGGCACCAGGATTTTAAAGACAAAACATTACAAAGCAAACAAGAGTCTTACTTTTGTTATTGGCACAAGCCTGAAACCAACCCAACTGTTTCTCAGTGCCACTGCTAATACAACTACATTCTCAAATCAGGAACCTGAGCTCCCAAAGGCAGCACCTGCAGTAAGTGTGGCGTTTCACAGGGTACTCGGTGCTGTGCTGCCCCTTCCCCACACAATCTCCACCTTCCCTTCATCCCCAAAGCTGCTTACTTGGCCAGCCAGTCACCAGGATTAGCTCGCTGATCTAACCAGAGGCTAATTTCCTTTTAGCCTAAAAACTAACACCGAGCTCCTCCAGCTCACCTCGCAGCTTTCTGAGCCACATTTGACAAGAGGCCAGGGACGTGACAGTGTGGCTAGCATAGCACCAAATGTTGGCAATCGCACAAGCTCAGATCAGCTTTAGTTTCACAGCCCTTCAAAGACTGTGGTCATAACGGGTCCCTGCTTTAGAAGATGCAGGTTTTGTTTTACACTATTTTCATCCCACGTCTGATTTTTATGAAGATCCAGGTCACTAGTTACACTACAAATAATAGCCTTAAAAGGAAGACAATGCCCAGAACCTGTCTCAGAACTGAAATCCAAAGATTTGAAGTCCAAACAGTCCAAAGAAATGACAGAAATGCCTCACGTTTTAGCTGGAGCCAGGCTGTTACCTCCCGTGGGTGTTCGTTCCCACTACTCATTTCTTTTCTGTTGTCGAAAAGACATTAGCCTGTTTTTCCTTCTTTTTATGATACTCCTACGTTGGCACTATCCTATCGGCCAGACCACACTGTACAGCTCTGATATTCTAACACCTGCCATTTTCAACGACCACTATACAGAAAGTATCAGAAGTCTAGTTTAAAAGTATCCTTAATTACGAAGTGGTTACAAAAGCTTAATATCGTCGTTTATTCATGGGGATAGTGTCCTTCAAATCTATGATACCCATTGATAATTCTAACAAATGCTTGGTCCATAAATATTTAATGGCCACTTGTGGGTGTTTTATGTTGCTGTCTTTGGAGTTGACCTATTCTCAGGTTTATTAATTAGAAAAGGTTTATTTTATCCTAAATAAGATATGTAATTTTATAATATTTGAGTTATGCATAGAGGAAATCAGATAATTCTGTCTCATGCAAACAAGGAAAATGCATCTTTCACAGAAAGAGCATAAATCAAGTCAACGAGGGACAGTTTATTTTGTATGATTTCTCAGGGCTTTCAAACAGAAGACTGGCTGACAGATGCCTCCATCCTTAAACAAGTCAACAGCAGTTCAGTTGTAACTCTGTGGTTGTTCCCATTCCTGTGCGCCTAACAAGCTCCCTCCTTCCTTTTAGCATGGCTTTGACCTGGCTGGTCTAAAGTTAAACCCACTGCTGAATCTAAATCCCTCCTGCCCATAAAGACCACTTACCACTACAGTGCATGCAACTAAGTGTCTTGTTAAGGCATGAGATCCTGAAGTAAGAACATAAATCTGAAATACAAAGCACAGCTGAGGATTATGACATAACCCAGGGAAGAAAAAAACCCCTATATTTTCTGTACTGGACCACTGCCTGTCTGGTCTTTACAGTGTCACTAACCATGAGAGCACTACCACATTCCTTATTACACCAGCAGTAGCTTACACTTCCAGCCCAAAGATACAGCAGCACTGTGATGCTGCAACCCCATCCCCCCAAGTGCACTCTCTTACTAAGCCTGAAGGAATACATTGTCTCTGCAAAGCCTTCAGCTGAAGGTTTTTTTACATATGATTCCTTATACATCCACTGTTAGAACAACAGAAATATTGACCGTGCCAATAAAAACTGCTATGGAGAATACTTGCAAATATTGACCATTTGCCATTAGAATCTATTACTCTGTAATGACATATTACATACATACGGTACAATTAAAAACCAAAAAGGGCATTAAATGACATTATTAAGATTATAAAGTCAAGCACCTAGTGCTTAGGAAACTCCAAAACTAAGATTGCCCTTGAAATCACAACCCATTGCACTGCCCATATGCACCTTACTCTACAGCTACAAAACTTCCAGCATGTTTCAGATGTATTTTCAGTTTTAATGAGGAATCCAATTATTTCAGTTTGAATATAAAAATATTAATAATAATAATAAAGGAAGTTATGTAAAACAGATACCCACATTTCAATTTAAGGCAGGTATCAAAAACCAGAAAATTTAATTCCAAATTAAATAAAATGAAAGAAGAATCTTTTAGTAGGAAGTGTCAAGGCACTTAAAAACAGGCAGGCCAGCTATGTTTAATCATAATACAGACTTTATCTACATTATATATACATACTAGATGATAAAGAATACTGGCGACATCTATCAAAAAGAAAGGAACGATTTCTACAGCTGCAATATAAAAATTCGGTCTACTATATTCCAGTCTTTCTCAGAACATAAATTCTGTGAGGTAGGAACTTGCCCAGCTATATATTTGTAAAAGCAACCAGAACTATAATCTTTGATATTGAGTCCTCCAAACACTGTTCTCATACATATATTCCATAGCATTAAAATACCATGTCATTCTAGTTTAATATCTTAATTTCTTTCATTTGTGAGGCAAAGAAATCAAAATATCCAATCACATATTAGATTTACCCAGAATTAGTTTCTCAGTTTCACATGAAGCCCTATAAACCTTCATATCCCTGCTACAGTGAAAGTTAAGAAGATGGAGTTGCTCTTAGGGCTTCATTAATGAGTGGACGCCCTTAGCCTGCACACTAAAGGTAGGATCAGACCACAAGGCCATGTTTCTTAATGAAACACCACTGTACCAGACACCATTATCATGTGCAAAATGGACAAGACAGTTGGCGTCTTGCGCTATCCTCCGTTATCATCATTCATCTACAGAAGTTCCTGATTAAAAATTGGTACGGCTGAACAGCTAGGCTACGTTCGCAATGTCATCTTCTTCTTTGGCAATAACTGGAATTAGCTATCTGTGATCAGTACATAAAATTAATATCTCCAATAAAACAGGGGTTGTCCACCGTTCTTAGCTATTGGAGCTTAGGTACACAAGAGCCAATCACTAGTGTGCTTTGGCAGCGGTCCAGGACACTAATTTGTAAAGGGTTGTAAGCTGTTATAGGGGCACAGGTTAATCTTGGAACCTAATTTGTGTGTCTGTTAAATGCAAACTCCTTGTGGCAGAGCCTGTGCCTTCTGCCTTTGAGAATAGTTTTTATAACGCAGGTGCAACCACAGCAAACAAAACTGATAATGTAAAGCACTGAGATACAAACAGATCATCAGTTGAGCCAATACAACCATTAGGAGCTTACACCTTCAACATCACCTTTGTTAAAGCTGAACTAATCTAATAAACTTATACAAAGTCTTTCCTTATTCATATCTACATTCTACATGACCAAAATGTATGTTATTATCATTAATCCATTCACTTAGATAGCTTTAGTCAGTGACAGAGAAATGTTCATAATAAGCAGAAATGCAGACATATTTGAGATAGAAGTACATTTGCTTATTGAGGCCAGAAGACAGTGTGTTACCGACAATTTTTAACCTATGTAGGTAATCTGGAAAGCTGAAAATTCTTTTTAAAAGCTATTTTAATACTAAACAGAGATTTTAAAGACAAGGTATGTTCCATAGCCATACGCAGTATTTATTTTTCCCTCATTAACCAAATGGAAAACAAAACATTTTACTCTTTCACTCCTTTTCACCCATAGTGAATATTCTGAAAAGAGAGGAAAGCCTCAAATCGCCAAAGTGAACAGTGCCATTGCCATGCTGGCATTAAATAATTCAAGACTGGGACATCTTTGTCCAAAGGCAGGACTCTATACTGGGGTATTAAATTTCATGGCATGTTTGTTAACTTCATCAAAACCTTTAAAAACACCACCACATCTTCCTTTCCCCTATTTACTTATATTAATACTAACAAAACAAAACATTTCAAATATTAACATGCTTTCAGAGCCCCACATTCCAGGTAGCTGGTAGGTGACACGGCAGATGAAAAAACGCAAGACATCTAACAGCACTATTTAGCACATGGTTTTCACTCTTTGAACTTTGTGACTTCTTTGATTTTCTTTCCTCATTAAAGTCACATTTTCCTAAGCTGATATATTCTGTATGCAGTACAGTAATTCCCTTTTTAAATACAGCATTGAAAACCTTGGGATTATGCCATTTTCATTTGTGCAAGAGATGCAGAGGCAGCCATCTTTGATTTTATGTATATTTTCTCTTGGACAGTGGAAGTTTTTGAAAACAGAGAATGAAAAGTGAAAGACTTCTAGTAAACGTTTAACTTCTCTATAATGATATAAAAAGGCAACACTTGCAATATTCTTGTCTTTTGAAAGCTAAATGATGAGGCCCATTAAACCTACGCAACAACATGCGCTCTCAAGGAGGTAAGTTCCTAGGCAAGAGAGTGAAGCAAGCCTCTGTGTGTTTAGCCAGAACCATACTGGACTTAATGGGTGTGAATAAACTAAAGTCAGAATGAAATAAAATGTGTACTCTAAATGTATTCTTTTGTGGTTTCATCTTTTTAGGAATTGGCACCCACGTTGAAAAGGGAGGACAGAAAAGGTAATTTCTCAAAAGTCTCTTTGCAAACCCACTAGATAGGTGACTTGCAAAATAAGCTCTGCCCAAATAAAGCATTGCTCTGAGTAGATAATGTTGTTGTTAACAGATGATGCCTGTCAGAAAATCACATACGCTGATGGACCTTGCAAGGCTGCTTATATTTCACTCTTCCTGGAATGTGGAAAGAAAGTATAGGAGACAGCACTATCTCCCAACTGCTAATTTTTGTGGAACCAAAAAGAGACGTCAGTTCAGTTAATTGCACAGAAGAGCCTTTCTTCCCTTTCCTTTCTGCCCATAAATAACAGAGTAGTTAACAATATTGACATTTAAACCATCATCATCGGGCATCTGAATTAACACCTCACAGAGATGAACAGACAAGTTCACACCTTCCAAATCTACTGTGCTAAAGGCACTTCTGTAGACATCCCTGTATCAGTTACACTTGGTTAATACTTCTGAGGCACCATAAAAGCTATTAATTTATTTTTTTCTTAATAAAAGCTAAGATAGTGAAGAACAAGAAAGCAGTTGAGAAAGTATACTGTAGTATCATACCAATATTGTTCAAGTTCAGATCAGCACAAAATCTGGTCCTTCCACCGCATGAAAACTTTTTTGTCCCTTTTTATGAGTTTTTCTCTGAGGTTTCTTTCAGTTGTTGCTCTATATGACTATGGACAAACAGTTACTTTTTAAATAGCAGCAACTCTAAGCAGCACTTTATACAACAGCTAACCAATAATTTGGAAGCTGGGGAACAATCTTCTTCCAGCAGCTGCTTCCTCCATAGGTTTATCAGACCTCACCCAAACATTCAACCATGGTTGTATGGTGCTTAGCTAACAATTCCACCTTTTAAATACATCCTCATATTAATAATTAGAAACAGCATATACATTCGATGGTTGTAATGTTGTAGTCATTGGAACACTTAAGCAATTCTGAGTAGGTCTGCATGGCATAATGCAATGTTTTCCATTCAGTCAATTTGCAAACCCAGAGCAAGGTTTGTTGCTGGAAGCAGTGCAAGTACATTATAAAGGTATTCTGCTAGGGAAATTAGCTATGTGGAGGAACAAGGCGTATTAGGCATGGTGGAGCATCAAGGAACAGAGCTAGCTGAGGTTTCTCCACACAGCACTATATTGCATGATATGAACACAACCTAAAAGATATGAATGAACAAGGCATACAGTGCTGAACTTGTGCAATTTAGATCAAAGACTTTCTGCCACCTTTTTTTGTTCCTTCGGGGGCAACAAGTTTTCCTAAGGACTTTTAATCTACCTCAAACTGAGTACCCAAACCCACCCTTGTAAAGAAAACAGGTTTGCACATTACAGCTGAGTTTTCCAAACCTATGAGGGTTACCTGGCTGTAGCAATCCCATCTCTTCCTCCTGCTGGCACTATCTGTATCACAACAATCCTAGGTTTTTGTGGCATTTTACATTTTAAACTGTGCTAGAAGAGCTAGCTCTTCTTCCTCTCTCACTCTCTTAATTAATTCTGACTCTTCACCTGTTTTCCATTTCATATTCCCAGAGACATATACTGTAAAAAATTAGCTCTTATTTGTACCTAATAGCATTCTCAGTTGAGGAGCTTATATTGGAGTCATATTTGCTTGAGAGATACTGAATCCCCTTGAGACTGTCTGCCACAGATATTATCCCTTTTAATTTCCAATTCTTTTTATCACAAACCTTTCTCTACACTACAGGACTGTGGAGATTACACAATAGGTGCTCTAAATAGAAATGCTCCAAGATTCTTAAATCTCCATCTCCATCTCAAATTGCTACTTAAAAAGCCAGTCAACTTTGAAGAGTTTTTATAAAAGGGAAGGTCTCGGTGAAGTATTTCCAGTTTGAGTTACCTAGCCCTTTAAATTCTGTGTACCATCCATTTATACGCATAATGCTGACTGAGAACTATACTCTCTCCTCCTATCATTTTTTCTCCACAGTCTTAAGTGGGGTCATCTCCCTTATCACCAGGGAATCAATGCCAGGTTACTGTGCCATCAATTTAATTGAGGGGAGGGCTGCTTAAAGCATATCACATTTCCCATCGAACATAATGGGATTCTGCCTCCTCCTGACCTGTGGTGGTGGAGGGACCTTCCCCAGGTGAAGGTCTGACCTGCAGCCCAGCTGCCCCCACCCCAGACCCCACCACCCCCCCGCTCGCAAACACTGGGGGTCTCTGTTAATCCTCCCTGTCAAAGGCAGCTGGCGAGACAGAGGGCCTTCCAAGACAAACATTGCCTCCCCCATTCAGACGTTAAAATAGCATTTGGTAATTTTACCAGGCACATGCTCTCCAGGGCATTACATGCATTTAAGAAAAGCCACTATGGGAGAAAAGGAAGGAAAGAGTGCCTAGCTTTCTAGAGACAACAAATGTGAATAATTAGTCATTGGGAGTTCTTTTTGTTTGTTTTTTTAAATAATATGGTAAGCAGACATCTTTCCAAAGGTGTCACCCAGCAATCCTGATGACTGCTGTCCTCAATGTAGTTTTGGAAGCAGGTTAGGACTTCTCCGGGAGAAAGGAGGACAGAGCTTTCCTACCACTGTCCCTCGCTGGGTGCCAAGGTTTTGGAAATTGCCGATAAAGCTGTGTATTGCTGCAGTCTCCTTTGTGGCAGCAGTAGAAACCAATAAGCGCGTTTGAAGAAAAAATGAGAGCATCAGAACAGGAACATCATGGGTTTATTTGCATTACTAGGATTCTCTGGAATGTTAGGGTTTTGTGGTCCCTTTTTTTTTTTCTTTTTTTTTCTTTCCTTCAATATATCCAACTGATATTGGTAAGAAGTAAAACCATTTTCAGCAGCCCATGCAATGACTTTTTTTTTTTTTCTTTGCATGAAGAAGATACACCCTCCCACCCAAGACAGCAAAAATATAAACAACTACAGAAAGAACAGGATTATTATTCTAGTATGGAAACAGACATTTCCCAAGAAAACACACACAGAAAGATCTATACGGTATTTTTGATACCTAGTATGGCTAAAATAACTTCTATCAAGATCAATCTTCTCTCTTCAATGACAAAACATGAGCTAAATTCAAAAAGCACACTTCAAAACATTGCCTGGTAGCCCCTGAGAATTGAACACAGATAATCTTTCTTTCAGGTGCAGCACATTATCCGATCAACACAAGACAAACCAATTTCCATAAGAAATTCAAGCCTCATCATGCAACCTTCGTGTTAATTTAAAAAAATAGTCCTTGATTTTGAAATAAAGTTGAAAGTATAGTGTCAGAACAAAGTGAAAGAGGTATCATTAGCCTTCAAATGTGACAAATAAGAAAGACACAAACAAGTGTCAGGATAATTAAAAAGGCATTGTTCACTTTTTAGAAGAAAAAAATGAATTGCACAAGAAATATTAAGCTAACAAAGAAAGAGCAAATATGAGTAGAAAAAATGACAGTTATCTGCAAAATTCATAAATGTGTCTTTTGTATAACCGTAATGATCATATTTTATGCTGTCATTTTACATTTAATTGCTCACCCTGGTACTTTTCTTCATAGAAGCCATCAGTACCCCACAGAGCCAGATGCTGAATTGCAAAAAAACATACTGTGACCACAGACTTATAGGAAAGTAACTTTGCTGAGCTGTGGTGTATGACAAGTTAATTTTTGCAATTATACTTTTTCCAAGAATAAATGAAACTGCAGGTCATTACTATTCTGTATCATTAAAAAGAGGCAGAAAATGTTCTTGATCATAAAGGCCTCAAACTCATTTTATCATTAGTTTGACATATGAAAGCAACTTTTCAAGCTGCTTTTCCTCAATGTGACTTAATGAAATAAGCACCACCTCAGCTGAAGTATGTAAACATCTTGATATTAAGAAGCACATAACTAGAGAATATTGTTATTATTACACAATGCTAACCCATCATATGTCTAGCAGGAAAGAAATGTTATATGGGCTATGCTTACTCACAGCTGTTAGCTCTGCTGTATTACACTACATGCACTTGTCCGAGTCTCAATGTCTTACTACATGAGAAATTGTCCGAGCAGCCAGAGATCAGGGTAGGAAAGCTAAAGCCCTGACAGAATTAAATCTGGCCAGGGACGTCAAGAGCAACAAGAAGGGCTTCTATAGGTACATCACTGATAAAAGGAAGACTCGGGAAAATGTGGGCCCTCTCCAGAAGGAAACGGGAGACCTGGTTACTTGGGATATGGAGAAGGCTGAGGTACTCAATGACTTTTTTGCCTCAGTCCTCACTGGCAAGTGCTCACGCCACACCGCCCAAGTCGCAGAAGGCAAAAGCAGGGACTGGGAGAATGAAAAGCTGCCCGCTATACAAGAAGATCAGGTTCAAGACCATCTAAGGAACCTGAAGGCGCACAAGTCCATGGGTCCTGAGGGAACTGATGGATGAAGCTACTAAGCCACTACCCATCCTATTTGAGAAGTCATGACAGTCTGGTGAATTTCCCACTGACTGGAAAAGGGGAAACATAACCCC
>WAAD01029244.1:59995-103344 GCA_013389945.1 Fregata magnificens | reverse complement strand
AATACCCTGTCTTTGTGTTGATCCCCTGTCTGTGCTCAAGGTCTCTAGGTGCTCAATAGGAGCTTTTTAATTATTTTTCCCTGTTTGATGCTGCTAAGTATAATAAATGGATTGCCGAGAACTTTTTGTTAGAAACCTTCTGTACATCAGCTCAGTGCTGGTAGGCACAGTGATACCTGGCTGGATCACATCCTGAGACTCACTCTTCGTAAATTTAAGGTCAGAAAAAGACAGATTTTATAAAACCACGCTCTATTAGTCAACCAATACTTCCTCGTCACGAAGTAGGATTACATTCTTTCCAGCCAAAGTGGAGAAAATTGTGTCTTTCTTATTTGGGTTGGGCAATTCTGTGGGTTTTTCAGCATCACTTTGTGATGACTGAAAACTAGAGGGAATACTCAGAAATCGGTGATTCAAAGGGGAGCTTGGAGAAGAAAGGCTAATTCCAGCAAAAGTTACTCATTCTCTGCTGATGGTGGGTAGTTGCCTATGACTGTAGGAGAATAGATGTTCTTTGGGGGTTTTTGTTTGTTTGTGAACATGACATACAACAGTGCACAAAATTAATTGTTAAGGAAAATATATAGTGGGCTTAATCAGCTACAGGAATATGATTTCTTTAAAAAATGGCGTAAGAGAATGAGAATGAACTGCCTTAAAGCTAATAAAGATGATGTGTGTTACTCAGAATAATTTAGGCAAGTGATGAGAAAGGGGAGGAAAATTAGCATTTCTGTACAGTTTGCTTACTCTGTAATTCTTAATCAGGAGTGTCACAACATCCCTTGATATCATCTTATCACAAAGGTCTCTTCGTAGTAGGCAATGTGTGCTACTGACTGCAGTTTAAAGGAACAGAAGAAAGAATAACTGATCTGCAGAGTGAGAACAACTCTTAATCTGTCATAAATTAGAATTTATTGGTTTTTTTGCATCACTCAACCACAGTCTAAACTGGCTCCTGTGTGCGGGGTCTATGTGCATTCTAAATCTTGTTTAAGCTCTGCTTAAGTGAACTTTAGAATGGGACTTAAATGATAAAATGACATCATGCTGCTCCCCTGAGCAGAACATAGTGTTACCATTTGAGTGTACTAAGACCCAGAAGAGTGAACAGAGAGTTGGTTCTCGGGAACCCTTGGATGCTGAATGTGCTCTGCCATTAGCTTGCTTTGGAAACTGGCAAGTCAGTTCATGTCATTTCCAAATTTGCCCTATATGCAATATCACAAAGGGGTTTTGTGGGGATTAATTAGCAAATTTTTTAGTAGCTCTAATACATGTTACATTTATGTATCAGTGTTATGTGGATTGACTTTTGTCATATTAATTTTTATTAATTATCCTGATATATTTGCCATTCTCTGATCAAACATCATCCTCTGTTTGAAGTGCATAAGATCCAAATAAGATTGATTCCTACTCTGTAAACATCTTCTGTGGAACTGACTTTGTGTGAATGTATTTATTCTGTGTCAATAAACACGGAATATATATATTTCTTTTTTTACTATTATTTCCTGTGCCGTCTTTCCTCCAAAGCTGAGAAAACTACTTTAGTTTATACCAGAATTCCAAATTCTATTTCACTAAAATTGTGGAACAGTTGTTGATAGAAGGAAAATCAAGTTATAAAAGACATAAAGAGAAGAGCAGGTGAAATAAATTTTGGAGGTAAAATAGGTCTTTTAGTAACTGTTAAAGAGGATGAAAACAGTTACTGCTTGGAAAAATCCTATAAATTATTGTTTGTGTAGCCATTACTTAAGAAGTGTAAGAGTAAGTGGTAGACAGAAAGTGGTTGGTGAAGTCTACAAAAAGCAAGTAAAAGAATAGAGAACTTAGATAAAAGCAGATCCATGACCCCCATGTGCTAGATGATATGCATTTCAAAAATAAATGAATGAGTGAAACATCTTTCTGAACCAATAGAATTCATTTTGAAAAATTCGTATTTTAAATGTGGTATCTTATGCTACAGTTAACTCCAGGGGAGACAGTGGGGCTATTTTTCAAGTAGCTGTTCCATTTTAATAAAGTAATGTTTTCTGGCCCTTCTAGAAAATAAGAACTTCCAGAAGATTGCTTTCAGAAAAAGAAATAAAGTGATACTAATCTCTATGGAGGCAAAGATGATTTTGACAGTTATCATCCTGTAAGTCTAGTTGTAATCTTTTGAAAAGCAAGAGAATAAATACACGGTAAAAGTAAATAAATAGATGTGAAATGAGAAGGCTTATGAACAATATACAACATACATAAAGCAGAACATGATTATTTTAAAAATTTAGCCACATACCTACCCTTCATGTAGGATATGTGCAAGATTCCTGATATTAAATGTGTGGGCTAAGATCTTCAAAAGTATGAAGAACAAATAATGCCAGAAGAGTTGATTATTGGAAGTTGCATGGAATTCAGTCCATAAGTATGCATGCATTGCAAGGTGATTCCTTCGTACAGTGTTTCACGTATCTCATTTGAATGTTCCAGGTAAAGTAACTATAAAAAAAGAAAAATAGTAATGCATTAAGTTGTTGAGAGGAGGGTAGTATGATTTTATGTAACTGGTAGAAAGAGGCAGATATACTGAATGTCAGAGGAAGATGGGTACCTTCTTTGAAAAGCCACAATGGCAGGGATTGTCAGAAGAATTCCTTCAGTAAAAATGAGGAAAAAATTCCTAGGGCAATGTACTCTGCACAGGTGTCCTTCATTATAGTACCTTTTTGCTTACCCTGGCCTGTCAGAGCCTCTTAGTTATGTAGCAACATCTGTCTCTTGCATTATTCTGAGGTGGCTGGGAAAAAATGTGGATGGAAGGGAATATGGTTATGGTAGTCCTTTGCCTGCTGTAAGCTGTCTAGTTCTTGATACGGGATTCACAGGATAGCGAGCACCTGTAGCAACAATTTAGAAATACGGAGAAATAAATATATTGTTACAGAAGTTTGAACAAGTGAATTACAATACACTCATTAAAGTTGCCAGTGGTGCACCAGGGAGAATAGAACCGTAATATCAAAGGAATCAAGGGGAGACTGCATGGCAGGAAATAATCAAATGTAAAATTACAAACTGATACAGCTGGATAAAGTAATCCAAAACACAGATAATCAATGGGAGTAAGGCATTTGGAAAACAGTAATGCTGAAAAAGATTTAGGTGTGTTAAAACAAATTAGATATGAGCTTGTCATGCAGCAAGGCAGCAAGAAAGGCAGTAACAGGGAGGTAATTGTCCCTCTCTTCATAACTCTGCTAAGATTACAGGTGAAATATTGTGTTCAATTCTGGCCACGTTAGAGAAGTCAGAAAATTGGAGGGATTTCAGATGCAAGCAACAAATGATTAAAGAGTTGTAGGAGCTGATTTGTGAGGGAAGACTGAAAGAGGAAAGGCTAAATATGGGCTAGTAATAAGAAAGCAAATATGTGCTAACTGTCCAAGAAGATGTGGATGGTACAAGCTCTAACATGGAAAAGGAATAGTCCAGAGTGCTGGAAGAAGCAGCTGTGTAAGAAGAGTTTTGGGCTGAAAGGAAGCAAGTATGAGGCAATGTTTCAGAGCAGTGAGGGTTGTTTTTTTTTTTTTACTATGTAGAATATTCACAGGGAGAATGGGGAAACCTCACTGTCTATTTGAGACATTTTACTAGCCCCAATGAAACAAGAGACCACACCAGAGGGCTGAGTGTGTCGTTTTGTTTCATACCTGCTTTAGGTACTTGGCAGAATCACACTGCCTTAGTATGAACATGAGCACAGGCCCTTATGGGTGCACGATATTTTCTTTTATTTTGTTCCCCAGTTTAGAGGGTTGTTCTCTCCAGACAAGATATCCTCCAAATAGTCCTCAACGCAGAAGACGCAGCTTTGACCAATTCGTATGTGGCTTGTCTTTACTCTCCTCTCAGCCACCCGGACAAAGGAATGAGGTGAAGTATGTCTGCCTGGTAGGATTTTTTGTAGGCTACCAGAGAATAGATGAGGTGATCTTACATCCCTTTCCCATCTGAAAACTGTGGTGAATCATAATATGAAAGCTGGGTAGCTGGGAACAGCCCTGGAGCCATTGCTAGCCTTTGGCATTCCTTTTATTATATCACTAAATTCTGTTCAGACAGTCCTCTCCTGTTCTCTCAAGGAGTTAGAACAGACAATGGGTTTGTGTCATAGTAAGAAAGCTGGTGATGAAACTGTTTTTGACACTTAACATAAGTTTCATAACACAATACCAGAGTTGTTGTATGTGGTTAGTAAGCTTGTATTTTTACAAAGATAATCGTTTTATAGCGCATGATTTCCAAACTGTTAGAAGGATTTAATGTTGAATGCTGAAGACTCTACCAAGCTGTTTTGATAAGTAGTCTTATTTTTTGTTTAGCGGGGTCTTAAGGGTGATCTTTAGTCCCCCAGGGAAGAGATCATAAAAGTCTTAAAAGTGCTTTTGCAGAGTTTTATTTATTTTTAAGCATGAAGATTACTAGCACGAAGATAACAAGGCTGTTATAGTACAACATGTTCTTTGTTTTTGCAGGTTATAGCTAACATATTAGGAGTTCTCAAAATGCCAGTTTTGTTTGTTAAGTATTTTGAGAGCAAATAGATGTAATCCTACATTACATTCTTAAAATGAGTTTTGCTGGAGCAAGAAGCAGTAGGAGAGATCTGGTCTGAAGAGGGGTGTCAGGAGTTATCTCACTAATCACAATTACCCAATACAAAGTAGTCGTTACTATTTTACTATATTTAATATCTATATTCTGTAGGAAGATTTGCAATTTACTTTTATCTGTGGGGGAACACTTCATTGCAAGAAATGGGACAAAGAGGTGGGCTAAAAATAAAACCAAAATCTGTAGCATAAAAGAAAATAATTTAAACCCCACCCCCCCTGTTAGACATCCAATATAAAAAGGTTCTAAAATTTCACTCACAGCATTTTCTCGTATATTTTTTACTGCAAACAGATCCACAGCTTGCATGTAATTCCTTGATTTGTAATAAATCAAGTAGAAATGTTGGGATAAGCAGTAAGAAATCCTAGACTTGCGCTGTATGCTTGGGGATGGGCTGGAATGCAGAACAGCCAGAGGAGAAGAAATGTTTGTCTTAAAGCATCGGTTATCAGATTGTGCTCTGTACTGTAGATAGTCTGATAATGGTCTGTTGAAGAAGTGCAGGGAGTCAGCCAGTTGCTCTGTGCTGGTTCCAACTCTTTATTTTCAGGAACCTGTAATGAAATCAGTGGGAATTAAATGAATATATATTATTGTGCATTTTCAAAAATCCCACTAGGTACCCCCTTATGTCTTTAGATACTTAAAATCTTTGAAAAATATGCTCTTATGTTCTGTAAATCACAGAGGGTGAAGTTAGAAATCACTGCAAAACAGATTATAAGTTTTTCCTTTTGTGTGAACGCAACTGAACAGTTTTTTACAACTCATCTCCAAACCTTGGAAACATTTGAAATTTTCTCTTGCTCATGCAGTTATGGCAGCAGTCTGAGTATCATGATATTTGGAAAAAATCAAAAGTACACTTCAGTGTTACTGTCAGATATTGTGGGGTGGGGCTTGATATATGGGAGAGTTCCCAGTTTCTGATTTCAGATGATTGGGCTGTAGTGCACCACAGAGTAATGTAAGAGCTGAGTATTTATTGCATCAATAAAAATGAAAATACAACTGCCATGAGGCTTTTGTCCAATAATCTCTAGGCTTTTTACATCAATTATATAAAATGCTCTAAGCTGCAGGAAATATTTATTATTGTCTCAGTTTTACATATGGAGGAAAAAGGTAGAAGAAAGGAAAGTATATGATGTAGCAGAATTCATAGAGCAGATAGTCTTCTTTTTGAGCTTCAAATCATCTTCAGCCAGGTTCATAAGATGTCAAACACTGGAAATACCTGTTAGTCTTCCCATTGAAACCTCTGCCAATATATCTTCTGCTTCATCAAAAAGAGATCATTAATTAAGACACAGCACTTGACCTCAAATAAATACAACCTGAAGGACAAGAGGTAGTAATGATTGCCAAACCCCCCCCACCGCCCAAAAAACCCCCCCAAAAAAACCCGCAAAAAACCAAAACCCCACAAAACAAAACCACAAATACAGTACCAAGCAAAGTATTAACATTTTAGAAGGAGAGCTAGATATCAGGATTCTGTAAGTCTGATAATTGGTAATAATTCCAAAATATGGGTCATGGAGTCCCAAATACATCATCTCAGCAAAGCCAAAACAAAATTTGACTTGAATCTGGTTTGCTTGACTGTAGCATGATCATAGTAAAAAGAAAAAAATGTACATCTCTCTTTACTGTCTTTAGTTCACCTAATTCAGGTAAAATTCTTACTTCTCTGCCATGATGACTTCAGCTGACTCTTCAGATCCATTCATCAACTTCTTCACTGTCCATTAACATTTCAGTTCCTTGTCATCATTAAAACCACAGTCCTAGGAAAAAAAAAAAAATCAGTATAAGAATAGCTGTCAGTTTGCATGGATCTAATTGCAGAACCATAGCCTATGGATGTACATCTTTCTAAGTTTGTTTATGTGACACCCTTTGACGTCTCTTTTATCCCTCCTTGGATTATGTGTTCTTGTCAGTTCTTACTTCCTAACGGCATATTTACCCTCTTCCACTTTTTTTTCCCCTCTATGCCCTTTTATATAGTGTCCCTTTTTCTCAGTGTATCCTCCTCTTCCTTTTAAATCTGCTTGGGATCATTCCTTTCCACCACTGATGAACAACTTTGCTCTGTGAAGGAAAGCTATAGTCAAAAGACCTATTTAAATGTAAGATAGAAGCAAAGAAATTTGCAAGTTTGCACAATAAGTGCAAGGTCCTGCACCTGGGTTGGGGCAACCCCCGATACGAATACAGGCTGGGGGATGAAGGGATTGAGAGCAGCCCTGCGGAGAAGGACTTGGGAGTACTGACGGATGAAAGGCTGGACACGAGCCAGCAGTGTGTGCTTGCAGCCCAGAAGGCGAACCGTATCCTGGGCTGCATCAAAAGAAGCATGGGAGGTGATTCTGCCCCTCTACTCTGCTCTGGTGAGACCTCACCTGGAGTACTGCGTCCAGCTCTGGAGCCCTCAACACAAGAAGGACATGGAACTGTTGGAGTGGGTCCAGAGGAGGGCCAACAAAATGATCTGAGTGCTGGAGCACCTCTCCTACGGGGACAGGCTGAGAGTGTTGGGGTTATTCAGCCTGGAAAAGAGAAGGCTACGGGGAGACCTTATTGCGGCCTTTCAGTACTTAAAGGGGGCCTATAGGAAAGATGGGGAGAATCTTTTTAGCAAGGCCTGTTGTGACAGAACAAAGGGTAATGGCTTTAAACTAAAGGAGGGTAGATTTAGACTGGATATTAGGAAGAAATTTTTTACAATGAGGGTGGTGAAGTGCTGGAACGGATTGCCCCGTGGGGTAGTGGAGGCCCCATCCCTAGAAACATTCAAGGTCAGGTTGGATGGGGCTCTGAGCAACCTGATCTGGTTAAAGGTGTCCCTGCTGACTGCAGGGGGGTTGGACTAGATGACCTCTAAAGGTCCCTTCCAACCCAAACCATTCTATGATTCTGTGAAATTCTAACGTGTAAAAAGAACGGTGTCCGCTGGGAAGTCTTGTGGAATATATATTTCATCCTCCTGAAGGTGCCAGGTTGACAACCACCAGAAACCATACAGGTTTATGGTAATATCTGCCCTACAGCTCCTATGACATGGAATGTAGAAGGAATTTTCCAGATCACTTAAGTGATTAGAAGATACAGTTCCCATTGAAAGTTGATGGCACTTATGCTCCTAAACTAAGTTAATTACATTAATTAAGGCAAAGATTGTAAATGGAAAGTTAAGAAAAAATAAAAGATCATTTTTGCTTTGTGAATATTGTCTCTATGTTTTCTTTCTTTTAAACCTTAAAAAATATTGGAAAAGTCAAATTTGGTTCATCTCATAATTGCTGGTGGACCTCCTCTGAGCATTGCGAGTGTTTTTATAGCTTTCAGATTTTCACTTGAAGTATCTATGCTGATGAGTCTTAAACATAGATATTCATTTCCTGAAAGTTGATTAGGTAAAATAAATAGCAAACAGTACTAAACTGCTTAAGAATCATTTGTCTTCAGAAGTGTGAAGTATTCTGTTTTCTGATTATCTCTTATGTCATACTGTTACCAGCTTCCTGGTCACTATGGAGACTACAAAATAGATAAGCCTACGTGTCTAATGTAGAAAGCAGAGTGAAAAATTTGCTTTCGTATCTTCTTTACACGTTCTAAAAGAGCAAAGTATAGACAAAATTCGAGCTTTGAAAAAAGAACCTGTTAGGTTGCTTTTAGGATCACAGGCTTCTTAAAATCAGACAATATTAGTGCTTGTCTTAAAGACATAAGAATTTTATTCCAGGTGTTTTTGGCTGCAAAGCCAGAGGCTTGATTCTCATAATAATTTTTTTTGCTGCAGATGCAGCCTTCTTGTATACCATATGGTGGTAATTAACAGTTTCAGAGTTAGTTCTGAGTTTTCTTCTGCTTCGATTATTGGTTGGTTTGGGACAAAATTTTAATGTCACAGAAACAGAGTTTTCTGAGTTTAGTTGCAGATAGGAATAACGTGCATCTCTAGATGAAGAAGAGGAAGATGAGGTCTATTTAGAGCACTAAGAGATATTTTGGAAATCTCACCAAGGACAACCTGTTTCTTTTCATTAAGTGTTTCACTGTCCCTCTGTAGAACTGAAATAGGCCTTGGTTGGACCCTGGAAACTGAGAGAGACAATTTGAAAGATACAGTTGGAATGAATAGTTTCTTGTAACAGCAAAGTGTTTGCACTTTTTATGAGAGCAAGGGTAACATTGTGTAATCTTCAAAAAAGATATTGCTCAGTGAGGATAAGTCCATTGTCCAGTGACATGACTTTTCCTGTCAATCACAAAGGTGACAAGGGGGCTAGATTAAGTAAAGCTTGCCCAAGATTAACAAAGGAAGATTATTGACCTCATCCTGAAAGGGCAGAAGCCTGTTTTATCATTAAACCTTGGAAGAGGTGTTTCCTCCATAGGTGGAAAGCTGTTTGGCAGTATAGAGGCAACTTTCTTGTAAATGAACAAGTCTGCCTGTGGTTTCTAGCTTGGAACAGAAGCAGAAGATGTGAAACGTGGGCCAGTCCTTTTTTTTTTTGTTGCTGTTGTTGTGGGGAAAAGAACGTCCTAGGGTGTTTGATTCAGCAGGATCTGTGTAGGTCCTTGTCTGCCTTTCCGAAGTGGGAAAGCAAGAAGCAGCAGCATCAGGTATTGGTGAGTACAATCCCAGCTCAGAGTTCGATGAAATGTTGTGCCAGCACACATTAGCAGAGCAATTCGCAATGCAAATGAACAATAGAGCCCCATCCATGAAGCAGCTGCTAACTGCATAAAACTGTTACTAGGATTAACAGTGCCAGAGGCTGGAATGTAATCAAACTTGAGCAGGTGAAATGGTTACGCAGCTGAGAGAGACTGTTCTCCTGGTAAGAGAGTGTCTGTTTTTCCACTGTTTTGGTGACTGAGAGATAGGTCTTGTGTGTGGCTTGATGGACTTCATTTTAAAATGTCAGTGGTAGATACTTAGGTTCTTTAATACCACGCTTCACAGTGTTGTTGCTTTTCTCTCAGTTAACTGAAAAAAGTCATGTGAATTTGTCCTTTCAAAAAAGGAACCTGCTAAATCTCACTTGTTGGGAGGGAACTTCCTTCTCAGGGGATTAGTTTTAAACTGTCGCTGACATATCTTTCTTGCTATTAAGGATTTCTCTGAGTGTTTTCAGGGGGATAGTTAAACTCTCATACGCAGTACCAGAGGAGTTTCTTTGCTAAAAGTTTTTTAGCTTTATACAACCACTGACACGAGTAGGTTTTATGTGGAAGTATCCTTTCTTTTTATGTGGTTAAAGTAAAAATCCAGAACCATTGAAAGTTCTTTTTCGCTCTCCCCAGTAATGACATAAGAAAGAGCAAAATAAAACAGAGAGACATAAAGCAAAAGCCAGGATAACAGTTGAGCATCTCAGGTGGTTGTGCTGAATGACAGAATAAAAAGATCATGGACAAGTTAGGAAGGCAGATTCTTGAGCTGGTGGGCTAGAGGGTACATGTAGAACTCTCATCAACAGCAGTAGCTGATGTGTGCGCTCATTCACTGGTATGGAAAGGAGAGGATTCCTCTTAGATTGCAAATCACGCAATGAATGTGTGATTGCTAGAGATCTCTTTGAATGAATAATTCACTGGTGTACCGTAATTTAGCCCACTGAGATGTGATTGCAGCTGTTCCCCTACTGTATATGTGTTTTGATTGTGGAGTGTATCTTAAACCCCGTAAGTGTATAAATAGCCCATGTATGTGATATGCAAACACTGCATACATGCACACATAACAAGAGCAGTCTAAGGAAACATTTTATTTTGGGGATGATTATTTAGATGTATATTTTAATATTTAATTTACCTTTTAAAAAAATCTGTGTAGAACACTTCCCTTTCCTTTTTGTGTCCAGCTATGAAGTCTTCTTAACTGTGGTACCATATAAATGCTTTCAGCCAACATTGTAGTATCAGGGCATCTCTGTGTTATTAATGAGTTTATCATTCCAAGACCTTTCCAATATAAGAAATTACTTCTTTTGTGCCTGTTTTACAGGTAGGAAACTGAGATGCAGAAACAAAAGTGACTTCTTCCATGGTTACACAGAACATGTAAAAGAACAAGGAATTGAGTATCCAGAGTCCTTTCATGATGCTTTACCCACAAACTACTTTCTTGTCCTCTCCCCCTCACACTTCCTTTCCCCAGAAAAAGAGGCAGGGAAATTTTAGTAGTTTTGAAAATACTTGTGGGTTCCATTTGAATGCCAAGCAATATGTGATTTTGAAAATCACCTTGTATTACCTTACATATCATTCAATCTTGTGTTCTAATGCTTCTTCTAACAAACTTGTCGTATGCCTGCACCCAAAATGTACACGGAAGCAGCAATGATGTTTCCCGAGGTTTAGGCAGCTGTTGCAAGTACTTTGTGACCGATGTATGACGTACACAGAAACACAAGTGAGTGTCTTTGGGGCCCACTTTGGAATAAAACCGAGAAACTAGTTCCTGGTAAAATTAGGAATGATACTGTTCCTATACATAATTGATGGTATAGGTGGATTTAAGAACTGTAACTAAGGATGGTATTTGGCTTATCTGTCTTCAAAGTCTGAATAAGACAGCAGCTTTCAAGATATTGCCTCTTTTGGCCTTGTCTGTAGGAAAAAAATTACCACTTGGTGATAATAGGCTTGAATGTTAGATAAAATCTGAACTGATGTTGAAGTTAACTATTTTGCTCGTCTAGATCAGTGTTAAAAAACAGTTTATTCACATCTATATATGTGAAAAAAATTTCATTCGGCTTCAACTCATTTTTGAAGTCCAGTGTTAGCAACTAGTAATTTTCCAGGTGCAGAACAAAAACGGAGGGAGTTGCAAGAAAAAGGAGCATTTCTGTGGACTAGAGTCTGAAAATTTTTTAGGGCTTGGTCAAAAGCTCATTGACGTCAGTAGAAAGTCTCTCATTAACATCACTGGGTTTGGCTTTTGGGGCATATGATGGCCCAGATTGTAATCTCAGTTAAATCCGATTCTGTTAGGGAATTTATTCACTAGTATAATGCATTCAAGCTGCTCAAAACTGTTTGCACTAAAAGTTTTCTTAACCAAAGGTAATCTTTTTGCCAAAATGAAGTAGTCTGTGAGAACAAATACATTCTTTACTTCATATCTTCCATGTTGCTTTATTCAAATTCTATTGAGATCATTTTTAGCAGTTTATGTTCTATTTATGAAAAGACACATTTTTTTCCCCTAAAATATTGGGGTTTATTAAACCAGAGACACCAAAAATTACTCAGGAAAAAATAATAAAATTATAACACAAATCACTAAAAACAGTATATGTGTCACTTTCGTACCCTATAAAATGAAAACAATTTAAAAATTATTAAGACTTTTTCAACCAAGTCTGTAACTCAGACCATAGGATGGTCCAGTGACTTTTTTAGAAATAATACTCATTAAATATCTGGAGTACAAAAATGTAAGGAAATAGGATAATGAAAAAGAAAAAAAAACCTCTGGAAAACCTGATCAAAATACAAACTGTTCATGTTTGCAGCATTATATTATGCAGTGTATGTACTCTGCAGCAAGCTTTGTTCAGAGACATTGACCTAAGTTTTGCAAGGTATAGATGGCATATGTTAGCAGAGGAAAAAAAGGCTTTCAGAGATGTGTACAGAAGGGTAGGGTATAAAAGAGACATAAAAGGGGAAAGGAATATATGCAGAGAACATTGCTTTATGTTGGAGGAGGCGTGGAGGAGAAGGCTCTCACATTAATGAAGGAAAGTTTGAAGATGCTGGAACCAGTTTTGGTTTCCATTAAAATTAATGAGTAGACCTCTGTGGACTCTCACATGAGGAGGATTGTGTGTATGTTCCAGGAAGTCACAGAGTTTTGCCATTGTGCCGCTAGTGAAAGTCATTAGGTCCACCTTTGTGAAAAATATTGTCTCTACAAGAAATGAAGGTATGAGATAGAAGAGGAGAATAGAGAGAGAATTAGAAAATGGAAAACAATTGCTTTATCCCTTATAGGGGGGAGAACTACTTGAACTGTGAGTTAAAATAAGTCATATGGTGAAGGGCATTTAATATTTGGTTACTATTTAATTTCTTACAACAACTAGCCATCAAGGCCTTAAGTACTTTATAAAGTCAGGAAATTAATGGTCCTTGTAAAAATTGAAGATTTTTTCGAAAGCAAGCTGTAAAAGAACAAACAATTAAAGGTAATCAATAGCGTTGTTATTAGGAAACCTATGAGTACCACACTTCTTCTCAATTAGGGAGAAACTGTACTTTATGTTTCTCTCTTGCAAGCTGATCTTTGTTCACTTCAGCCTGTAATCTTGGTTTATGCTTTATGGATAGGCTTTGTTCTGGGTGTTTTTGAAGCATTGCATGCCTTTTTAAAGGTTTCAACAGAAGAACAAACAGCAATGAACTCAAAGAACAAAGGATTGTTCTTTCTTTCCATCTTTATTTTTTTATTCTTTAAGAAGACAAAGAAATGTTTCATCTTGTTTTTCTCCCCTTTCAGGAAGTTGATGGCAATAAAGTGATGTCTTCATTTGCCCCGCACAACTCATCTACCTCACCCTTGAAGGCAGAAGAAGGTGGGCGTCAGAGTGGAGAATCATTGTCCAGCACAGCCCTGGGAACGCCTGAAAGGCGCAAAGGGAGCCTAGCGGATGTTGTAGACACCCTTAAGCAAAGAAAAATGGAAGAGCTCATCAAAAATGAGCCAGAAGGTAAGGTCTGGGAAACTGGCCAAAATTTTCTGTTTTCTTTTCTTTTCTTCAGATTCTTTGGATACGTATACTTTTTAATCTTCCCATTTTCTGCTCCATTTGCTTTTTCTTGCTAGCAAAATCGAAGTAAAGAACTCATAGTTCTTGTCTACATTAGAGATAAATTTCAGCAATATCCCATTATAGCTAACATTTTTGGCTTTTCCCAAATGAGAGCCTTTGTCTGACATAATGGTCTTTTTGTCACAGTTGCAATAGACACATCAATGTCCTCAACATGGATACAATGAACACTGTAATTTTAACAGCCTGGGGGTCATTTACACCACTACTCCCCCCTCCCCCATTTCTAGGGCAAAAAGCAGTGTTATCAGCAATGTCATTTTTTGTGAAATTATCTAGGAGGCATGTCGTTATTTGAAGGGTAAGAAGTTAAATGTGGAATTCATGAAAGCTTTTGTCTGGAGCATATCATGTCATCCTCTGTTTATTTGTAGTGCAGGTACTATACAAACAGACACAGTACGGGCTTCCTCAGCATTATGTCTGCCCAGCAGGTTTCAGCCTTCGCATATAGGTACTACCTCTGGAGAATCAGTTTCTTTTTGAGACTGTATGTCCAATCTGTGACGATGCCACTTGTGCTCTGTGGGCTCAAACTAAGACCAAACATCTTGCCTCTGAGAAGCCACAGAACAGCTTTCCTTTAAGTAAGATTTTCAATTCCTGCCTGTTTGGGGCAGAGTCAAACGCCTGACTGGAAGGTGAAGTTCTCACTATGTCCTCCATAGGTATCCAGCATGCATATTTACAGCTAGAATTGCACGGGACTGTGAGCCAGTTGATGTTGTGTGAGCATACTAAGCCTTATTCCCTAATGCGGAGTAATAACACTTCATTTTCATTTACACCCACCTATCCTGTTGTAGAAATCTATTTCAAATGTTTAAAAGCATGGCCCTCAGAGCCCACCTCAGTGTTGAAGCATGAATTGACAGCACCTACAAGAAAATTTTAGGACAACCTGCATACTGGAATCAAAATACGGATGCAAACACAGCCATGGTGCCACATACATGAGCAGGACAGGATTGTAAATTAGTCTTCTCTTCTTGACTTGAGCATGCAGTAATGGTCTGCTGGGAAACAAATTCTTTGTCTAAGGATTTTTTTGAGTATTACGTATAATCACAGCATTTCATTTTGCATTTACATTGACTTAATGGTCAGTGCCATGACCTACCTTGTGCCTTTGAATGGAAAAGACCTTTCCTGTGTATGGTGTGGGGTAGGGGGGAAGGAGACCAGACTTTTATATGAGACAGAGGAAAGAACAGAGGGTTCTGGGCAATGTATAAATACTCTGTTGAGTATGAGGTTGTACAAGCTGCACAGACTCCATTAAGGAAAGGCCACAGATAGACATGAGAACGGTTACAGAGCCTGTGCATTATCTCAGCTCTACTAAAATGAAAATATACAGTACAAAAAAAAAGATCTACAGCTTTGTGAAGAGATTGGGAGAGAGAGGAGGGGGAGCAGCTGAATGTTGGGCTTTGCAAATGCATGCAACAGAAAATCTTTTCTTCCCTTTAGCCATTGTTCTATTGTCTTTCAAAGGCCATTAAAATGAACAGCAGGTTGTGATGAAAATTTCATTAAGCCCTAGTTAAATCATTATGAGGGTGCCATATTCATATGTCTGCTTACTCCCCATCCAGAAATAAATGAATAGGAAGGTTTTTTTTTTTCCCCCTTTCTCCTTAAAAGCAAACTAACAAAAGTTCAGAAGTTAGAAGAGAATGGGAAATGGGACATGAAACAAAAGGAGGCCAGAGAGGTGAGCTGGCTAGGAAGAAAATTAGACTTGCATAAGAGCATTGAAAGGTGATGAGGACAAATACATCATTTTGACACGTCTCCCTCCCCCTTCCCTTCAGCCAACATGATTGTTTTTAGAGTGGCTAATTAAAAAATATATATTTCTGGGTGCAGATGGCAAGGCTGTTCTTAGAGATCCTCCACAAATATGAATATCTTTCCCTAAAAGACTTATGTACTACTGCAAGCACAATGTCTTCTCTGCACTTCAGCAAAAAATCTACTTATTGTCATGGCTTCTTCATGTAGTGCTAAAGTAAGTTGTCAGTCATCACTGATTGCTAGTCAGGTAGTTAGCATATTAGTCACAGAATTGTAGAATACCAGGTTGGAAGGGACCTCAAGGATCATCTGGTCCAACCTTTCTTGGCAAAAGCACGGTCTAGGCAAGATGGCCCAGCACCCTGTCCAGCTGAATCTTAAAAGTGTCCAATATTGGGGAATCCACCACTTCCCTGGGGAGATGATTCCAATGGCTGATTTTTCTCATTGTGAAAAATTTTCCTCTTGTGTCCAGTCAGAATCTCCCCAGGAATAACTTGTACCCATTACCCCTCGTCTTTTCCATGTGACTCCTTGTAAAGAGGGAGTCTCCATCTGCTTTGTAGCCACCCTTTAAATACTGGAATATGGTGATAAGGTCTCTGCTAAGCCTTCTTTTCTCAAGGCTGAGCAAACCCAGTTCTCTCAGCCTTTCCTTATATGGCAGGCTTCCCAGTCCTTTGATCATCTTTGTGGCCCTTCTCTGGACCTTCTCCAGCCTGTCCACATCCTTTCTGCACACTGGGGACCAAAACTGAACACAGTATTCCAGGTGTGGCCTGGCAAGCGCTGAGTAGAGTGGGTTGATGACTTCTTTATCTCTGCTGGTCATGCCCTTGTTGGTGCAACCCAGCATCCTGGTGGCTTTCTCTGACGCAGCAGCACACTGTTCACTCGTATTGAGCTTGCTGTCCACCAGGACCCTCAGGTCCCTTTTCACAGAGCTGCTCCCCACATGGGTAGATCCCAGCCTGTGCTGCACTCCTGGGTTATGTTTTCCCAGGTGCAAGACCTTACACTTGTCCTTGTTGAACTTCATGAGGTTCTTGTTAGCCCACTCTTCAGCCTATCCAGGTCAAATGAATTTCCCCATGAATAAGATAAGTTACAAGTGGGAATCTTTGGTAGTATATGTAGGTAACAGTTCAACAATGCGTGATCACTGTGTATTTCAGTAATAATTTTTAGTCTTGCTAGCTTGTGGAGCTTTGTAGGAGAAGACCAAGAATCTTGGTTAAGCTTTGTGGCATTATGTCAACGACAACATTACTTTATTTCTCTTTGGGAAGAAAGGGAAACATTTGCACCAGTAGCTGAGGTTTAATTAAATCAATTTCCTGTGAATCTTTCAAAGTCCAGATATGAGCCAGATTCCCATTTCTCTATGTACTCAAAAGTTTATATATTATTTAACTTCTACAATGGGCTGTGTTTGCTCTGTTTTTATTGTTTGAAATTGTCTTCTGAATTACTGTGGGAAATGTGCTTTTGAAGCATTCTTTCAAATGGCCTGTTTCTTCAAAACTAGAAAAGAGAGAAGGGCTGGGTAGACAACTTTAGGTCTCGATCCAAACCTCATATCAGTCAGGGAAAGGACTTTTCTTTTCTTAAATGGGTTTTGAGGACAAGTGAGATATTCTAAATATTGATAACAGGTCTGACTGTTTTTAAGAAACTTTATTGATATAAGGTAAATGGTTTTCTTAAATTATGTTTGTTAGAAAGTCAGAGTTAATGCTTAGTAAATTTTGTCAATAAAGGACAAGGATTTTTACAGTGTTATGAAACATATTGCTCAGAGTGCATGAATGCACACATATATGTATGCATATATGTAAGCACATACACGTACCCACTCATGCACTGACAAGGCAAGCATCACTGTTCGTATAAATGGTTTCCATGTTGATTTGTTGTATATATGCCCTTGGTTAATGTCCCCTGTAGGAAGCCATGCTACCTACTCATTCCTAAGAACTTTCCAAAAGCTTGTCACTTTCTTTTCCTCCTTGTATATGTGTATGGTTTTAGTTTTCATAGGGGTTTATACTTAGCTCTAAAGCTCCGTGCTCTTTTTTTCCCCCCCTAAACTTGCCATTTTACTCTTACTGTATGAAAGTATGTGATTGACAATGAGTCATGCTGACAGAGAGACATAGAGTGTTTCAGTGAATCTAAAACTTGTGGAATTTTACTCATTGCTAATACAGTGCTTCTTTTTCTTCTCTCAAATTCTGCAGAAAATCCTTATACGCAGCTTTAGTATTAGGCCCCCAAAGGCATAAACCTATTACTGAAGTCACACAATGTTATTTTACATGAAACATTGTGTCCTTTCTAACTTGAACTTCAGAAGAGGAGTCGGTCCCCTTTTATTCCTGGTGTACAATAATGAAGATAATGGAGTGGGTTTGGAGAAGCCTTATATACAGTGACAGACCTCAAGCCCTTGCCCTGAGGGTCGTCTGCCGACCATGGGATTCCTTTTGCAGCTAAAATCATTAGGCGAATGAGATACAGGCATGTTTTTCTTCTGTTTTCTTAAGGCATCAGAGGATGGCAGAGACTCTCTGTCTGTCTGTTCTCTTCAGTTGTAGAAATGAAACGGAAATCTCTTTGAAGTCACTGAGCTTGACACAAGTTCATGAAAGCAAAGACCAAAGCAGCCACTTAGCTTTTTCTTGCACTATTAATGGGATTGGATTGCTGTATTTTAATTTATGGCCTGTGCTTGTGGAAAATTAAATCTCTGAAATCTGTGTAGCCTTTCCTCTAAACGTATGGCTTGGCTTCTGGAAAAAAAATAGGCAAACAAGTAAATTCTCTTCTATTTTTAGAATAAGCCAGAGTACTCACCAGCTCTTTAAATCTCCTAACTTTTAATTAAGAATCAATCTTCTTTTTCCATTTTGGCAGTCTGTGTTTGTAACAGGCTGTGTATCTGTCTGTTTATCTTTAAAACTTACATACTGTATCTTCTGAGGCCAGATCTATGTTATTGTACAGAATTTGTAGGAATTCTGGATAAAAGGGATCATATGGGCATCTACGTGACCACAGAGACTGCGCACATGAGCACGTGTGCATGTTTCATTCTTCTATGATAAGGACCTCTGAAACTCAATTTGGTTTGGCCATTTAAATGGATACTTTGAATTTTATATAAGTACATGTACACAGATACACATATATATAAAGTGCATGTATTATATATATATAGACATCAATATATATAAACACGCACACACAAGAATTATGTATATATAGTGTCTAATATTGTTCCTACTCCAAAATTTCGATCTACTAGTCCTTAGGTCTTCTAAGCAGGAACAATTAATCTCAAGTGTTTAGTAAGGAGGTAATATATATGTTTGCAGGGCTTTAACAGTCCATGTGAGTACTAGAGTCTCATGTATTATAGTATGCTGCAATACTGTAAGTAATTACTTTGTCAGAAAGAAAGGGATGAGAAAGGCCTCTCGGGCATGATTTTTGTCTTCTGAACATCCCCCAAAGGCTATTTGTGTTTGATGTTTAAGTTTACATTATAAATCACAACACCTGTTCTTGTGGTAATTTAAATGGCTGTTGTTTAAGCAGTTCTGTAGTCTATAAAAGTGAACCATATTGAATTCAGGCTCTCTAGTTGAAATAAGATCGCAGAATATCTCCTAATATTATCAAACTTTTAATCAACATATCTTGTAAAAAAATCAAGAGGTCTCCCTCTTCTTAAGCCATAAATTCCAAAGCAGACCATTAATGGGCACAAGAAGGAAGGCCTTTGAAATGCAGACTCTTGTTTTTAAATCACATCTGATGAGATGGGAAGAAATAAAGTGAACAGATTCGGGAAAAGCGTAAGGATACTCTAATTGGTTGAGGTTTGAATTTCTTTTATTTGGTTCTTCACTGGCCCTTCGACAAAGTACGTGTTGAAGAGGCTTTGTAACGCTGTTCTACTGAAGGACAAACAAGGATACTTTGCAGTTGAGTACTTTTAAGTTTTGTTCATACGCTCCTGCTGCTGTGGAAGGATGCTTCAAGTGTGTTGTGGTTCCATGTTCATCTATGCAGTCTGTTACCAGAAAATGTGTCTTTTCTTGTAGAGCAAGCCAGCATCAAACTTCCATGCACTTCTTTCAAAGACCCTGCCATATGGAATTGTGCATTAATATACTGCTGATAAAAATAAAAAATAATTAAAAAAATTTTGAAAGATGAAGTTTATGAAATAGGCCTATGTGAAGAGAAGGCACTGTTAAATGCTGCGGTGGCTTAAACCTTTATTAACAAGTGCTTTAACTCTAGAACAGAGTTAGCCTAGTTTGAAGCCCTGCCAGCTCTTACTTGCTCAAAGTGAAGTTTATTCATTTGTCACTTTCAGTTTTTAAGTGTTTTCCTTCCTAATAGTTTAGCTTGATAGTCATGGTTTATTTCAATGGATGTTTTCAAAATTTGCTTAGATTCCCTTCCAAGTTTCTCTTGCTTACATCCTCAAAGGTTTGTAGCTTTTGGATTTTTCTTTTCTGTTTTGATAAAGGCATCTGAGGTGCTGATACAGCATCTTAAGTATAGAAGAAAGCATTATAGTCAAGTGAGATTCAGGAAACTTGTGCTTTTGGAGAGAAGATGCAGTCCCTCTCCCCCTCCCTGTTTTAGAATGAAAGTCTTCTCTGATGGATCTCCATAATTAAAATTTCCTTCCAATATACATTCACTCCATAACATTGGACAAGCAGCAGCCAAAGCAAAATGCTTGATCTCTCACTTCCCATCTTTTACAGTGTAGCATATAAATGGTTCACCAAGACCAAAATAATTATTTGGGCTCCTGTCTGCCCCTAATTCCCCAGGTAACCAGACTCTTCAACATTTCAATAGGGGTTTTCAAAACTTGCTGCCACTCTTACCCCTGGATCATTTTGATGTGCCTGTTGCCCCCAATGTNAAATTTCACCCTCCCCCAGAAAAGCCATTAGCTTTCTGAGCCTCATTTCAGTCCTTGGATCACCGCTGGAGAAAACTCTGACCCAGACTGGTAATATACAAATATACATGAGGGAGTGTGCCAGCTCTTTCTGTATGCTTATGTGCCACAGCTTTTGGGGAAGTCATTTATTCAAGGGTGAAGAGCGAGCCACCTGTTTCTCAGGCCTCTTGTCCCTCATATTAAAGGTTCAAGCCCTTGCTGAATAGTAACATCTTAATCTGGGCAACATACACAACATTTAGCTGAAACCTATTTGTCGAGCTAGCAGGGTTTGTGGGATTTTTTTTTTCCCCCTCTCTCTTACCCCTGAGGCGCTTGTCACGACCGTGCATATTAAAATTAATCAGACCTCCCAGGCTTGTGTGACTGTGTGGTTTAACATGAAGAAGTGGATATCAAGCATTTGCCCTAATTAAATAGGCCTGCTTGGTTTTGTTCTAGTGGATACTTGGTCTTTTTTTTAATAAGAGCTGCTTATGGAGGAGGCACGGCCAGCTCTAGAGTTACTGGAGAGCTCACTTCAAAGTTTTCCCCACCACCTGCGCCCAGGATGCTGAGACCTGAAGAGCTCCCCGCGTTCTTTCTTAACAGCACAATTTGCGGGAAGTAAGTGGAGGGGGAAGGGGAAAATACGGCCAAATGAGCGAGAGAGAGATCAGGGAAGGAGAGGCGAGGAGCTGGGACGAGCATGTGGATTGGCTTTTTGAAGTTGATTAAGATGACCTATCATCCTGTCTGATTAGCTTTAGATCTCAGTCTGTGCCATGAGCTATTCACAAGGCTGTCTTGTGTCTTCTGTTTACCAGAAGCAAGGGAAAGCCTCTAGTATGGCAAGGAGCAACATTTGCAGCAGCTCCCACTTGCTTGTTTAGCTAATGAAGTAGCCTTGTAAAAACACTCTTTTAAGTTTGAAGCTGTTGCTTACTTTTATTAGTTAGGTGTCTGTTTAACGTTGATATTTTTAAGGTGGTTTGAACGTTGCCAGTTTTACACAAACTTATACATCTCCTGCATTGTAAATAAGCTGTACTGGGAAGATAGAACTCCTTTCATCATCTTTTCTTGTCGTACAGTTTCATTGTATTGTGGTTTCTGCATTGCCTCAGGAGAAAACATGCTATATGTGTGTGATTTCTATACTGGAATGTATAAATTCGAAAAGCACTCAAAATAGAGTAAAGGAGAGTTGGGGGGAGAAACCCTAAAACCTGTTAAATAGTAATTAAAGACTGATACCATTTAGCAATTCAACAAGTTAATTTTAGCCAAAAATAGTAGAAAATTTGGAACGGTCAACATTTTTAGACAAAATGTTTCATTGGAAATGATATTTTTTGTTTTTAGATGTTTAAGATGATTAATCTGAAAGAGAAATGAAAACATTTCAATTAGGGTTAAATAAAACATTTTGGGTCAGGTGGAAACAGCTTTTCCCCTGACTTGGTTTGGCAGCCGAAATGAGAAAATTCAAACTAGTAAAACGAAAATGAGTTTCAAAACCTGGAAAGGTTTTGGGGGTGTTTTTGTATCTGATGACCTGAGGAGGACAAATGAGCAGTTGTTATAAAGACACTTAAACGTAGGTGAATGTTATGCGCTGTGATTTTGAGGGTATACTGTAATATTTTAGTCAGGAAAGCTTTCAAAATTTGGTTTCCTCCAAATGTGCACATTTCTATGTCTTTTGAAGCCTCAGTCAGAAAGAAAAGTTTTGCAGCACCTAGGGCATTTTATTTTGAAACAGATTTTGGAAGTTTGTCATACTTCATATGTTAGACATACTTGGCATGTCTTTGCAGCAGAAACCTATGCGTCTATTCTAGAGGGCCTAAAAATCTGCAGTCGTTACACCCCCAGAATTTTATTTTGCTTTCTATTAAAATTCTTTCAATCCAGTACGCAGGCAAAAAGCAAAGCTTTATTTATCTGTTTCCATAACAGTTCAAATTGTTGAAGTAAAACCCAGCAGGTAGGATGATACTCCATTGATTTAAAAATTTATTGCACATCCGTGCACTAACTCGTTGCCATCTTTCTCTCTCAAAGTAGTACTATTATTCCTATTTTATTTTTCATTTCAAACCTTGGCACAACCCAAATGTAAAGAACCATATTGACACTGCCAAGCATCTGGCTGGTGCTTGACAGCATCATAGAAACCCTTCCACTGTTTCCTCTGGGTTGCTATTGGTTATTTAACAACACAATGCAAACGGTGCAGTGTGGGTGTATGTGAAATGGAAAGAAAGGTTGAGGTGGGGGGAAGGAGCCCTGTACAAGTAAATACGTCTTTCATCGTATCTTTTGTTTGGTCTGTTTGCTGCGTGCTATTCAGTAGTCAGTAGAAGGTGTTTGACAGTTCTGCAGAAGGGTAAGAAACCTTTTCTTAAACTTTTGTTCTCCTGCATTTGTCTCAGTCCAGAAAGTTTTCTGCTTTTGTTTTTCTTGCCTCGCTTTGTCATCACCTGTCTGTTGTTGAAGGGTTTTTGGCATTGCTGTTTAGCTGATGTGACGTAAGCTGATACTTATGAAACGCTCCTTACTGAGCAGTGATCTTGTACAGGTGAAGTGGACATTTCGAGAGCTTATGAAAGGTTTACAGTGACGGTCTTTGGGGCAATAGAGTTCTTTCAAGCTTGCGTTTTAATTTATTTATTTAGCCAGGGGATTAAAGTAAAAAGTGAACGAAGAGAAAAATCAGTCTGTGCTTTCCGCTGAAGAATGCCCTGTTAGCACTTGTGCGACTCAGTAAGGCTTTCTGAGATGTTTAGCCTTGATTTAATTCGTATTTAAGATCTCTCCTCCCAGCACATTAATATAATGTCAATGTAGAATGCATTGCATGGTGTAATTACTGAAGAGAGCAGTAGTTGGGAAAACAGACGGTAATTGAACACATGGCTGTTTATTACAACAGGACAGTGCTCCTACGCTGGTATTTAGGGCATTAATAGGGAAGAATTGATTTGTTGTTTTAAGATGAATTCAATCACTGTTGCTTAGGCCTTTGTTTGTTCAGGCCGAGTTATGCTTTGTTTGTGTTATGTGCCCAAGAGGTTTACACACCACAGTGTGGCATTAGTCATGCAGAGGGCTTGGGAGCAGAGAGCCATTTAAATGAACAAAGGACATTTTTCTTTTTGGCTCTGTTTATCTTCCTCTCTAGTTTTGTTACCCTCTAATCTATCTCCATCTCTCTCTCCCTCTTTCTCCCCCCTCCTCCTTTCCGCCCCAAACATTTTTGATCAATCCAGAGGTCCTCCTGCTTTCTTCCTTCCCCNGGAAAATGATTCATTTCAGAACGAACAGAGCAGGAATGAGATGTACCACTTCACATCTCAACTCTGGTGGTTTTGAAAGAGGGAACGCGCACACCTTTTCTGGCTCTTGCTGGCTTGCACTCTGATTGGGCCCTGTGCAGGCCACATCCTGGGATTTAATGAGCCTTCTGCCCTCTTCTCTTTTTTACTGATGCCAGTCGGAGGGAGGAAGAGAGAACCATATGACTGAAGTTGCATTCCTGGTCTCCCCATTGTGAGCAGTATGGTTTATGTTTTAGGCTCATTGTGCTTGAGAGGAATCTCATCTTGATTTATTTCTGAGTGTGGGGGAGTTAATAGACACTTCAGAACGATGTGGGCCAAATTCTGCTCTCAGATGTAAGTTCACAACTCCCGCTGAATATGGCAAGAGCTTTAAGAAGGCAATATTTGACCCGATACAGGATTTGTAAAGAACCCAACGTGAGTTGGTTTTTTTATCCCTATACAAACAGAGATTATGCCTGTTCCTAGAAGGAGCATTATTAAGAGAACTGAAAGGTGACAACAACAACAACAAAGTCTGTGCAGTCATTAATTGCTAGAAACTTAGATTTCCTAGATGGTGAGGTACTTGTATCTAGGTAATATAGTGCACGATGAATGAGCACCCATACTTGCCTTTTGGAGGTATAGAAAATACTAGCTTATACAGCACAAGGAAGGAGAGCCACAGATGTGTGACATGGAGAGCCAGATTCTTCCTGTCAGGGAGAAATAACAATTTAGGACACATGTTCATACACTGCAACATGCAAGGAAGGATGTGAACCTCAGTTGTTCCTCTGAGCCTTTTAGCCGTAATTAATTAAATTATTGACTCTCTGAATAAGTGATAGAAACACAGGAGATGACAACTAGAAGAGGATCTGAAGTCCAACAGTGTTTTTATCCATGCTTGCAATTGGTTGTGTGTGGGACATGCTACTTGGCTGTGACTCATAAATCTTTTCTAAATATCCAGAAAGTGTAATTGCAAAGGCCCAGCCCATATGCCCAAGGGGAAGTTTCCTTCCCACCTCAAAACAACCCAAAAAACAGTTATTGTATTGCTCTGCCAACAAGCAAGAATGATCACGGCTAAAGATTTACAGAGCCCTGAAGTTACAACTGGTGTCCAAGTACTTTATCAGAAAGGAAGGTGTCTCTCCCGACTTGGAAGTGATTATCCAAGTGTCCTGTTTTTCCAGTACGGTTTGGAATGTTGTGTTAGTTTGGTACTGTAGATTAGCCCACACAATCTCAAGGTAAATAGTCTAGAGACAAAGATCACGTGGAAGAAGAAAAAACCTCTCAGTTTTGTACGCATCCTTGATCTTTTTTTGCTAAACTTTTTTTTTTTGTTCTTTTCTGTTTTGCCCACAACACATATCCCATTTCAGTAACTGAGCATCTTATCTCCCACAGAGTCAGGCACCAGGGGGAAAAAAAAAAGGCAAAAAAGTCAACAACTAAGCAGAAAAATGGTTTCAACTGCAGTCATTACGGTGTATTCACGCAAATCCTGTAAGATCACTGTCTTGTTGCAAAGTATAAAGCACATTAATGTATTTTTGCTGGGATGTCTATACACTAGACTTAAATAAAGCAACGTATTTCCAAATAGTTCCTTTTCCTTGTATGTGAAATTAATATATGAAGATGAAACTAGAGGACAGCAGGCTTTCGCTAATGATTTTCAGCTGCAACAATTCTGGATTCCACACTGAGCTCATGTACAGCCTTAATCAGCAATGCTGTTTAACTAAATATGGAGACATTTCACTGAAGATTATTTTATTTTAAGTCTTTTTTATGCATTTCCTCTTGCTGTGTCATCTAATTGATTCACAGCTCCTGTGAAGCTTTGGGGTATGGGATGCACATCCAGGCAAAATGCATTCTTCCTTTACAAGTTTGGCCAAGCCAATCCTATCTGAGTTCAGAGGAATTAAGAAGCTGTCATTGGGAATCATTCTGTAACTAACCATAAAATTGTTAGATGAATAATACACATGACATAGGGGTTTAGGCTATAACCTGTTCTTTCTGCTGAAAAAAAAAAATGCAGTCCTTTTGAGATGATCATGTTATTACATTACCATTTTTTACCAGTATTTTGTTGATAGACTGGTTACTGAAAGGGGGAACACAGTACTCAGTGGATGTTACACAGTATGCAGGACCCAATATTTTAAAGTAATGGGGCCCACAGAAGACAAAAAGACAACAAAATTAGAGGTGCTTTCTTACATTGCCAGACTGCAAAATTTTCCCAATTTTTCTAATGTAAACCATTTTTGTTGGTTGTCAGTTTTGTCCTGGCCTTATGCCTCAAATATAGCATGGAGCAAACTGCCGTTAAAGTGCTAGAGAGAGTTCAGCTGCCAGTTCAGTTTCACCCTTGGCTTCTCACGTGCCTTTGCTAATGATTGATCTGCTTATATTGGACATTATAAATGTTCACCAGAAATCAGACTAAATCTACCAACCACCACACTCCTAAGTATTTTCAGGAGCAGATGAGATGCAGTGCATGGCCATTTTCTAACTCGTCTGCTTCAGCTCTTTTAGTGGAGACGTCCCTGTAGACATAAAGACAGGTGAAAAAGGAGAAGGAGAAAGGAGAAGAATGAAGGTGCCTTCTGCATTTGCATAAACAGGCACCATTGTGGGAAAATGAAATGGGGAGACAGTTTTTGTAAGCTTTTCAGTATAGCTCTTTAAGGGGAGGTTAAAAGATGCGCTGTGCTATTCTTCAGACCTTCTCTTCTTCCTTAGGATGCACCTTTGCAATCTGATTAATCCTGGGATAGGGAAAATACTAGTTGAGATTTGTTTGTTTGATGGATTTCTTTTTTTTTTNTTTTTTTTTTTTTTTTTTTTTTTTTTTTTGCAAAATCTTGTTGCTAGTAGAAGAGGACATTGGGATTGTTTAGGCAATGCCCAGGTAGCTTTCCTCCCAGGCTGAATGCATTCCATAAAGCTGTCAGTTCTTTAGCTTAATACTGGGTCTTAGTGTATTAATTCAAGGCTTTCAGTGATCTAGGACACAACATGTGCCAGGAGTGGGAACTAAAATTAGAGGCAGACTTTTGGCTGTGAGAGCTGCTTGAGGCTACTTGGGGTGAAAGAGGAGGGAAGAGGCCTGACGTCAGTCACAGCCCAAGGACTGCAAGATGTCCAAAGCATCCCCTCAGATACAGGTTTTTCTGCAACACACACTGTAGTGAATGACCCTTCCTTTTTTGTCTTATCCCACTCACTGAGACAGCACTCGGTGGTTCTTTTCACACACCAACTCCTTGTCAAAAGCTCTCGTAGTTCACTTGTTACAGCAAAGTCCAGTTCTTGGTATACTGGGATTGTGAGTTCCCTGCCCCCGCCCCCCACTCTAAAAGAGGAATGAAAACTTAAATAGTATCTAATCTTTGATAACATGCACCCAAAAAAAGTGAAAACATTGTGAAACAAAGTGAAATCTGTATGAAGGATTCTAAGTTTCCATTCATAGAAAACAGCTCTTGATGATGTAACCTAATGGTAAAAAAAAGATTAGGTGAAACAGGGCTGAGCGACAGGAAAATTGCTTCTTCCTCCTTCACTTCAGTGAGTATATTTTATTATGTAAAATTTTATGCTCTTGGCTGTATGCAAGAATCACTTCCCTGTAATTTTTTTTTTAATATATCATAATTCTGTTAAGAACTATGAATGAGGAATAATTAGGCATTATTGTTTGCTTATGTAGATTCTCTTGTGATCCCTTCTTGTTTACTTCATTTAAACTGTCGATACTGTTCTTGCCGTGTAGAAATAATGACTGTGTTACTTCATGAATATGAGATTACAGGGACCTTGTTTTAAATTGCTGTAACACTCGTTCCTCCTCTGTGATCATTTCAGGCCATCTGAAGCATATTCTTTCTTCGTGAAAAGAGAAATACTCCAAAACACGAATTTGTAGACATTTAGTCTTTACTAAAAGATCTTCAGTCTTTACCTGATCCTGGCTTGTGTCTTTCTAATAAAGTCATAAGGCTGCACTTTGGCACTGGGGTGGGATTCACATAAATATAAGAGGGGGACCCTGTTCTAAATAAGATATGTAGAGGCCATTCTGCAGTACGAGAATTTTGCCTTATATTCAAACATGGAAAGATTTGTAAGTTTTTATTGTTAGGGAAAAAAACCTTCTCCTCTGAAATCTGTACTGTGAATCTAAACTCTGATATTTTGCTCCTATTCATGTACAGTACTTTCTTTGATGACTGTTGGAGTTCTGATCTCACAGGGAGAGGAGAATATTGGAGTTGAGATTTCTTGAACAGAGCTTAGGGGATAATACTGTGTTTAGTTTGTTTCACTAGATGCAAGCTAATCAGAGAATAATTAACAGTCAGAATGCCAAGGTCCTTATTCATGTAAAGGATCTGGTATTGAAGTCCTCAATAAAGTAACACTCACATTGAATTCAATGAGACTTTAAACTGAACAAGTGCTTCAGGATTTGTCTCCAGCTATTTTCTCTCTGTCAGTTTTTAATGAGCATCCCATAAAAGTGTTTAACAATTGTACTGACTTTGATTTTTCAAGGTTTTGGAGAAAATTGCTTTCTCAGGTTGTGAAAAAAATGTTGAAACAAAAAAAGCACATTTTTCCATCATGATGTCTAACATACTGTAAGCAGATTCAAAGACTGTCTCACCTCATGCTTTCTGATAGGCAGTATGTTAAGTATGTTATAGCGTATTGTATAGAAATTGCCGGGAGGAAGAATTACAGCTGGTAGATGGAGGTATTTTAGACGTCATCTTTAGTTCTTGGGATTGAGAGTAAAATTTAGGTAGAGAGGTAGTTATAGATGCCAGTACTTTGTTTGTTTGTTTTATAAATGAAAGGGAAAAAAATGCCACTGCTAAGATCACCATACAGAGCTTGGTGTTTAAATGCCATGGTTTTGTGTCAGAAGAAGCAGCTAGTATATCTGGATTCATCCTTTGCCTTGCTTGCCTCGGTTGTCACTGAGAGCTCCCAGGCTGAGACAGATGGCTGCTGGTTTAGTTGTGTGCGTGGGAGACAGGAACTTCCACATGTGATTTTTTACCATTTGGTAGTAATTAGTTTGTTGTATAAATTAACATTAACTGAACCATTCTTCGGGCATTGTTTGTAATTATCTTCTTTGAGCCTCTGAGTTGTGTAAAGAAATAAAAAGCAGGGAAGAAACTGCTTCTTATTTTGTGCAGGGAAAGGACTCTATCATTAAGCAGAACAGAGCAGCAATTATCATCACATGCCCAGTAGACTGAAAACTTTGAAAAAAACCTTTAAAAAGCAAGAATTTTTTTTCTGTAAATATTAATGGAAATTAATGATTTAGAAGTGCAGGTGGATTTTATAAGATTTGTCAGAATGAAGTATGAATACAAGCAATGATGATCGTGCCTTCCTGACATCATCGTCATCATTACTGCTACTACAACTACCACTGCTGTTACTTTATTTGATGTGTGTTTATAAGAGGTAGAGGGTTTCTTTATTTTTTAAAATACACGTTCTCTCAATTTTATGTCAATATTTTTTTTCCCATCTTTGAAATATTTCCTGATTTTTTTTTTTTTTTTGTGGTAGACAGTAAGGATCTTGTGTCTGCATATCGGGCAATGAACTGTCGTTAGTGATGGTTTTCTCCAGGGATTTCTGTCACTTCCAGCAACCAGCCAAATTGGAATTGTCAGGAGAACAGCCTCTCACATGTTCCTTGGCACTTCTGTTTCCAGACTTGGCCAGAATCCAGACGTGCAGAGGTTTGTGGACGTGAAAAATAACAGGGAAAATGCCCTCTGGTATTAGCCCAATATTTTAGTAACGTATTGGGAATCTCTAGGTTCATTTGCTGAAGCATTGAACTTTTCCAGCAAGTAAGGAAGTTTTATATTTCATTAGACTGAAGTTCTTCCCTTTCCTACCCAGGAGTAGGTAAGAACTGGTGTCAGCGTCCGTCTCGTAGTATAGCTCTCCTGCCCTGGATACAAAGGTGGCAAGATGGGCAACACAGCACCGTGCAGTAAATCCTCTTGCGTATAGGCTAGGTTGCATTAGTAAAACTCAGGTACAGTCCATCACAAGGCAGTCCACAGCTTCATTAAAATTAATTTAGTATCCGAAGTGTACCCTCTAGAGAAAGGTTCATGTGACTTCAGTTTTAAAGTGTCTTGGCATTTTCACGTGAAACAAAATGAAGACAGTTTTAGACCCAGACTTGAACTTGTCTAGGTAAATCAGTGCTGATTGTGGTTTTACCTAAATTTGTTGCATACTGGGCCCACGCCTGAGAGGTGCATTTGGGTCTTCTTTCTCCTGCCAGAATTGCCATTAATATTTACATTTGTCCACATAAATAGTTTTACCTGGACAATAAATGCTAAAAGAGGACTTGATATTCTGAAATGAGTAAATATATATGCAGCTTAGTTAAGAATTGTTCTTTTTTTCTTGGCACGGTGAATTAGCCTATACGAAGCTCCGTGCTGTTTGGGGAAGAGGAAGGTGGGAGGGAGCGTGTGGGAGCTTTAGTGGCTGGAGACGCAAAGAGAATACAAGCTGAGTACGCAGAAACCTGTGGCGAAGAGAAAGCTGCCGTGGATGGTTTTCTTTCTCTTTTTCTTTCTGGCAAGGGTTAATGCTGTAACCGAGAATATCTGTGATTCTCCGCCTTTTGATATCAATGAATCAAACATTTTCTGAACCATTCTATTGAACACTTTTTTTTCTTTTTTCCACTATGAAGACTGAAGGTGCTAACCATGCTTTGATACTGATGTGACAGCGCGGTGGATAGGCTTGCAGTTAGCTGAAGCGAGCACGTGAGCTTTTCAGTTCACCTTCGTCCTGCCGAAGGGTTGTGGAACAAGAATGAAAAGCTGAACACAGCCTTTTGTTTTATGAAGTATACAGCTGCAGCATCATCGTACCAACTGTAGGGCTATTTTTTTCATCCCTGGAGGAATACAAGGAGGAAAGATTGCTCCTGTGGCTAAAAGCACAGAGCAGAGTCAGAAAGTACAATTTCTTCTGGCTTTTGTTTTGTGGGGTTTTTTTTCCACAGATTTTCCACATGAACTTCATTCGCTGTGTCCAAGTTTTGCATTTTTAAAGCACGGTTGATAATAGTAACTGTGTACTTCTTCACAGCGGGGAAATTTAATTACTGCTTGGGAGATGCAGCCTGACAGTGGTCCTACTTAGAAGAAAGGACTAGACATAGGTCTGAGGAAACAAGCTGGCTGGAAATACGTTTCTGTTACAGCTCAGCCCCATTTGTCTGCCTAACCAGAAATGAGATTGCAGGTTGAGTTTGGAAGCCTTTGGCCTGAATTCAGTAGCTTCCTCACAGGCAGAGCTCACTTTTGCCTCAATGGGATTTCTGCAAGTAGAGCAGCTGCAGAGTTGGGCCTGTAGGGTTGTTGTGCAATGTGAAGTTGGCACGGTAGCTTTGTGCGGTAGTTATACTACTAGGAAAAGATTTGGTTTCCGTACCTCCTCCTAGATTCTCCTTTCCTGGACCAGTCAATTCTCATTGTTGAATCTCCCGGTGTTCTTACCTGGAGCAAGGGCCATGCCGGGACATCTGGCTGTGGTCCTCCCGGCTTGCAGTTCTCGTGGCACAGGACACTGCGCACGTGCGCCCCGGTAGAGGATCGTAACCGTAGAGGCAAGCATAGAATCATCCCTCTTTGCCTGCCACTTAAAAATTTCTTGCTGTTTCACACACTTTTCCTCACTTGTAGAATTTATTTATTTATTTTGTGGACATGCGAGTTACAAGCTTTGGCATGGCAAGAAGGTGAGGAATTTTTTGTTTTGTTTTTAGTTTGAGGAAGAGGCGGGTGGGAGGGAGCGTGTGGGAGCTTCAGTGACTCGGAGCTCAAAGAGAATGCATTAATTAACCCAGGAGGATCGCTGGGATGCGGGAGTGAGAAACTGCAGCTTTAAAATCCGGTGATCTTTATCCGTTGTTGGGTTTGGGTCAAAGACCTTGGATAAGAGAAGGGGGAAGAAGGGTGAGGAGGAGGGTGGGCACAATGGGAACCAGATGTTTCAAGCTGACGGGGGTTGGCCTCTCCGTTATTGTGTGACAAGCCACCGATCTCCCCCGCACACCCAGCCTTTAAAAGTATGTCATTCTTTTCTGAAGTCCTTCTGTCCTCCATGGGGGGGAGGGGAGGGAGAGGAGGGGGGGAAGCACACACGTGTGTGCACATACATACATGCATACATACATGCACGCACACATGCTCACACAGACAGCCCTGGCTCTGCTTTTTTCCTTTGGCCTACCTTGTCGAATGGCCCTGGAAGACTAAACAGGTGTTATCTACTTTTGATTTCAGTGCATTTAAATTAATCCTGTCAGCTCAGCTGTTAAAACAACTGTCATCTCCAGCTGTTAGTAATTTTCGACTGGGCACTTTTACAGGTTGCCAAGTTCTGAGCCTGCATTGTGAATCTCTCGCTCCCTTTCTCTCAAAGCGCTATAGTAACAATTTGTATTTTTTTTAAAGGGGACTTGCATTGCACTGTTTTTATATCGAATCCTGTTTATTATATATTGAAATAATAATATCACAAAACCCAACATCATCATGCCAGCCTTTGGAATAAAGAGCTAAACCATGTGTGGAGTGCAGTGCATATCAATCTTCTACGGGTTTGTTGCAGCCTCTCTGTGCATTTTAAATTTGAATGAGAGATGAATCAACCTGAGGGTTTGGGAGGGAGGGAGAGGGGGGCTCTAAATTTTTATTGCCAAAAATAAAGCCTCCTTTTTAGAAGCACTGGTCTCTGGTTTTTTTCTTTTGCCTCAGTGTGCATTTAGTTTTCATAACTAGTATTAGCAGGAGGTACCTTGTAATGAAAATATTTAAAATACCTTTCAATTGTTAGATTAATGACATACATATGGTAGCCTTAAGAATTGTAGGGGGAAAAAATAATAAATTGGATATATGTTATTGATTTCAGTAGACACTCTCTAATGTGACTTATTCCTATGTGGTCAGGATCTATAGTCCATTACCAGTGCTTCAGAGTCAGACAGCACTTGTGGATTACACAGATCTGAATCCTGACAAGGAAGGCTTTCTGTGCCTTTAAGGTTTCCACTCATTACAGTTGTCTGGCCAGATTTTCAACTGGTACAGAACTGAGGCTGCTCCCTTGACTTATGTTGCAAGCTGTCCTTAAAACACTGGAAAGGATTATTCAGGCATTCTTTTGCATGTCCCTAGGAAAAGGATGTACTTAAAAAGTGGCTATAAGTAATCTTTTTCTCAGCAGACCACAGATGATTTCAAGTGTCAGGTAGCCAAATAAAAGGGATCCTTTAAAAAAAATCATGCTTTGTATTGTCTGTCTCCTACATAAATAAGGGCACTGTTTCTATATCTTGTAGTAAAATAAAGACTTCAAATTTGAAACCTAATTTTTTAAGGTTTTCATTATCTTTTAGTTTTGAATTTCTTCAAGAAAATTCTGTTAAAACAGGAAATACTCCCCAAATAATACCGGTATAATTCTTTTCCTTTCACTCTTCATTCTTATGCTTGGACGAAGAATTCTGTTATTTAAGAAAAGAACCCCAAAACTTTAGTAATGATATGAAAGATAAAAAGGAAATATCAGATGCTGAAGTACCACCCAATTCAGCAGGGCAGGTGCCGAGCTCATTTCCACCTTTAAAATGTATCTCTGCTTTTTGGCATGTTCAGCCTGTAATACAGAATCGCAGCTATCTGAGCAGCATCCTAAATTCCGGTACAGTTGTGGTTCTTTTTGAACGCCCCTGCGTTAATGTCGTCCTAGAGAAGTTTTGAATTCTTTATGAAATAACTTTATTCACATGCTTCAGTCTTTGGGTGAGCCATCATTATTATCTTTCTTCTCAAACAATGCTACCATTTAAGTAGGACATGAAGCAACTTCCTCAAATTTCTCATCCCTTACTAAACAATTTTTCAGTTAAATGTGAAATGATTACTGAAGTTGCCATTTAGTATTAAAATCTGGAATACTAGTTATGAAGTATGCATCTGTGCATAGGAGGCTGTGGATATGTAGGACCAAATTACACACACACACACCCCCCCACACACACACCCCACACCCACCCCACCCCCCCTACTATTGCTACTAGCATTAGCAGCTTATCTTGAATTCTGCTGCATCTCTCATGCTGCATGGATAAATACTGGAGCTACAGTGGTACACCAGACACATTTTAGTAGAGAGTTTAACATAATTTCCTTAATGTAAGAATTTAATCAATAATACATTAATCTAAAATTCTGATTTCACAGAAGCTGCTACTGGGCAGGAATGTCATTAGATCAAAGCAAGTACTTCCTACAAAATACCACTTTTTTGAAAAACAAACTGAAGTGATTGAAAATTCAAAGAAAGAAAATATACACTATGATGGAAACCTTTTTCTACCCAAAATCCAAGCACTTTGTTTTAGGGAGATGAAAGAGTTCAGACTCTGATGCAGTTTCATTTGGTCATTTATAGTGTATGTGATACTTCATTGTTTAAACCTGCATCAAGCCCTGCTGGAAGATGCATTCATTGTCAAATGTTTTTGCTTAGAAGGATTTATCAATATAGGTTTAGTTTCTGCTTTGCAAGATGCCCCTAGTTGTTTGAAAAACAACTGAACTTTGAAGCCAGGTATGCCTATGGTTCCTGAGGTGGACTGCTGCTTCCTCACTCCTTCCATCTCCACGTCTCGTCCCCACCACCTTTCGCACCAGAACTGACGTTTGACTCATGGCTTCTGCAACAAGCTGTCACCATCTCCTTGGTGCCGAATACTGTTAAAGGTACGGCATGTCTTAAAATTAGATGGTTGTTAACTTAATGGTGCAAAGGCTAATTTATGCATGTTTTTCTCATTGTCTTTTTTTCTTTTGCAAGTTCTTTTCCTTGCAGACCTACAGCTTGAATCTCCCTTGCATGACACCATTGTAAAAGACAGGTAATTCCAGTGACATCAGTGAAATTATCTATGGGTAAAATTGAAGTAAGTGAGACTGAGTTAGAGCCCAGTGTCTTCAACATACAAAACGTGTGTCTACTTTGCTTACTCATATTAAAAGGTACTTCCAAACCTTTGAGGCTTTTGTGCAACTTGAAAGGTTCCATTAATCTTATCTATGTGTAGTAAAACCTTGTCAATTCACACTAATGATTCTGGGAGTGAACAGGTAAGCACATTTTTCAGCTGGCTTCCCCTTGGGTGAGGGACTGAACCTAAACTCTTGACCCTACGCATGTAAATTTAGGGGTATTCAAAATCTGAATTTTGCAACTGGAGTCAATGTTTAAATTTCTTTGACTTTGCATTTAGTAGTTTTGGCCAACTGATTTATGTTTGACAATCCAAAGGTGTAAGAGATATCTACATATGCTATTATCTCTCAGAAGATAGACAGAGCACACATATGAAGGGTGGGGGCTGTGGAATGCTCTAGTCTGGCTGAGGAGGAGTCTGCAGGCACACAAATGTTCATGCTGCTGAATTAATAAAACCTTTCCCCATCCTCAGGCACCGAGGAGGCCCTTTAGTGGCCCAGAACTCAAGGGACCTGTGATACTTATTAAGAGCATTTGTCCGTCCGTTTGTTTCTTTCTTGTGTGACTAGAGTAAGAAGAGGAAGATGTACCTGGAGTCTGATTTTTGAGAGGAAAGATTGCTCCATCGCTGTTTTTCACTATCGACAGAAAAAATGTATACCATGAGGAAAAACAGGCTCTGGTTATTTATTCCTCTTCTCTTTCAGTTTTCATCTTTCAGTTCCATATCTTATTTTCCCTTTCTTCTTACCTTCTTTTCCGATCTTTCCACTTGTATTCTTGAAAGAGTTCATTAACATCCATTAACTAGATTTGATGAGCATGAACAAGCATCTCCAAGGCAAGCAAGAAAAGCGACAGTAATAGCAAAAATAATAGTGAAAATTTGATATCAACAGAACATGACTATGTAAAGTGCACTGCAATGTCAATATAGTATAGAATATTGCTAGGCTCTTAATTAAGCAGCGATTTCTGTTAGATGAGATGTTAAATGCAGTTCTTGACTGTTCTTACGGATCTCTAACCCCGATATATAGTAAGCTATGCTTCTGAAGTTCCTATATTCATAAAACCAAAAGTGCAAATTTAAAATTATCAGGACATTGTCATGACCCACTGTGTGGTTGTTCTTATTTTGGTGGACGAGTGACATTTTCAGTTTAGTTTGTTGTCTAGGAAGGACTATCAGCTAAGCTGAAAAAATGCTCATTTGCATTCAAAGCTATAATGGTGAATGTATTGCTTAAATTGATAAAAATTCCCCAAGTAAGCAAGCAAAATTCTGTGTCCTGCTAACTAGTGCCAACTATCTTTGATACCTCAAAGTAAGCGCATTCCAATAGCTGCACCTACTTTCAGTGGTACCAACATGATTTGCTTCCAATATGAGAAGAGGTGGTTTTTTGCTTTCCCTAATAAAGTAGTTGTTTTGGTACCTTTGAACAAAACCTTCTTTATCCACTGTTGATGGGTGTCCTGGATGATACAGTTAAGTATGCCTCTCCTCTCTAGGTGGACTGCTTGCCAGTGGTCGTGTGTCTAGGTTTTTCTGATTCCATCTGGGTCATGGAAGATGACATTTTTCAGCACTTTCAGAAAAACACAGGAGATAAGCACATTTATGTGGCATTGGTGGGCTGTCATGAACAAAGTCAACAGAGCTAAGATTAGGACTGTATATTTCTCTGTGTGTGTACACATGTGCATGTGTTTATGTTCCTGTGAGAAGCTAATGTAAACTGATGCCTATTTCTGCTTTTCTGTGGAGGACAGGAAAGACAAAGCCCAACATTTACACTGTTTTTTTAAAACTTGGTATGTTGTAAACTCATTGAGGCAGAGACCGTGCTTGCTTTGTGTTTTCTTTACTAGTAACTATAACGTTAGTATTATGAAAAAATAGCTCACCTCACGTAAAGTGCACTAGTAAAGGTAATATTTCTTTGTGATTTCCCTGAAAATTTTGCTTTAGAATTTCCAAAATCTTGACGTTTTCTGACCAGTTGATGTGACAAAGAAGAAATGGGTTTTTACCTTGGGTATTGTCTTTTTCAATGGATTTTATTTTCAAGTTGTGAAGAAGCCACAAAATATATAATTGTAAGTGACTTTTCTCCCACCCCATTTCTGTCCACCTTTTTCCACAGTCAAAAACTCAGGACTTATCCATAGGCTATTTTTCAATAAGAGAAATGCCTGTAAGTACTTCACCTGAAGTTAAAACAATTAGAGCAGACACTTTTATGCTAAGAAGAGTAAATGCAGCTTTTTCCCTGTTGAGCAAAACCACTTAAAACAAGTTTAATGTATAATTATTGCATTTTCCTGCAGTTTCAGAGTGTGGTCATCAGCAAGTTATCCTGAGGTAAACTAAAGATAAGAATTTGCAACTTGTCAACTACTTCTAGTTATTCCCTGCATTATTTGTCTTTACCTATTGTAAACTGATGTAGTGTTGTCTTCTTCATCGATCATAAGTTAGCATGTATACTGTGGAATAAGAGCAGTTGTACAAGCAGTTGGCGATGAGTGGCCAGTGTTCTGCAAGGTGGTATTGCAACCTGTCTTACAAGAAGATGTTTAGATGTTTTTAATTTGGACAAGGTCCATGGCTTCAGGGGTATTTCCTTTTGAGGTTGCTGTGTCATACTAATAGAAGCTGTTATCCTAGCAAGTCAACAATATGAACTTTTTAGAATTAATGCTACTCTTTAATGCACACTACTCAGTTCATTTTTTTCCTGCTAGAGAACCAGTCGATTAATTTACTCGTATATAAATTATCTCCTTTCACTTGTACTTTTTACAGTTGTCATATCTTTGTTCTTTAAAGTGTGTGTTGAACATTCTGAGAACATTTTGATGTTCTTACAACTAGAGAGAGTGTGGCTAGAACATAGTTTTAGGAGGCTTAGTTAATTGCCCTGGTTAGAGATCTCTGCCATTGCTCTTGCAGAGTGTCAGTGGAAGGAAAACTCATGCGAACAAGAAGGTTCATGTGCAACTGTGAAATACAGGAAATATAAACAGTAAAGTGTAGGAATTTTACTTTGATTGTGGTCCCAGAACTGTATAACAGTTTGCAACCTATCTAGTCAGAACCCCCTCCCCACTTTTTTGGACTTAGCTGAAAGAAATATAATGATAAATTAAAAAAGTTAATTGCAAGCCTTTTTCTAGAACTAAGTTCCTTCCTGTGGAACTGCTCCTGCCCTGTACCTTCTCTCTTTTCCCCCACTTCCGTTATATTGAATCAAAGTATTGGTAATGGTTTCTGTGGTTCAGGAGAAGCCATTTAACCCCTTCCCTGAAGCATAAAAATCTGTATTGCAAGATGAAGATACCTCATGGAAAAATTCTGACTTACTATTTCTTTTCCATATTTTAAGAAGGATATTTATACTGCTAGGTATCTAACTTAGGTGTGCTAATTCAAGCTCTGACAACACCTGTCCCACTTCAACTCCGTGGGAAACTTAACCCTTAACCACCCAGCTTGAAATACCTTGAAACCAGCTTAGACGCACGAAGGAGTCTAAAGTAAATAGCCTAAACACGCTTCTCCCCATCCAGCCAACCATTATGTATCATAACTGTAATTCTAAACTTTAAATTTGCCCTACATATGCATGGCAAATGCAGATTGTATCAGGCAGACTAGATAATCTTGGCCAAGAGAAAATCAAAGATCTTGAAGCGTTTTCAGAGTCTGTGTAACGCATTGTGCCATGACATTTCACTGTGATATGATGAGACAATATTATGATGCAGGCTGTTTGACTTTTAAGTTTTGTCTGCAGGGCAAACACAACATGGTACGACTTCCCCTCCCATATATCTAGTGGTAGTTGCAGGACACAGTCACCCAAACTCCTTAAAGCCAAAGGCTACACTGGCAGTGCTCCAGAAGCCAGAGCGCTGCAGCTAATGCTCGTATCTCCAGGCTGCGCTGTGCGTGCTACAGCATCTGACTTTTTGGATTGGATTCCTAGGCTTTCTTCTTTCCTAACCCTACCTTTCCATGGAGATTGTGACGTGAAGTTAATATTTGAGGGACCTGTTGAGACTGCTTGATAGAAAATAATAGCTGAGAATCCAAAAATTTTGTTTCTTTTCAGTGTGTGTGAACATGAACAATATTGTCTTTTATCTTCTGTGATAGGTGATTTCAGCTAATTTGTTGACTATTCATAGGGCTAAAAGAACCACAAAAGGTTAAATAGACCTGTCCTTGAGTTATCAGAGGGGATAGGAAGTTGGTTGTATTGACTTTCTGTGGATCCTTTCTTTTTTTTAGAGAACAGTGGGTACTTTAGGAGGGGTGTTTTGTTTTGGTTTGGGGTTTTTTGTATTTTTTATAGTCATTGGTGACAAAGAAGCAGATGAGCCATAGACGGACTGTATCACATTGAATGATGGCATCATGCTGGCTCATGGCACTAAAAGAAGTAACCATATTAAATAAAACCTTAACAATCCAGCCTATTTGGCACACTTGTTGGCAAACTCAGCAGAAAAGGGGAAGAAGAAAATGAGCTAGGGATACTGTGTTGTGTCCTCCCCTTAGTTGCTCTCCTTCAAAGATGCTCGCTGCCTGAAATTACACTGGTGTTAGGTTGGTTCTTCTGGGTGAATAAAATGGAGAATTTAATTCTTTAACACTTTCAAGAATTCAGCAAAACCAAATTTATTAACTGTGATCTTACTTAGTGATTGTCTAAGCCTACTGAAGTCAATGGAAGTCAGTGAACTTTGGATCAGAAGCCCATAATATCTCCTGCTGAAACTCTCTTGTGTTGCATGAAGGGCTCCAATATCGTTTAAGCTTTTTGCCCTTTTCTCTGTGTCAGGGGTAGAGCCTTCAGCCAGTGCATAGCTCATGGAGTAATTGTATTACACCTGTGTAAAGCCTGCTGTGGGGAAGCTCTTGTTTGATGAGGTGGACAGACTTGAGGGTGATGCTAAGACATAATACTCAATAGTAAAAATAATACTGTTCATGAATTTTCAAACCTGACCAGTTCAGCCAGTAGAGTTCTGAGGCAATTTCTGGACAACTGCACTTTGGAAAAATACATAAATGCAAATAATGTGGTAGGCAAGACCTTGAACAAGAAAGCTTTGAATGGAACGGTAGTGTGTAATTTTAGTTGTAAACAACATGGGCTACTTTTGCCCTTGACAGGATTCAGCCAAAATGAGTTGTAGTTAAAAGGATTTGGTGTGCCGTTCGGTACAGGTAGCTAACAGTTTGGTGGTTTGCAAGGTTTCCTTTAATGTGGTTATGCTCAGGCTATATATTGGACAGCTTCAGTCTATTAAATTACACTCTTCTTGCTAGCACTCACTTCTCAGCTTCCAGAATATTTTCCTTTCTGTTTGTGTATTAGTTAAACACCATCTCAGCAATTCAGATGCCAAAGTGAACCTTTTTCCACCACGATTTCAGGAGAAGGAAACTTTAATCCAGTGGTATATCACAAGTAGTTCAATGTTTCTTTTTGATTTTTCTTGAGAATTTTTGTTCTGTTTGGTCTCTCTTTGTGCAGTGCAGAAAGTCCCAATGGCGTATATGTTGAAGCTCATATATTCTTTGCTCAGTATCTGCCAGTAGCGAAACTTCCAGGTCTGATCCACTTTATCCTGCCCATACTGGAAGCAACAGAGCCCACGGGTTTGAATGGCCACCTTCTCCTTTCAAGCAGTTCTGCGAAAGAAAATTGGACAGTGCTGGTTTCCTGTAAGACTGTTCCCTTGTTTGAACACTAAATCATCAGGACAGCTTATAAAGTCCTGCATTCTCCCGGCACTGTTGTGCAGACGCATGCATGTTGTGGGACTGTGTTGACACAGTGCTGCTGCAGACAGGCACAGAAAGACTCATCATCAGTTTGCAGCAGAGTAACATTTCCACCGGAAAGCACAAAGAATATAATGCAAATAGCTTTTTTTCACCCTCAGAGAAAAGAAGAAAAAAAAGAAAGAAAAGCCACCCACGAAACCCACCTAGAACCTCACAGATAAAAAAAAAAACCTAAGGTGATGTTGATTAACTTTTTGAAAGGGGTTAATGTTTTAAAAGTCTGTGTCTGGTTTTCAGATGAGGCTGATGGGCATAATGAAGCCATTTCAACTCTCAGTGCAACTCAGAACTAGGAATATCTCCTTTACCTTAAAATTGGACTTGGTCTCCCATGTGATTTAAATGTTTGAATGTTACATTTTAATAGTTCTTTAGTATTTATTTCAAGCAAAGTGCAACCCTGCATGTCTTTCACTTACATTAGAAAAATAAACAAAACTAATATTGTTAAATGTCTATTTTAAAAAAAGTTTTAAAATCGGCAGTATTCTAGAAAAGTGGTTCTGTCACTTTACTAATTAGCCCGTAATAGCATAAATTCTGGACTACTGCAGTGTTTCAGGTCTACAGCATTCCTTCTCGTGGAAGAGAAAACTGTCACCTAAGCCCAGCATTGTCAGTATTTTTATTTAATGCCAGGTACGGTAACCCTGTGAGGTGCAAGCTCAGACTGGGATCCTGTGTGCTAGGTTTTGTATCGGCAAACTGTAAAAGCATTTCTTGCCTCAGAGACAATAGACTAAAAGTAGTCTGACAGCAAATGTGAGCCAGGGGGCAGAACAGAATGGGGACCTGAATTTGGATCACCTCAACCTCACTCCCGTATTCTAGCCAACACTGTGCATTTCCAGATACAGATTTGAACCTCGCAGCTTGGGCCCACACCTAATTAAGTTTGAATGTGGCAGAGTGAATTAACGTGTGGGTGTATATTGTCACGTGTGTACCAGGGGCACTGCTCCGTGCTATGCTAATTAACCAAGTTTTTGTGAGAGGTGACAAAAAACAACTCTGGTATTTCTGTCTTTGGTGCAGTTGGAATCTAAGTGAGAAGAGTAAGACAGTAAAGCACATTGAATAATTTAATACCAGACTTACTTTTAGCTGTGGATTACATTGTTCTTATAAAATCCCTTTGTCTGTGGTATTTGGTTAATGAAACAAGAGTTGAACTGTGACATTATGGGTATAAATAGCACATATCAGTTCTGCTCATTTATTCCAGCAGTCCCATTTGGAGCCAACAGAAGGGAGTATTTAACAAAAAAAGCAGAATTTGCCCCATTTCCTAATATGATGGACTGGAAAACCTGTTCATATAATTCCCTCTCTCCTTCATTTTATTTTTTATTTCTGTAAATTAAGATTTAGCTTTTTGAAGAGAGTTTATTTAAATTCCCCAAATCCTTCTTCACAAATATACAACACTTAGAAGAGGTGCTTCTTAAAATACTAGAATGGTGCTTTTCACACCACTTTTGTAATAACCAGATTTGAGCCATGTCTTTGTTTTAAAAACCCCACTTTTTATGACGGTATTAGCTTAGCATAAAATTCACTTAAACTGGAGGCACTTAGGCCATGCTTTACAAAGGTGGATTTAAGCAAATATTTTAAATTAAGCACATACTGAATGACTTTCTGAATTAGGGCTACATATACTCAGCAATAAGAGGAGTGGTGGTAGCTATTTTCATATGGTGTAGATAATGCTGAAGAATTAAAAACTGAGCTGTTCAACTTTGAAATATGCAATATCCCTATTTCAGCTGCTACATTAAAGGAAGGACTTTGTTGGATTTATTTTAATTTTGAAAACAATAGATTTGCCATATACAAATTGGTTATCTTTTACATGTTGTCTTTTGCCTCTGGTAATATCCAATAACTGGAGATGAGCAGGGAGAGCTTCCAAAGAAGAAAAATGGAGGGGAAAAGAAGATAATATATGCACTGTTTTGTGTTAGTGGGAGGAAATTCAACCTGTTCTTTGAAAGGAATTGCTTTATGTCTAAAACGTATAAGTTGATCACTTCTAGCTTAGCACACATACCCCCAGATATTATTCTTGGCCATAAAAGTTCCTAGATCCTTTGGGTAGCCTCACAGCTGCAATGATTTACTTTGTAATATCTTGTCAGTAGAAACAAGGTTGTAGTGCCCAACAACCTGGATAAGGAGGTGAAAAGCTGAAGTTGAAATCCATAGGCAAAATTAAAAGCTGCACCCAAGTGCATGCACTCTGTACAAATTTTGCCATTTGTGTTTATGAAACAGATTAAGGCCTATGTGTCAAGTTTAAATTTGCAAACTTCTGGTGGTTTGTGTGTAAACACCAAAGCAACATTAGCATTGCTTTAAACGTGGTTTTGTTTGCTTTAATATCCTATAAATTTTACTCTGACATTAAATGTGTCATTGAGTGTGATGAAGCTGGAGGGTAATATCTCACTCAAGTGCAATTTTTGTCATCATTCAAAACTATGGTAATGCATTTGATGATTCTTATCTGTTCTTCAATGTATGTGGTTATCTTTCTTATTTTCATTCTCATACATATCTATAGCACTGTCTAGATCTGGAAGATTTGATTTGCTGTATATGTTAGAATAGAAAAACTGGTCCTCTGTTTTTATTATATTTTTCTGCAATCTTGTAGACCTTGAAATTGAAGCTGGCACATTTGTAAATACGATTTACTTTCTTGGATC
>WAAD01029244.1:32392-55818 GCA_013389945.1 Fregata magnificens | reverse complement strand
TAGTAGCTAAAAATTCCCTTTGCTTGTTTGTGCTTGGCTGGAAGATTGCAGCCTTGCCTTTCATATCTGGACCCTACCACTGTAATCCTTGTCACTGTGATTTGTAACTGAGATTATTACAGCACATTGTGCAGAGGGCTGATGTTTAGACACTACAAAGAAGATAATCGCTCCTGCAGAATGCCTTTCTCATTTCTTATGGATGACATTAGCCGCAGGGAACACACTGGACCTGCTTTTTGACACCTTCATTGGCTTCTTATTCATTTCCAGGTGCAGCTCAACCAGGTGCTAGAGAGGGACAGAAAGCCCTGATTATTTTGGCACCTGGCTCAGCTTTCAGTAGAAGACCTTGGCTCTGCCACTGGGCCTTCACAGGTGACCTTGGGCAAGCCATTTCTTTTTCTGCCTTATTTTCCCCACTTGGGAATAATGATGTCTTTCCAAGTAAAGCTGGAAAATTACACAACCGTTAGGACATACAAAGTCATCATCAGATTTGACACGGGCAAGCAAACATTGTCAGTATCAGCTGACCTAATGAAGTTCTCTGCTTTTCCCCACAAATCTTACTTCAGCCATATAGTAAGATTTACTAGGCAGCTACAACACTACTACTGTAATGATAATGACCTCTTTTGTAAAGCACTGAGATCTAACGATGAAAAGCACTATACTAAACTGCCTGATCAGTTCTAATTGGGACCCTCAGAGTAACAGCCCTCAAAGTAATTGTCTTGGACCTGCCAGGAGGAAATTTTGACATGTGCTGGTTTACATCTCCCAGCTTCCCTAAGTCTGAGTTAGCTGATTATTCAAGGTATGGTGCAAGGCCTAATTCTTAAGTTTTCGTATCAGGAGAGTGTTCGGAGTGTATCAGTTTGCTTTATAGTTTTTTAGAGGTATAGTGAGACACTGAGCTGGAATCCTAGGAGTTATATAGTGCAACAGTTAAAATACATTTATCACTAACACTCTTGATTTAATTGCCGTTGCTAGTCCATATAAGACTTGTATCCTTTCTGTCCTTACAACCACTTCCTTAAAATACTGAATCCATAACTCTCCTGCTGAGATTTTTTGGTATGCCTCCTTTATTCCTCTCCCCTGTTGATTTTCAAACTCTTTCAAGGACTAGATTTAAATCAAAGGGCCTGTCTTTGACTTTAATAAGCTTTTAATAAAATCTGGAAAAAAAAAAAAAAATGCCACCAACTCCCCTACAAGACAGTGTTTATGAGGGTTTGCCTCCCTGCTCTAACCCCACAAGACCCCATACTCTGTGAGTACTGCTTCCCTACACACCTGGCCATAATTAAGTAGTCTTTGTTTTTCTTTCACTTAGCCTTGTTTTACCAAACATGGTGTAATGCAGTATTGGGGGGAGCTTATAAAAGAATTAACTTCAAGTAAAGTAAAGCCTGACTGCCTGGTAAACATGCCACCCAGTAAGAGACTTCTTTATTTCAAGGCAAGTTTTAAAATGTTGACTGTTCTGAAGCCTTGGATATCTCCCTTTGCAGTAGGATCATTAATTTTCTTTTCCTTTTTTATTTTCTGTCATGTTCCCCATCCTGACATTTTTGTTTGTTTAATGGAAAGTTACAAGTAGGTGAGGATTTTCTCAGTCCTAGAAACCTGGCCGTGTCAAGTTGAACAGCAGATAAACTGGTTAATAAGAACAGATCCTGCAAATTAAAGCACTTCAATGGGGTTTGGATTGAAAAGGAAAACATGAAAGAGAAAATGAAGGGAATGCAATATGGACATCACGTGTGATCTTGCTCTCCTTTCAGGTAGGAGCTAGCGCAGCAGTTTTTAACAATCAGCCCTTGTGTGTTTGTGTGTTTTCCTTCCCTCCATGTTGTTTCACAGTTATCTGTTAGTAACAGCAGTATTATTACACACAGATTAAAAGACAGGCAGCTTTTAGGNGAGTACAAAGACATGAGATGAGCCGATAATGGTTTGTTTAGGTAAGAAGGCTTCCCTTGCCTTGGTGATTGGCTCTTGCTCAGTGGTGCTCTGAGTGATAGCTTCCCAAATCCTTCCTAAGGTTTATAACAGTTAGCAGTGGGCTGGGGAGAGAGCTAGGGGAAAATATGGCAGCCAGCAGTGGTAAAACGTAATGAAATCATTCTAACCATAAATGGAAGGTGCCGGACCATGGGGGAGATGAGGGATGTTTTCTTCCACAGCTGCAGAGCTATTAGTCAGTTAACACTTGGACGGAGGGAGGTTAAAACAGTCTCTAAGTCGGGGTTTAAAATATCAAAGAAACTTATGTTTATGTTTCTTGTAAAGGGAAAATAACTTGAAAATGTAACAACACAAATATGACAGAGGGTGGTTAAAATGTTAATAGTCTAATAGATTTTAAGTTACATTTCTCTTAAGTTTCACTGTTCCTGACTGTTTCATTATACCTATTGCATGTTCAGAGAGAAAAGTTTTCAAAGATTTTCTTGTATTTCATATATTTAGGAATGCTCTTAAATCTTCATGACATCACAAATGAAATTCAAATAAATCCATCCCTTTATAGTCAAGTTATGAAGGGATATTCAGCAGAAGATTAGGAACGTGAAACAAGTGAATCTTTACTTCTGTACAGCCCTATCATTTTGCAGCTAACACAGATAAATATATGTTTCAAATAGAAGCTATCTACCAACCACTGGCAATTCAGCACTTTGCTGCAGTCTCAAAATTGAAGAGGTGGCAATTCATATCTTTGGGTTTTTAAACAAAGACTGATGAAAGCAGTAGCATTCCGATTCTTGAGTATAATAATAATATGATTCTGAAATAACCAATTAGCAAGCTAGAATTACTGGACCTGCCTTAAAACTGGCTATTGCTAACAGTAGGCTAAGAAGTGAACTGTAATAGGAATAAAAGCGTGCCGTATTAGGGCATCTAGCCATCAGAATTGATGGAAGAAAAAATTTGCCCTCACATTTGCTTCTTTGTACTTCTCTTTTGATGAGGGCAGGGAAGTAGCAAGAATACCAAAAGGCACGATTATAAATAGATGATCTCCAGAGTGACCATAAGAATGAGTTCTATAAGATACAATTTGTTCTAATCTCTGAATTTCTTTAGTTCCCCTAAGAATCTATTTCAAGGAGTCAGTAAATCAAACTCTGATTTATTCTTCTTTTCTGTCAAGGATTGAATAGCTGGATATTAATTAATATCTCACTTGGAATGTTAATGAAAATTATTTGTGTGATCACAATAAGGAGGTCTTGGAAGGAAAGGTGGTAGAAGGTTGGAAACTAACCAGTCAAATTTTCTCCCTAAACTTAGAAGGAAGTAAAACTATTATTTTTAAGATTTTTTTTTTAATTAATATCATAACAAAGTACTTCAATCACTCATTAGTGTTCACCACTCTGTGGAGCCAGTCTGTGGACTGTGGGACAGACTGGGCTAGGAACATTTGGAGATTAGTGTTCAAATTCATAAAATCTGAATTGTTCATATTCATCATTGGAGAGAGCTCCTTTGAGGTTTGAGACAAAAATATTAGTTAGCAATCAGTAAGTATTGTACTATGTCTTCTTTCTACAGTTATGCATAACTGAAGTGTCTGCAAGAAGCCATCTAACAGTGGAATGAAAACAGCGCTCCACAAATCAGTAATATGACGGTTTTACTTGAGAGGCCCACCATCTTTCAGGAAATAACAGTTTCCTCCAAATACAGAAACACAGACTGCTGTAGGTACATTACAGAGCTGTAGACTATCATCTTCTGATGTGAGAGATCCTAACGTTGCTAAAGTAACACTAAGATGTCACAGAGGTAGTATATCTTCCTACAGAACAGTGCGTCTGGGCGTGTCTTGTGTGGTGACCAGAGCTGCAGACACTTGCAAGATGCTGATTTGTGAATAAGATAGAGTGATAGGTGGGAATTTTCACTTCAGAATTTCCTGACAGAAAAAAGAATATTTTTTATAACAACATTTTCAAGTTAGGCCTTTCTTTGTTGCAAGCGTTTGTCCAAATATGATGCAGTTTTGCATCCTTCTCTGTCTGAAAGCCTGTAAACTTGCCAAGGTGTGTCATGTCCTGTTTTGTTCTTTTGGTTTTGGCCATAGAAATTCCAGCCCCATTTTCTCCTTTTTGTGCTTGAATGAGCAGGAAGAAGAAGTCAGGGTTCGGAGAATGTCCTTTTCCAAAGGGGCTCAGCTGAGTTGCTCTTCCTTAAATAATTCTGAAGCTCCTTGCTTCAGGCTTAGTTAGATTAGTACAAAGTCAGGTTATGAAGTTGTAAGAAGTTGTAAGAAACTGTGGTAACAAAATTTAGCCTCAATTTTTTTTCTTTAGAACAATTAGACAAGGGAAGGAAATGGGAAAATATGAGCCTCTCCACTTGCCAAAAGAATTGTCCCATTCCTCTCTTCTGTTCAGAGGTAATTCACGTTTTTGGATAACAACTTGCCATAGCTTTCATAAACAGTGCTAATATAGTTTGTTTCTAATAGAATTTCATGGAGCACATAGCTTGCAGATAATTGGTCTAGTAGTAAATTGAGGGGAGGGTTTTTCTCCAGTCTCTCTTTTTATCATTTGCTGCTACTGTGTGTCATTCAGAGTTCAACTCAATCAAGAGTCTATTACTGATAGCTGAACAATGTGGTGCCTACAGATCTTTTATGATGCAAAAGTGGGCAGTTGCATTGTGCGTGTTTCAAAAGGCATGACATAAAAAAAGAACAAAAGAATGAACTTTACATCCAGGCTTTTAGATAGGAAAGTGATTCATTGGAAATAGATTTTGGCTATAATTTTCTTGTTTAGAATCCTAAATGGAGTAACAGAGCTTCTTGAAGATTTTCATTTTTTTATTGAGAATCAAAGAAATGATGTGAAGTTGGGGTGTCTCTCCATGTAGCATGTCAGGGCTGATGTGCTCATCTAACAGTGCATCTCAATGCTTCACATATCCCTAACTTTTCCCAAACTAAGGAATGAGGAAATAAGATCATTTAAGCTCCCTGCAGGACAGTTTGGTACCATCACATGCAACGGCCTGTGTAAGTATCAGGGGTTGGTGTTAGAAGCCTTAGCACTCATCAGATAATACAGATTATCCAAAACCTGCGTGAAGGTTATTTTAAAAAGCAAACCAAAACATTTTTTGAGTGTCATACCCTGATGAATGACTTTCTCCTGACTGAATGGGTTTGTTCCCTTTAGGACGAGTGTACAGTTTACGTAAATAGTATATTTCATCTTCTTTGGAAGTGGGGCATATTGGGAAAAATCTTCCATTTTCCATTGTTGCAGTCAGACTTCACATAATGATGATGAGTTGATATAACCCTCAGTTTAGATGATATTCAAGTATTTGTGCACTTTTTCTTGACTGTGATAATCTATAAATAAACAAGTAGATTGCACAAAAATAGTCTTTTTAAAAACATTTCGTCTGTGTCCATTGACTCACATGGTCAGACATGCCAGAGAGATAGGTGTGGTTTTGTTGTGCTTTAGTACAGTGGTCTGGACCAAAAAGGTGAAGTCTCAAGCCCCAGGAAAGTGAGGGAGAATAAAAAATATCCTCAGGTTTTTTACTTGTCAGGATCAAAGTCTTTTATCTGAACTGCCCTATTCCTAACTGTAAAAAGCCACAAAGTTAAATGAAGATCAGCTTTTGTGATCAGGAATCAAATTATAATTTGTAAAATAAAAGCAGCTTCACTGTGGTACCATTGGAGATCCCCTGCCGTACTGCTCAACTCAAAAGTTGTACCTTTCTCCCAGTGACATCGTATAGGCAAACAGCAGTGATTCATGTTGCTATTGTACGGCCCTTCACAAGAGTGTGTGCCTGGAGGTACAGTCTGACCACTGATAAAATACATTCACTCTGAACCAAACAGCTTTTGTATGCTGTATAGTATGAAATCAAAAGGTAAAATTTAGTCTTTGGTTTCTCAGAACCATTTTGTGTTAATAGGGCAGTAGGAAACAGAAATGAAAAAAGTAACAGGAATCCCTTTATCCCAAAAAGTGAACCTGTGGAAGATTTTGAGTCATTTTCTCTTCTTGCTGTTTTCAGAAACAAACTTCTATACAGAGATGATCAATTTGATCAGAGAAAATAGTCTTTTACAAAAATAAAAAAACCCACAACTTTAAGCAAGATGTCCATCAGTCATTCACAGGAAGATGGTAGGGGATTTTGATTCTATTTTTTTCCAGTCTTTTCCAGCCTCCTACGCGTCTGGGTTGTAGGTGGGGTAAAGTTGGGAAGCGTTAAAAATCAGAGAAGAACGATTTTTGGTATGTTTAACGTTTATCCGAAAGTAAGAAAAGCCATTCAAAAGACTTTTTTAGTGAGTGAACTTTCCTGATAGTTTAAGAGACCCAGGTGATTCAGGGAGTCTCAACAATGTCTACAATTTTAAGTAATTACCTGAACTTTCAGAGTTTTAAAGGTTATTCCCGTCACTAGCGGTACACTGTACGTTCAGCGTGACTGGCAGCTTTAGGGAGCGTGCAGTTTTTACTCTATTGACTCTTGGCTACCGATTTGTTCATGTGCTGCTCTGTATTCTTGACAGCAAATTGATTTAACTTGCAGCAGGAAAGAGTGTGTGTGTGTGTGCGTGCGCGCGTGCCCGTGTGCGTGTGTGAGCACGCGAGCAAGCGAGCGAGCGCGAAGGAGAGCGCGGGAGAGGCGGCGAGAAAGAAATGCGCCTATATGAAATGTACCGGGGGGGAGCAAGGCAAGGATACTGAATGGCAACATTTAGGCATTGACTGTGACATTGTATTAACCTTTTTAATGGATGTATGTAATAAAGTGACATGTAAATGGAGCACAAGGGGAGATATGACACTATATCTGGAAAAGGATAAAACAGTCAGTGAATACTGGGCTATTATAGCAGTTTGCAAACCTTGGATAAACTCAGTCAGCGGTTGTATAATTGGTTATTCAATCCCGACCCTTGTTCACAGCTCAAAGCCAGGAACACTGAGACCTGTTGCCAATTTGAGTGAATGCAGTGACTGTACTCGGCCGGGGCCTAGCACTGGAGCCAGGCCTTTTCCTGTGGGCTGGTTTCCACCATGTCTGGGACTGGCGCGGTGACAGTAGCCCTTTTGTTGTGAAAGGCTGGCTGGTACTCCCCTCCTTTGCAAAATGTCTAACAGCTACACAAATATAAGAAAATAGGAAAAGGGACTTACTGTAGCTTTTCTCTTACCGAGTTAAAACGTAGGGGCTTTGAAAAGGAGGCAAAGTCCAAGCAATAAGGAAAACTGAAGCATGTTCTGAAAAGTTATGGCCAGATAAGGAAAGCGCAACGTTCTTCCAATGTATGATACGAACCGTGGGGAAAACTGGATTCTCTTAAATCATGTGAGATGCAAACTGTACATCCAGAGCGATGTTCTCCTGCTCCCTTTCAAAGTACTCGTCCCTACACGTGCAGTTGTCTCCCAACCCGTGCCGAGCAGCCTGGGAAGCACATTCTGGTGAAATGATTCCTGCGGGCCCGCTGTGGTGACCGCTTGTGCGAGCACAGGAGCTCCTGCGTGGACCCACTCCATAAAAAGTTCAAAAATGTTGACGTTGTCATCATGGGTTCGTTTGAGAACCGCTGGTATGGAGGTTGTCTCTCACATTATGGAGGCAGCATTGTATAAGCCAGCTGGAGATGAACAGCGAGAGTGTTACAAGTACCCCAGTTCCCTCCACCCTGCATCCCTACACACACAACTTTCCAGTAAAAGCAGGGAGATATTTATGGAATGTCCTGACTCAGAGGCCAGCTGTTTCTCTTCTAGTAAAATGGTAGTTAGAAATAAATCAGAAGAAGGTTTGATTTTGGTTGATGAAATAATGAATATTCAGTAATATATATAGAAGATGAGCCCAGATGAGCTAATGGTCCCTTCTGGTTTCCAGCTTTTTGTGAATGAATCTGCAGTGCTATGAATCTACAGTTTCTCTTTTCCCTTTTCCCTCCCTTTCACCCCCCAACTTTTCCCTAGCTTTCAGTAGTGGCATCTTGCTCCTTTACAAGCATTATAGTTTCTACAGGTACCTAGGTTACACCGTATTATTTTTGTCATGTCATCAAACTATGCCACTTCAGAGAAAAGGGAATTATTGACACAGTAGATTATGCACAATCTTTTTAAGTTACAAAATAAAATCGAGGTAATGGTTAAAAATTATATGCCTCTAGATCACAAAGAGATGGGCTTGGGGGCTAATCTCTTTGCCATTCTGATTTACTCTAGTTCAGAGAAAATAATGCAAAGTGCCCGATTTAATGAAAGGCAGCAATTCAATCAAGAGGTTCTGCTGAGGTCATATAATATAAATGGTTACAGCACCTCTTGACTGAGTTACAGCCTTGATAATTCAGTACTTTGTTGTTATTTATGAGGGTAACTTTTCAAAGCAATCTGCATATCTCCCGCTAAAACCTGCTTTGAAAATTTTATACCATGATGTCATTGAAAAAGAATTTTTTTTTTCTTTTGGTAAGAAAAGAAAAAAAACCCCACACCAGCAAAATGAGAGGGGAAAGGAATGCATTGTTTTAGAATAGAAAATTAATCACTTGGAAATGGACTGGTTATTGTGAAGCAAATGCAGAAAGAGTATTGAACCTGCGATACATGAGAAAAACTACAGAAACTCCTGCCGAGGCTTTTAATGGAAAATACACCACACCACCTCATTATAAACACAGCTTTGGGAGTGAAGAGTTATAACAGTGGAGAAAAAGTGGCATTATGGAAATATGTTTTTTTTTTTGATAATCATAGTTAATGTAGCTCATCCTTAATTGAAGTATTGTATGGCATAGCAGGAACATCTTGTAGTAGGGACTCTTGGAATTTGGGTGTTTGGGGTGTTTATATGAAGAAGGACATAGCATTGCAAGCTGGCAAAACTAGAATGGTTTAGTGGTCAGGAGAACTGCACTAAGTCCATTGAAGCCCATCCCTATTGACTTCGAAAAATCCACTCAACGTGCACCTCATCTTCTTAATCCCCCAAATATCACCTGTGGTTTACGTTACAGTGCAATATTGTCTGCAAGAATAATGCACTGATGTCTCCCTTAGGTCAATGTTTCCAATTTAGTGAATTGTAGGTGTCCGACTGGAGAGTCTACACTCTTCTGTAGAATAGTGGATGCTTAAGATGCCTCATTAATTTAATGTAGCTAAGAGACTAGTGGGCTTCAAGGATTTTGTAGTAGCCCCACAGAGAACTACCCAAATGTAACTTAAATAAGATGGAGGGAACTTTTTATTCCTTTATTTTCTCCAAGTTAGAAATGTTCAGAGTGTTAATAGCTGCTTTTATATTTTTTTAGACTTACAAAAAGTATCTGAAATATATGTGGAATATATTTTGTGCAGAGCGCTCTAGCAATGCACACCTATAGTGCTCCTTTTTTTTCTCTAGCAAAAGGTAAATGGGAGAGGGAAGAAGGATAAAAAGTACAACACACTGCCTACCAAGTAAACCACAAATCACAGCAGAGCTACACTTCAACTCTGAATTCTTGGAAAGCAAAATAATTTTCCTTGATCAATTGTTTTAGAATTAAATATCATTCACAAGATTCTCTGAGAATGAAAGAATTTCTGTTGCCAGATTTAGAACCCACTAATAGGTTCCATCTAGGTATAGTAGGAATTTGCAAATTTAGAGGCCAAGTTTCATAAAGATCTGAAAAAAGTTTGATTTTGGGATTGCTGCATTACATGTCTCTGTTTCACTTCCCTGCCTGAGTTAGAATGAGATCAAGATATATTTTTTTTTAAATAAGAATCTGTTATTTCCATGAAGAATTATTGTAGTTGATGGAGAAATTAGTATTTCTACCTTTTCTATGATGAACAGTCCTTTTATATTTTCCTTAATCCCATCAATAATATCCTGGCTCTTCTGTTATACGTAAAGCAAAAGCTGATGGTGCCATTTTTAGCACTGTTCCATTTTCCTCTACCTGCCCTGCCATCCTTGCAAGAATAGGCATAACGTATTCTATATTATGCCCTAGAGTGTGACCTTTACTTTTTTAATTAGGCTGCCTTTTCTGTATTCCTGATTCAGCTTGTGTTGAAATATCTGGAAAGATGCTGTCTTTGATGTACCAGGAATTAGATGGGACCCTCCGGCTCCATCATCTGCTATAATAGGGCTCAAGAAATACATGAGCAAATCGGAAGGTTTCCCAAAGACATACGATGCTCTGTGAGAGACTTGGAAGGTTAGCCTCCATTTTACACCAAGAGTCTATTAAGATACTTCCATTTCTTTAGCAAGGGAGTGGGAAGCTGTGTAAATTGGTGGTGTAGTGCTTAATGGTTGTGTTCATATAACTGGGAGGCTCTGAGTTTGGTTCAGTGGTTAGAACATAGGAGAGAAGGGAAGCCAGCACAGAATAATTCTTTCTTTCTCTTCTGTTCTTCCCTGTAACCATTGTATTTTACATGGCATTTGACCATGTCTGTTTGTCATTCATGTGGCTTATTCCCCCCTCCGTCCCTCGAGTATATTGTCTGTTGAAGAGGGAAAGGGGGACATGGGAGGGCATGATTGTGTGGTTTTTGCCAATTGCAACTCTTAAGACTTTGCTGAAAGCTGCAGTCATCAGTGTGGTTATGTGATACAGAAATTTATTCCATCGGCTTTCAAGGTATAGACTGCTTTCATTTACGCCATAGCATCCCCCCAGGATTAAGTCATTTGTTGCTCTGGCATTCTCTTAAAGGCTGGTCACAAAAGAGAACTTTCTAAACAAGGGGCCTGTTATCCTATTCAGCCTTTTCTGATCTATTAAATTCCCTGTTACACCATTCTGCAATTACTCCACACCCCACCTTCCCAGACCCCCTGTTCTCGAGCAATCTGGGAATTTGCCCTTGTCCTTTGCCTCACTCCACAGGAGCCCCACATCCCTCTGTTTCTCCGCACCACTTTTGATATTGACTCTGGGTCCTTTTCTGTGCTTGGCGTACTCGCACATATTTGGTACGACTCTCCTTCATACCTGCATACCAGAGAAACATTTAATATATGTTTGTTCAAAGACTTCTCTGTCTTCTTCAGAGAGAGGTAGGCTTAAAAGAAAAGATTTCAGTCTCAGCCCCAGTTTTATCTCAAGGTTGAAAAAGAAAAGCTGAATTGCGTGTGGTTCTTTTTCCAAACAGCTCTTATCAGATACGAAATAAATCTGCGTGTAAACTGCATATTGTTGAGCACTGTGTCTGCAAAGAGAGGTAGGTACTGTACGTGAGAGGTCAATGTTAGTCACAAAATTAAATTGCAAAAGATATGATTCCATATAACAGTTTGATAATGTTATTATTCAGACAGAGTTCATGAATATATTTTAGATGTGTCAATGTTAAAACTGAGGTACAGTTGGTAATGGACTTGGATTGATTTCTTTTTTCACACCAGCACCGCCAGCTCTCTGACTGAAGTGATTTCAGTGCAAACATTAAAATTTAGCTGAGTTTCTTAGGGACTTGGAGATAGTTTGAAGCAGAGTTACCCCACAAAGATAAAGACACGAGAAGACAGAGCCAGGAATACCAGCAGTAAAGCTGCACAGATGTGTGCACAGAGCTGTTCTTTGGGTTCTTTCACAGATCTCTTCTTTGGTCCAATATGCTCTTCATTTACAGATTTGGTCTTTATTTGAAGGAGCTATCACTCCCAAAAAGCACCCACTTTTACTGTCAGGAGGATCATTTTTAGGTCTTGTAAGATGGCATTCCTGAGTATAGGTCCAGCTCCTCATAAGGTTTTGTCTGGCTAATTCTCAGATCATGTATTATGATCCCCGTGTCCCGTCCCTTTACTCAGTTACAACCCAGTCAATGTTTGAGATCATAGCCGTAGAGGGAGGTTTGGGTTTGGTTTTTCTTTCGATACGTAGATGTGGTCCCATTGAAGGTTTTGAACACGAGGCCAGAGTCTTAGGAGAGACAGGGCAGTGATGAGAACTTCAGATTCATAAAGACCTCATGTTGTTGACCTACATGATTTGCTGCTTTCTGTACCAGTCAGAGCTGTTCAGAAGATGCCTTGTTCCTTTTGTAACCGTGGAAGGTAGAAATAATCAGGACAAGAGAACACAGGTATGAAGATCACTGATACCAGATTTCTGTGTGATAAAACGTAGTGCAGCTTTTCTCAGCTTTTCTCGTAGTGCAGCAGGAGTCAGGTGTCTCTTATCACCACACCTAAGAAGCAAAGGATGATTAGGATCCTGAACTGCTGATGTTGCAGAGAAGGTGGACCCTTCCAAGTGGTTCTTTCTTCATTTGAAAAACTTCTTCATCCTGTTCAGTTCAGTTTAAGCCTTCTCTTCACTGATCTTGTGGGACGATACAGGCAAATGTTTTGGAATTGCAAAAAAAATTTGGTTTTGTTTATGAGAAAGACCCCATTTCAGTCATCCCCAAGCAGTAGGGGCAGGCGTCCTCAAGCAGGTAGTTTGAGAAATCTGGGAGGATGAGTACACCTACTCCTCCCTTGTTTTTCGGTGGAACAAATTAGCTTCCAGAACAACAAGGACAAGTTTGTTGGACAAAGCGGGAGAGGGCTAACTCTAGGTGGTAGTTGATGAGATTAGTAGCACAGAGGTGAGGGGACTGGTTTTTGTTTTAAAGTAACTTCCCTTCATCAGAAGAATCATTGACGTTCTCCGTATTTCTGGAGAATGTAGCGCCTCTTCATCGTCATCGTTGTGTGAAGAGCTGCTCAGTGAACAACCTTAATTCTTGGGAAGGTATTCTGTTTCTGCCCTGCATTCACCTTACTGGTCCTCAGTGATTTATGAAGCCATCCTGAATGCAAATGATCTTTCTTATGGAACTGGACAACTATTTGCAGAGGAAGTTGTAACATCCTGCGGTGAATGGAGGAAGTCTAAGTTTTCTAAAATAGTCTGAAAAAGTTCTGCTGCAGGGTATGAGTTAAGATTCCTCTCTGATAAAAAAGAAATAAGATTTTGTCCCTTTAGAGTGCTGGCAATGATTTGAAGGCATAGTTTGTGCTTGAATCTAAATCCTATTGTCTTTTCTGATAGCAGAAGTTCATGTTACAGCTCTTTACCTCCTCTCTTTCATGTTTGCCCAGGCTGCTGCAGTTATCTATTGGATGACTGGGGAATGGGGGAGCTTGGTGTTTGTGACCGTTTTCAGTCAGGGAGTGGCTGCAGAGTCGCCCTGACTCTGCTACTCCTTCAATGCATTGTGTAATTCTGGATTTTGACAAATTACTTCCCTTTCTTAGTCTTGTTCTTTCCTTCTTCTCAGTATTGTTTTCTTCGTCTCTCTTTTCTTTTCCCCTCTTTGACTTTTCTGCTTTTACTTTCTGACTTTCCTTTCCCCTTGTCTAGAACTATTATGTTAAAGAGCTATGCGTAATAGACTTTCTCTGATTTCTCTTCACTTATTTGGGGATTACCTGTCACAACTGTTACATGGCTGAACCACCCGTGTATCTTGATGTTATTCCCTAACTCAGGAAGAGAAATGCTCGATCAAAAGGAAACCCTATGTATTTCCTCTCCCTATTTACGCCGAAAATAACAGAGTCCAAAAAATCCATGAATGGAGACAAGTGAGAACAAACAGAACAAGTTGTCAAGGCAGATGGAATGCTGTACTTCAGTGGAGAAGCCTGTGTGCAAATCTTGGAAGCTTATTTTAAGCAAGTCCAAAGATGACATTAGCTTTAATAATTTCTACTTAATTTGACATAATGATTTCATGCAAATATCATTTACATCACAACTAGCAGTCTGATTCACTGTGAAACTACCTGTACTTCAGAAGCTTTGCTTTATAGTGTACATCTTTTTTTTTTTAAGTTATTATTATTGTTCATATCTTTCTGGCATCTGGCAATCAATGATTGAGATTTTGTTTTCACATATGTTGTGCAAGAGGAGTTCAGGATGTGTAGTTGTTTAGCATCAGGCGTATGTGCTTTAATTCTCACTTCCAGTGGTAAAACAGTCTGTCATATTTTTAAAGATAATAGAAAGCTGAGCCTGCTATGTGTTTTCTTGGTTGTTTCAGAGGGATATCCTTTTCAGTTTTCTATGTTCACTTTTCTAAATCCTTTTAATAGTTTTATTAACATCCCAAATGAGTATTTTATGGTTCTTTCAATGTTATCATTAGGTTTAAATTATAATAGTACACATTTACTCTAGGAAGTACACGGACAATCTGGTAACTGTAGCCCTTTCACTACACAATTCTGTCAACTTAGAATTTAAATAAATAGGTCCAGATGATCAAAAGATGTATATGCTCTTACCTCAATTTGATTGATAACATATCACTCTAAACCAACCAGTTCCATGATATGTCAATATTTTGATGGTTTTTAGCATTATATTTTCAACTTTCAAGTGTATTTGCACTTCCAGGTGACATACTTGTGGGTTTACTGATTTTGTTTGGACATGGAATTACCTGATTTGCCTTCATATTTACCTGGTTTGCCAGGACAGTGGCAATACAGGGTTTGCATTTGATGGAGCTTATCTGTTATATACAGCTTATTAACTGAGTAACCTCAACTAGTAAATATGTGTGTACGAATGCATGTATTCATTATTAGGATCAGAAAACATTTTGGCACTTTTTTTTTCTCCTGGCGGTAACAGGTCTGAGTGCGTCATTTAAATGGGTGCAGTCACTTTCATTTAAGGGAAAATTAACTTTTCTTCCATCTGCCATTGTTCTCTGAAGAGAATTATAATACGGTTGGTGAAATGCTAAGAAGGGTAAAGAAAAATTATGTTAAACTCAAAAGAGGGAATGTCTTATTTGTCGCCTAACCTTGTAATTATCCTGCAAAAACAAATATGGGGGGGGGGGACGGGCGGGGACACACAACACCTCTTCTTTCTGTCCAGTTTCCACCTCCCCTCACTCTCGCTGTCACTCCTGGCAGTGTAACTAATGGCCGTATCTGGATCCAGCCCTCCCCACCTCCTCTCCGCTGACATCATAAATTATCCAGATCTAAATGGACTACATTCATTAGCTGTGCACTTTACAGAAAGAGCCAGCTCAGGAGCTAAGCACTCGCCCATTTTTATTAAAAGTTAAAAAGCTCCTTGCTGTCACGGAAAGGGGAGGCTGGAGGAGGTGCAATGGAGGACAGTGCCGCAGAGCTAATAAATAAAAATAATAACTATTACTATTGGTTGAGTGACCCGGGGAGAAGAGCACTACCGAGCCATTTGTTGTTCCCTTTCACTTGTCAACAGCAGTGGCTTAAAAGCCTTCGCCATTGTTCAGGGCCTAATAGCACCTGTTGGGAAGATAGGAAGACAGCNAAAAAAAAAAAAAAAAAAAAAAAAGAAGAAAAGAGGGTGGGGGAGAAGGGTGGAAACCGATGATTAGTTCAGTAACATGCACTGTGGTGCAGCTGCAGGAGGACATTTCGTGGCTCCCAGTCGGAAGCGAGGCTCTTCCCTCCCCAGCCCCGGCCCGCCAGCTCTGTTCCCCGGCGCTCACCGGGCGGGACGGGCACCGGCGGAGCCCAGGGTGCACAGGGGTGCTCGGCGAGGGGACAGGAGCCGTGCGCGCCCGTTTCCGAGAGTGGTGGTAGTTAACTGAAAAAAAAAACCCCAAACCCCAAACCAGGCCTCAACAGCGGAAATTGTGGCTTTGTGACAAGATTGCTTGTTTCGCTTTTCTTTTTTCTTTTTTTTTTTTTTTTATTGCTCCCTTGCGTTGGCAAATAAGGCTCCTCTTCCCTCTTTGTCAAGGTAAAGGCGACACGTAAGGCAGGCCTAGAGGTAAGGAGCCCCAGGTACCAACAGTTCCCGTTGTGGCTGATCATCTGGAGGCCAGAGCGGCGTACTTTTTGGTGGTGGGAAATAATGGCTGTGGCAAGGGCTGAAAGATAGGCTATTTAGAAAATTGCCTCCTCAGCTTCATCACATATAGTCCTTGCTTCTGTCATTTTGGGGAAAATTAGGAGCACTTCAGGACTCATTTTTTTCCCATTTTTAAGAAGTTGCTTTGAGATTTTCGGGTTAAAATGCTGTAGTAACCCTGTGTGAAGAGTTACATTGTTGCTGTTGAATTTAGGATTTGAGAAGTAGAGTGGTTGAGCTTCAGAAAGATTTCCTTGAAATTCTAGCCAAACGCTGTAGTTCTCAATTTATGTTTTACGGTTACTTAGATTATATATTTTTTGGCTCTCTTGGGGTTTTGTTTTAGGTTTTTTTCGAGAAAGGGTTTAATTACTTAAAAAGAGACAGGTCAGCACAAAAGATCTTTTCTGTCAAAGGATAAACTCTGGAATCTCCCTGGAACATCTTTAATGATGTGTCAATAACCATAAAAAGTTAGTGTATAGTAATCTCGTTGAATGCTTTTTTTAAGCCCTCTTGCTTATTAAGGATGTGCTGAAGATGTAAAAAATTAGCAGACCAAAACCATTGCCCTCTGTTAATATTAACAAGATATTATGGCCCTTTAATTAGAAACTGGCTGTGTTGGTAGCACTAATACAAAAATGTATTTCAGGGGAATATGTATTTCAGTGGAGTGTCTCTGTCCAACTGAGACAGAAAATAAAACTGAAGTGAAATTTAATGGTATTTAATTCCAGATGTCTCTGTTTTTATGTTGTTACTCTTGAAATAGTCTCTGGAAATATTAAAACATCTTTGTGGTTTCAGAATTTCAGTGAAGCTCAGGCTTGGTATAGTGCCTCCTTCTGTCAACTGACACAGGTTTTTTTGCTGGGTGGACCACTCCTGAGAAAATCAATTCCTTCTTTCATTTAGAGATGCCTGGAATTAAAGAGGCATTAGAAAGTTGAAGAACACAGATTAAGACAAAATTCTGTTTTTTCATGCATAGGAGAATTTTTTTTATTTTACTGTTGTCCTTTTCGTAAGGGTTCTTACTGGTGTAACATCAATGAAAAAGTAAAAGGTTGCTGCTCAGGTGTTTGAAAGGGAGTTACTCTGTTTCATTTATTAATTTATTTTTTTGTATGTCAGGAGAGTATGGGGAACGTTTTTTAAATTTAACTTTTTTTTTAAGTTTGGCAAGGTTAAATAACTTGCTTTGTTCTTGTCTGTTAATTTAATTAGCGGTGAAGAAGATGATAGTAGCAGAGACTTGGGATCATTCTAAAGATTGTGTATGCTGAAAAAGATGTTCCAGCAACAGTTGTGCCAGTGAAACGCCGCATTTGGCAGAATGTGTTCATGATCGGCTCTTTTGGCCAACTCACTGGCCTGGATCTCCAAAGGCTGTCGGGAGCCTAATTCCTTTCCAGAATGAGATTTATGCTCCTGAATGCCTTTGGGAATCCGAAGCACTGAGCCCCAACAAATTTCAGTGACAAAAGATACATTGTCCTGTGCATGGCATCCAGTGCCGTTCACAGTGCCTCTGTGCGCCCTTCTCTGGGGGAACACAGTTGCTCAGCTGCAGAAATAGGAAAGGCAGAGATTGATTCAATTCTCAGATCGGCCATATCCTACTATGGCTTTGCAAGGACAAGGAGTTAGATGGGCGGTAACTGAGCAGTGACTACAAACTACGCTGTTCCAGTGTTTCTTCAGAATAATTAAGCTGTAGTGGTTTTGGGGGTATCCTGCAAGTAACGCAGCCCCATCTCCACGCAAATCTGAGGCAACCAGCTGCGGCTCCGGGCTTGATATGGAAGGCCAGATTCATGGAGGTGTGAGTGAAGCATGCCACTGTCCAGCTGCCCTGGCACACAAATATGAAAGCCACCCCCACAACAGTGGAACAGGTGGCAGTTATCATATAGCAGCTTGCAACCCTAGATTAGTACTGTTCAGAGGGTAATCAACGTACACTTAGTAGCCTTGATGGGGTCTATTGTCACTAAGGTACGTAAGGCAATGAAGTACGTACTCTACAAGTTTGCGTGCTGGAAATGACAGAGATCGAGGTGGAGCTCCCTGTTCTGAGGTGAGAGCGGGGATGAACGCTGTGTTCGTGAAGGAAGTGGTTTTGTCAGGTATGCAGGCCTCCAGAAGGGCTTCGTGGACATTTTATTGACGTAGACATTGTCAGTCCAGAAGAGCGTATGACAGACAGACTTTTAGAAATACCTGAATTTTTCAGGTTTCTGAAAGCAGACTCTGTCCCAAAGCTGTATACCAATAAAGGGGATGGAAGCTGAGAAAATCTTGACTGTTGCCTGTGTAACCCCAAAATGAACATAGACTCTGCTGCTGGGAGATTGAAGGACTGGCAGAAGGTATTACATGACAGGCTTGATTTCTTTGCATTGTACGTGTCATATCTGGAGTGTGACACTGCTCCTGGAGTAGGTGACCATTTGTTGAAACAAGACAGCCTGAAAAGTACACAGCTAATGGTGCAACTGCCAGTGCATTCGGGTGATGGAAACTATAAAAATTTCAGACAATAGCCTGACTGTTCCTGAGGGTGTAGTTGAATGAGATGCTGGTTTTGGCCGCAAACCTAGCTTAAGAAGTCCCCGTGCCCTCCCCCTGTCCTGCTTAGCCATGTGTTCCTGCCTTGTGCTGTGGTTTGCTGGCTCCTCGCTTACATCCTAAGGGATAATTAGTTCAACAACTGGTAGTATAGTGTATCTGAAGTCTACTCTAACCTTTTCTTCCTAATAAACGTCCTTGTGTTTTTAGGTAACTTTCCTGTAAGACTGGCAGTATGCATTGGTGAGCAGTTGTAAAAATAACGGCTTGTATATTTGTAGATAGAGTAAAATCATGTTTTTGGTGGCATTCATAGATTACTGATTTTGATTTTAAAATCTTGATTAATTTATTTATTGTGCTATGGAACCTTTTCTGGCTATGTGAATTATTTTTTTTAGCACAAGAAGCAGTACACTTGTGCCAGAAATCACAATAAAAATGTCTTATCATTCATATAGCGTATACTTCATTAATGCAGCATGATGGGTATTGCAAGAGAGAACCAGCAACTTGAAAACAACTGTTGTATTATTAAGCATACACAAAATTATGCAAGTATGTGCAACAAGAATACTATGGTAACCCGATGTCATTGTGCACCACAGGTAACTACAGTCACCTGTGGATACAGAAGTTGATATTGTCCTCCAAAATAAAATGCTATGGGAGCCAACATGTGGCTGGGGTGGGACTGGAGATTTCAAGGGCAGGAAGGCTGGTTATCCCTGCCAGAGAAGGGAGCTTTTTAGTAGGTTTGGAAGCCACCCATGGACATATGTAGCGCAGCTGTTTTCTGCACAGTGGTTGTGATGGAGTGGCATAGTAAGAGTCATGCTATGACATGCTGGCCAGAGCACCATAGCTTCCTAATATCTCATCGAAACTTGAATATTTCGTTCAGTTCTGTGAGTTTGTGCCTAAAGACCAAAAAAACATTTTGTGTATTAAAAAAAAAAAATACCAAAGAACCCAACAGCATGCTACTTTCTGTCCAGTCAGAGAAGCCCCAGGTAGCATTGTACTTAGCACCACATTTTTGCTTATGGCACCTGAGCAACTATGTCCTACATTTGAACAATATTTACATTTATCGAAGTGTTTCCTAGTGTCTTCTCCAAAAGTTTAAAATGCTTTTAGACTGGTGAAAAATTGCAGTACTTCCTGGAAGGCAAGAGAAGAATGTATGTTGTGTGGTCTTTGATTTCCAAATTTAAATACATTCTGTGTTGTGCCTGCTCATGATTCATAGTGTCTTGCCTAGCTGCAAGTAGTTCCCTAAAAGCATGATTCTGTTGATGGAGAACCATATGCGTATGCAGATGCTGTATGTCTATGTAACCTGCTGATACCAACTATTTCTTCAAAATAGTTGCTTTATTTTCTTTGCTATGAAACTTGTTTCTGATTTTGTATAGGTAAGACCTTCATAATAAAAAATGGGTGCATAAAAAGAGAAATTTCTTCTGTCTGTGTATCTGCTTGTCTGCTCTTTTAAAGGAAGAGTGGAAATCTGCCCTTAATCTTGTTTCCTGATTTAAACCAGAAAGGGCTTGTTGGGGCGCGTGAACGCGGAACAGAGTGCCAGTGGGGTGGCATGTCGATAGGTGAGGGTTGTAGAAACGGTGAGTGGAACTGTGGCCAACAGGTGTAACATATTTATGACTGTAGCAGCAGAAAAGGGTGAATAATGGATGGAGGGTATTTGCCAGCTCTTTCATAATATAAAGGAAGGTGCTTGCCAGAAGTGGAAGGTATATCAGCCAATGCTAAAGTTTATTCATGATCATTTGTGCCGACCAAATACTCCTTCCTCTAGGAATGACATGTGTTGGCAGGAAATGTCTGGTGGTCTGGCTGGGTATTGAGCGACTCCTGGCTTCTCTCCACTCTGCTACACTTCATGTCATCATCCTTGCTGAGGCCAAACATCTTTCTTTTACTTTGTTCTAAGGATTCTTTCTCTATCATCCCAGGACAAGAGCTGATCACAGTAGTTACGGAGGAGGGAGCACTTTGGGCATCTCCTTGAGAGAGTACCCATGCTCGGACACCCAGACACCATGCAAGTGGCAGGCTCCAGGACTCCTATTGTATCTCTAACTCGTGGTCGACTTACGTCAGCCTCCTTCCCTTTTGTCGTAGTTATCTCTTCTTTGTAATGTCAGAGCTTTGCTCTCCATTTTCCTCTTCAAATACGGCTCTTCTGGAAGTGCCTCATGTGGAGAGCCCCCATCCTGCACCTTGTTACAGCATGATGGAATTACATTCCTTTCTCTGGAAGCAGGTAGCTGCATGAGACCAAAGTTTGCTTTTAGTAAATAATCAGCAGGAGCAGAAAGAGGTGATAGGAAGAGATTTGGCAGTGAAGACCATTCTAAGCTTTTATAAGTAGATTTCCAGGACTGTGACCCTGGAGCGTGGATTGAAAAGAGCTTCCGGAGAGGTTAGGCCTGAAGGGAACGCTGCACTGTGGGACAGCATTTTTGGAAGGCTGCCGAGGCAGGTTCAGGTACGCGTGCATCTGCGCTGCCGCTGAATTGAGAGTAGGATTAGGTCACTCCCAAAGGGGGGGTTACAATGCCTGAAAAAAAATAACACCACTTCTGGAAGTAGACAAAATTAAATAGAAGTCTACCAGACAGTGCTAAAAATGGTGCCTCTTACTACAGCTTTGTAGCCTTGGCCACTTCCTGGAAACAAACCGCTCCTTTCTCAGTGTGAAAACTTTAAGTCTTTTAAGCAAATACGTCAATGAAGCTATATTTAAACATCAAATACAGAAGCAGAGGGACAGTGGCATGCTTGTTAGCATACAAGAAGTTAGATTAAAAAGCGATTTTATGTTAATTTGCTTAGATGCTTTGCTTTCCAGGACTGTCAGAGCAATTCAGCATATGTGTGCCCAACACGTATGGATGCACATGTGCATCTGTACATGGAAATCGGAGCAGTTAACGTGAGACTATTACACCACTGAGAAAGTGGCTTAATTCCGTCCGCTGAAGGCCTGCGTGAGAATTACTGGCTGCTGGCATCAGTCTCCAGGTCTCATTGTTGTAGATGAGGGAGTCAGACTCGATGGTGCTTGGCACGGGAGGGAGGGAGGGGAGGAGGGAGAGCGGCAGGGGCCGGGGGGCACCGAGGAGCCAGTGTGCTGCTGCCACAATGGCTGGCACAGTCGGAGGGCCATTCACCAGTGGGTATTGCCATACGCAGTGATGCGAAGAAGCATATGCAAGCAACAGAGGCAAGGGTGAAACAAGAAAAACAAAATGCGTCGTAAATATCTCTAGAAAGAGCTAATGACTGATAAATGTGCTGAATAGAGACGGCAGAAATCATTTCTGTGGATTAATTTGTATCTCTATTAATTCAGTCAGTCTCCTCTTCACCAACATTTACTTAATGATTCCTGTTATTCTTTCCATCTCGGTCTTTCTCTTTGGTGCCCTACCCGTAATCCTCTTCTGTAACAACACTTAATGCTTTTCACAGTGTTTCTGGAACAAAAATGTTTCCCAAACATTAATGAATTACTGTTCACAAACAGCCCATGAACAACTCTTTTGTAGATGTATTCATACTGTGCTCTGGATAGACTTGGAATTGTTTCACTGTGTGCCGTAGGACCTACACTGCAAATAGGTAATGGGGGGTATTCTTAGCTCAAGTGGGGCTCAGAAGAAGAAATGGGGCTAATCCTGGGTTCCTCTCGAAGACGGAATTAGGAGACGTTCCGAATAATCGTGATACTCGGAACGGCAGAGCACACCGTGTATAGCTTTTTGAAAATGCTGATATAGATTATCATAATGCATAGCTGTCCTGATGCATATCCAAAATCTGTCACAATATCGCTCGGGTTTTGGATGTAGGAACATTGTTCTGGTAAATCCAAGAGGAGAGTAAGAGCTGGAGTAGGGATCAGGAAAAGCCGTTCCTGCATGCAGGCCGCCTTTCCCAATTTCAAGCTGCACATTGTGTGTGCAAGCGTGAAAAGTTTTACTGACTTTCTAGTGAATCCAGAGAACGAGTGCTTGGCAAACAAGATACAGTGTTTATTTCTTTTCTTAATTTGAGAGCATCATCTTCCCAATGAAGTCTAAAAAAAAAACCTGAACAAAAGATGACTTTGTTTCTGTATAATTCATGAAAGCTCTACAGTTGTAACCTTTTAAACAGTTACTTTTATTTAAGATGTGTAAATTTCAAATCTTTTTTTACTGGGCTACATAAATGACATAATAAATGTTTGTTTCCAAGACATGGTGGATAATGTATTTCACAAGCAGTTACTGAAATGTGATAGGTTGAGTATATGAATAGCATATTTTATGTAAGTACAATATGTTAACACAGTATATAATAGAATTAAACTAGCTGTAATTTAATATAGCTCTTTAGCGCTATAAAGCTATGGGGTGGGGAAGCTATTGTCTTTCAGAATTAAAGTTCTTTTTAAGTATTAGCAGAAGGACAATTATTTGCCGATTCTGTATCAAAATTCTGTTGAAGTTCCTTGTGTAAAAATCGCAGTTCAAGTCAAGAGAGGTTTGAAACTAAGTTAGTACATCAATTAAATGTGATTACGTGGGGTTTTTAAAGGAAAAAATCTATATAATCTCATTTTACCTATATAATATTATTTTAAATAGTTAACATACAGTATTTCAACAGGGGAAGCGCTGATTAGATCACCGCAATCTATTTGATGCCATCAGGATCGCTGAGGGGCTTATAATTGTGTTAAATTTTCATATTACTCATATTCACACATTAACGAACAGATGCATTGTTACTATTGGGATTTTGCCATTTGGCCTTTCACATCTCTAATCATGATTTCCTACGGAGATCTTTACCGTTCTCGCAGAAATTCAGTCATTGATATACATGGCCATCCATCGCATTCATTATTCCCCGCTCGTTTGTCGCA
>WAAD01029244.1:984-31284 GCA_013389945.1 Fregata magnificens | reverse complement strand
GCCGGGAGGCGCGCCGGGGCGGGCCGGGCTGGGCCGCCCCCTCCGAGCTGCAGGTTGGGGCTTCCAGAAAGGGGGCGGAATTAGCCAAACGAGATAATGAAGGTTGCTCATAATGGTTTTTACTGTGGGGAAAATTAACCAGTTGCTAATAATTGTACGGTCTCTAGGCCAGACGGTCCCTTTGATAAGTTAACATGTACTCCCTTTATGCTCCTGGTAGGGGGTAAACAAACGCCTGAACAAATACAAATACACATAAACACAAATGTGGAGAATAGCAGTATATGTCTTAGATCCAGATAATAAGTGTGGGTATTGTTATTTAGATGGCGCATACTGGGACACTTATCTTTTAGTACACTCCATTTTCTAACTGAATGCGGTGCTAATCGTGGGATTGAAAGCTATTGTAATTGTGTACCCATCTAAATGCTGACAAGAATATACAATTACATTGTTTGGAATCGAGTTTAATGTTCTCGGAATTTTATTAGCATTTATATTTACTTATGCATTAAAATTCTACACAAAAAGAGGTCAGAATACAAGAGTTATAGACATAAATATCAGACCCATCCACACCCTCGCGGCGTTTTTCCTGAAAATACCGAACAAGTATATTTTATTTTATTTTATTTTTAAAGAAAGCGATAGAATCTGAAATGAGCAAATAATGGGTTTCCATTCTAAGCAATGCCTTTTCTCCCTCTGGATTTTGCAGTCTTTTAAAGCTTTTTTCATACCCAACTTTTTATTATTATTTATAATGTGCGTGTTACCGGAAAATCTTTCCACAGTATGCTTACCACCACACGATGTTTAAACACACATTATAAAGTGGATGTAATTGTAAACACTCAGAGGGATATAATTACACGTAGCAGATTTAGGAGCTAATTCTTTGCTTCTCTCTCTCTCTCTCACTCTCTTTACTCTGCATTTTATCAACATAATTATTTTTTGACTGCAGACTAACACCCAGAAATTGACAGGCATCCATTATAGGCAGCAACTTGTTCACCAAATTGAAAAACAATGAACTGCAGGTTTATATGTGCCCATTGTCATACAGAATCACTGGGGCTTTGTTCCACAAGAGGAAAAAGCTAATGGTTTTGNGTTGATGAAAAGTCATTATGAAATGGGGCTCAGAATAGGGTTGGCCTTATTTTTAGCAGATAGACTTTTAATGAGTTCTATTGTGGAGACAGTCATGTTGATTTGCTTACATTTTTTTTCCCCCCTTCACTCAGAAACTCCCAGTATTGAAAAGCTACTATCAAAGGACTGGAAAGACAAGCTTCTTGCCATGGGATCAGGGAACTTTGGAGAAATAAAAGGTAACGCTGTTTCTGTGCTAAAGCAAATTGAGAATGAATATACAGGTATCACTGGCTTTATGGAACTTTGTTTGCTCCTCTTCCCCTGCCCTTGAAACATCGTAATTTGGGGCTTAAATGAAATATATGCTCTCCATCTGTGATAATATAAATAAATGAAATGGTATATTGCCCTAAGTGAATGAACTTACGTAAAGCTTTTGTTGCATATATTGTTCTGTGTTTTAAGAGGACACATCCTGGATTGGAACAAGAAGTCAGTTCACATACGAAACACAGGCTTACGTGGTATCAGAGTATAGCACAGCTCAGCTTCTGAAATCTGAGGGTGATCAGAAGTCCCTGTTAATTTTTGGACAGTTTTTGATGATGGAGATTTTTTTGACTTTTCTGCGTGTAGGGAAAAAAAATAAAAAGAGCAAACTTTGTGTAATGATACCTCTAGGTACCAAAATTAGCCAGTGCAGATTTTAAAAGACAGCGTACAACATCTGTGCACTAAGGCATGTTCTTTTAAAGCCGTGCTCCAGAAGGAAAATGACAAAATTTGACCACTCTCCAGCAGCAGTAGCTTCTGCTTTGCCAAGATATTTCCCCATTTTATATATGTGAGGTCATTTTAGGGAACCTGTGTTGTTTGTTTTCATGTAATTTAATATTTTTATAATTCTTCCTCCGTGATGGTGATGAGGAGCCAACTGAAAATACACGTGTGTCAAAAATTTTAGTTTCCAGAGCAGCCATTATCCCTCTGAAAAGAAACAGCGACTCCGATTCTTCTCCCATTTATATCAGTGTACATCTGGAGTAGGAAAATCAAAGCCAGTGTTGTTTTGGAAATGTGAAAGTAGAATGAGATTAAAATTAAATCCTTCTTTTATGTTTATAAGCTAGATTTCATTTCTCTCCCATTATTTTTTGTTTGCTTACTGATGTTGTCCCTGATACAGAGATCCTCATTCAGGCAGGCTCGCAAACCTCGCGCCTGACAGCTTTAAGGACCTTCTGCGCAAGAGGCGGGCAGTGCTCAGTAAAGAATACAACATGACGTGCTCTGAGAGGTTAATGTATTGGTACATGTGCAAAGATAGTGTTATTTTAATTATATGTGCCTTCCAGCTTGTCACCGATAAGCCACCGGCATTAGTTTGAGCTAGTCCACTGACTTACACAAGTAGAAAAGTATGCCACTTGCTTCCCCTAGGTTCTCCCTAAGAGGCTGTAATTCAAAACTATGTATTCGTTATATACGTAGAATAACTTTAAAACAGAATGTAGTGCTTCGGCCCCAAATAGGCTAAGATAGTAGTAGTAGTATTATAACAGAGGGCCAAACCCTGGGTTCTTTATTCCCACTGAGCGCGTTTTCTCTATGTGCATAAAGCAACAGGTCATAAAGAGGTAGGGTAGCCACTGGGCTTATCTGTGAGTTCTGGTTTTTAAAAGCATATTGTTTTAAAAGAACATCATCGTCATCTGCCATGGACTGATGAATCTTTAAGATGTTTCAGGCCCAAAGTACACAGCCGGCTTTCATATCCACTTTTGGGTGTGTATTTCAGCAGTTCTTGCATGTTGTCTGGAGCCTCATTAACTCTTGATATGCTGGAACCTTTAGAAGGACTCCCACCGATTCTCTTCTGCCTTCAGACTCGGTAAAGCTGCTCTGAAAAGTGCTGCGCACTGAGAAGGCAGTCTGTTCCCAGTCCTTATGATCTTGTTCTGTTGGAGGGCAATCTTTTTTCTTCTCCCTTCCTCTCTTTCCCTTTCACAAGTTAAACTTGAAAGCGGCAGCAGCAGCTATATGCTAGCGCGAAAGAAATTCAACAGTCCTTTCAGTCTTGCCTGGGGGGAGGATGGGGAGCAACAGCACAGCCTCAAAGAAGAGTTTGCTCTGCTTTAATTTTTGTTTTTTAGCTTCATATTTTGAACACAAGTCGAGTTATTATTCTGCAGCTCTGTTCAAAAGCCTCACATCTGAGGCTTTTTAGTGCAACTGTGGTTCTATGGTTGGGGGCATGGTTATTAGGTGTTTGCATCAGGTTTGGCAGTAAGCTGTGAAAACAGGCACTGGTTTATTTTTCCTACTGACTGCCGTGACAGTTGCAATTATTGTCCATTGTTCCTAGGTGGCTAGAAAGGAGGGAGGATACAATAGAGCATTGCCCTCTGGGGGTAAATGAATTTGACTTACAGGTTCTTGGGGGGTCAGGCAGGCTGATTATTTAGTGCCCAGGAATGCGGTTTTCATGGCACCGCCAGCCATGAGCGGCCAGCAAACAATGGCTCAGCTGTATTGCAGCTGTATTTAGTGAGGCAACATGAAAGGTGTGCAAGTTGAGCTGTTCTATACTCACGTATGCGTGTACAAACACACATATATTGTGCTAGGAAATGTTTTTGTCCTTCTGTAGGAACGTGGAGTTATTAAGTTTTCCAGTTGTGATTTTTTAATNCCCCCCCCCCCCCCCCCCCCTCATTTCTCTATTGGTGATATTTGGAAAACCCGCACAAGTAGTGTCTTATTATTAATACACCGTGGAATGTGGACAGCACTAGAAGCTGTACTGCCCAACTGTCTTATGCACTGAATAGTTTTTTCCATTTAACTGTTCAAAATTTCATTGTGTTTTTCATTAGATCTGGGGGAGTTTTAGTACGTCATGTGCTCAAGTCTCAGCACTAGGCTACATATTGTTGATGCCCAAGTCTGTGTTATTACTATTGAGTTTTATTCTCTGGGAGAGATTAAAAGAAAGGGAGATGAAGCGGAAGACTTTCTTTTCTATTAGTGTTATTTCTTTTAAGTTAGAAAGCAGTAATATTTTATTAAAGATAGGGGAGTTGGTGAATGGCTGGAAGTCACCAGACTCCTGTGTTTTGTATTCAGTTGTTCCTCTTACTTGCTTTGTTACTTTTGGCAGCTACTTTAAGCCCCCCCTTTCTTCATCTGCATGCCTGCAAAATGGGAGAACCATCACCGAGTATCTGCAGAGGTCTAGCTGCAAACTTCAAGATCACAGTTAGAAGGATCTATATATGTCCAGTTACTAATGGAAAAGGAAATGTAATATTTTGTTCCAGGCCTTGACTGAAAGATACTGCAAGGGAATAGTCTTAAAATGGGGCAAAATCTGGAACCTGTGGTATCTGTAGAAATTGTAACTCAAATGCCTCTGTTTAGAGAGGTAGTGTGGGGCTAAATAAATAATACAAGTTTGGCACTGGAGAGTTCTTAAATTTTGTTTTGAAATCCATGGAATTTTTACTCTGTTCAAAACAAGTCAGTCTATAGTAAAACCCACAAAACGTGCTGTTAAATTGAAATATTTTAAAATAAAGCTGTAAAACTATGTATTGAATTGGTTAAAGCCTGTTCAAACTTACTTATATTCGTCATATTCAAGAACAGGGCTCAAAAGGCCTCTGGATTATTCATGGATAATGCCGTTTATTGGATTCAGTGGAGCAGAGAGAACTTCAGGTCTCAAACCGATCATCTACAGGAAGAAGAATAATACCCCTTTCTGGTTTCAGCGTAGCCGCCTGATACCTGTGCATTGCAGGGTGAAAGTGGTTGCTTTCCTCCAAAGCAACGTTACCGACTGCAGCAGGCGCAGCATGTAGGGTGGACCGTTGATGGAAAAAGGTGTAAGAAGTTTATTTCCACACTCTTCAATGTCAGTGCCCATCCCTACACTTAGAAAATTAACAGGAAACTTCTGTTTGACTGGTGTTGGGCCTCCTCTGAGCAGACTCCAGGGAACGGTGCTGGCCCCCCAGGTGGCCAGGTGCATCACGAGGTGCACAGTCTTGCTAACGCTGATGTGAGTGAGGCAGCTTTAACCATGATGAGAACTCTTTTTAAAACTTCCTGGGTGTACACAAAGCCGTTCTGCTAATCTTGTCCATCTCTTGCTTATCGAGAGTTGTCAAGACATAATAATACATATTTTATATGTTCCCCACTTAGCTAATTTTGAATAGGTGTGTGGAACAAAAGGCTAAACTGACTTTTGGTTCTAATCTTTCTGAGTTGGTTTTCTGTTGAAGTGATGGCATTGTTAACAGTGATTGTGCCTGAATCTCTCAAGAAAGACCGGGCAAGCCTGAACCTGATATTTTTTTGTTGTTTGAAAATCCTTCTCTATTGTACAGGTTAGTTCCTAAACAACTCAGGTGAAGTGTTTTCTGCACTCACTGTGAAAGGGATTATCAGTAGGGTAAATTCAGCTCTTCGTTGTAGACACTTAAATCTAGGTGACTCCAAAGACTGTACTAGAGTAACTACAGATTTATGAGTCTAATTGAAAGCAAGATTAGTTTACCAATCCTAATCTTTAATGGATGATAACACAGACATTTGTTTTGTGTGAGAAACTGGGTTCCAAGTTACGTGAAGTACCAGTGCAGGTATTTTATCAAGCTGTGTTTGATGTGTGGTAGAGCTGTGTTTGCTGAAGACTCTAATCTTCCTTCTATGTTCAGAAGATGGGGCATGAGAGAGTATGCAGTGAACGGTTTTAGGACTGCCAATAATGGATAAAGAGAAATAATCCATTCAGCGATACTATAGCTCATCAGAGCCCATGAATTAAAGACATATGTTATGTAGATTCAATGTATGGATTAAAACGGATAATCTGGTAGGTGACACACAGAATCTTGAGATAAGTGGGCTATGCAGATTCGGTATATGGATTGTGACGGATAATTCCATTTAAGTAATGCTGGACAAGTTGAAGACAAGTAAGCTTCGGGTAGTGCTCAGGTTATGTGCAGTAATCCAGTGAGTGACACTTTGGATCGCATAATCTGTAAACTGAAGATGAGGAAGCTGGGGATTCTGCATTTAGATGCGGACAGGAGGAAGGAGGGGGAAGGGGAGAGAGATTATTCATGGCGAATACACTGGGTTTAAACCTTTGACTAATAAAGCACAGATCCCCAGGAGATATATGAAAGCTGCACACTTTCTTAGGAGCTGTGTGAATTTTGCATTTTCAAATTAATGGTCGAAAAATGTTTGCAAACTTGGGTCAGATGTGGACGTTTTGCATTATTTTTTGTGGATAGTATTGTATTTGGAGTGGGGAGAGAAGGAGGGTGAGAGAGTCATAAGTGAAGGAGGTAAGATATGTCTGGTTGTCAGCTTTTAACTGTGATAAATTCAATATTTCTTGCAACCTACTTAGTATCTTCTCTGTGTTTATTTTTTGGGGGTGTTTCATAGTAGCAAATTGCTGAGAGTGAGCCTTAGTCCTTTGCTAATACTTCAGAGGTGCTGGGGGGGGCGTGGGGGAACCTGCCCAGTGGCACACAGGGGAACCTAAGTTTGGAGAGGAGATTTGGCAGCTGCCGAAATAGTGGAGTTTGGTCACAATGCAATATGATACTCTCAGGCTGCAGAGAAGTAGACAGTGCCAATTGAGCCACACCAACGCAAAACGTCTTTCAGGCCAAATGAAAGCATGAAATGGAGATTGTGACTGAATGGAGCTGCTCCTATTTGACCCTAGAGCGGGAGGTTAGTTGAGGGTAGTATCTGTGGAAGGAGAGTTGGAAGAATCTTTTTTAAAGCATCTAAAATGCAAAGAATGTGTATTTGTGACAAAGAAGCAAATTCGGGCTGTTCCGGATTTGTATTTTCTTCACGTAAAGATACTTAATTTGATCAGAAAAAATCAGGTTCTATTTAAATCAAATACAACTTTTATTTTTAAGAAGTGATTATTAATAGAGAAAATGGAATAAAATTGAACTAATTAAAGTAGCAAATGCCAATGGCTTTATTTTGTTTGAATGTATGGAGGCCAAAGCACTATATTTAAAAGCTGTCCGGAGGGTTGGAGGACAAAAGGGACCTAAACTAGTTCTTCTTTGTACTAAAATTACCTGAAGGATGTGTTGATAGAGATGAATGTTGCAGAGCTACAATTACCAGTTTGTCAAAACAAAGCAAATATACATGCACATACACGTTTTTTACTGTTTTTCCTGCTGCTGCATACAATTCCAGCAGCAAATGCTATTTTTCTAGCCTAGTTCTAGCTTGCTGTCTAGACAGTAAAACAATGAATAACCTCTGAGAAATAGTCTCAATACAAATGTTGTCTATTCCTTTTGTAACCTTGACAATAAGTTACTAACCTGGTTGAATACCAAGCTTTGTTTGCAGTCTACTGTACCAAAACTTTTTCTGACAGCAAATAAAGAATACTCACTGACAACTTGTTTCCAGCGTTGCGAAATACTAATGTGCTGGTCTGTTACAGAGCAGACGGCTAAGTTTTTGTCCCCACAGAATATTAATGCTTGAGGGTAGTAATGGCAAAAGATGGTAATTGTTCATCGTTTGTTTTTATTCATTCTGCAAAGTCTTCCACTGAAACCTAAAAGATCAAGACTGTCCGTATGCTGAAATAAGTAACTTCCTTCTAGCTTGCTGTTCTAAAAAGGACTTTTATTTGTCAAACACAGAAGATTTCATTAGGTAAATCTGTAGGTACGCACAAATCAGTTTGAATTCTGGGCTTTTTCTTTCCTTGTTTCTTTTTCTGGTGGCTGCAGCTTGCTGAGTAGAAACCAGTCAGAAAGTTTTCTTTTATTATGCTGACTTCCCATATCAATCAGATGAAGTCATTTAATTTAGCAAGGTAGGTAGTGGTAAGTGATGGCAGTCATTGTGTAGTAAAGTTGGCTTAAATGCTTAATGAAAAATGCCAGTTTTTAGATGTTTACGTCCTGGCAGCTCCGAGATTTACTGGCCTGAAAAGCCATGTGCGAGTCCATAATAAAACACTCTCTGAAGTATTGATTAGGGAGGCATCAAGGGAGTTTGCACACGTGCACAAGCACATACCCACATCCACCCACAAACACACACTGGCAAGAACATAATTTAAAGTATATACTCATTGCTCGGTCATAAACATTTGACATTTCTGTTCAAAGACGGAGGAAAGAAGAGTTTAAATTCTGAACTTACCTCAGCCAGTTAGATGTGTTTATCAGACTACGTTTCCTGAAGGCACGTAACATCAGCTCCTCATTGCCTCACATATACAACTTCGGGTGACGTCAGCAGCACGGCCGTCTGCGCAGCAACGGGAGAATACTCCTCTTTAAAATTATTGTCAGGTTTTAAATAGATTCTTTTAGGGAGAGCATGACAAAGATTAGTTTGCTTTTAAGTAGAAGACGACTAGGTGGCCTCTCTATTTTACTTTCCTTGATCTCCTTACAGAGCAGAGTAATACTGGGTTTGGATTTCTAATATGACAGAACCAAGTTAAAACTGGGGTGGGGGAAGAAAGATAGTTGACAGTGGGATGAAAATGAAACTCTCAAGAAAAGATATTGGAATAAAACTCTCAAGAAAAGATACTTGTTATATGGACTGCTGATATTTTATTTATTCTTTGAATATAATAATGTTATTGCTAGTAGGAGTTTAATTCTTCTGAGAACAGCTTAGTTAATAGGCTGTTCAGTTTGAAAAACCTCCTTCTTGGCTCTTTTTCATTTTTATATCGAAACTGTTAACGTCGCTAGCTTAAAAATCACATTGAAAAAGCACATCACTGCAGAAAATGCTTGGACATGACTCAGTTTTTAGCTGGTGTATGGATTGCAGTTATGTCCTCATCACCCTGTTGTTACATCAGAGCAAAGTTATACAGAAACTGTGTTGTAGCATGGTTCTGTCGCTTCGTTTCTTGGATGGCGTCAATAATTGCTTCATTCGTAGGGTCCCTTTAGCTAGAACCCTACCTGGTAACAAACCAGGTCAAGCAAAGATTTAATTATTTATATAACATGTATCCCTGTTAAAATCAGTGGGGAAATTCTTGGCCTTACCGACACAGTTCTGCTGGTGGCTTTAGCGAGGCCAGCAATAAAAGGGCTTACCGTGCATAAAGTTAAGAATGACTTTAGCCAAGTTTCTAAAAACTTCACGCCTCAGTTTTTTCATGTATAAATAAGTAATGCATACCACTACCTTTCTGCCTGCTCACAGTCTTTAAGAAGGTCAATTAGCTAATGCTTTGAAATAAAAAAAATGCTCTATGCTGCATGCTCTAATTATTATTATACATCTTAACATTATTTGAATACAGAGTACTTCAGAATATCCTTATTTCCATTTAATGTTTTTTTTTTCCCCTACAAAGCTTTGTAGATACAGGAGGATTTTTTTTTCTTTTGTAACCATAGTTAATGATATGAACGTAATACAATATTATTGTGTCTTCCAGGCTTTGTACTCGCACATTGTTTTCTTTGATTTTTCTTTGAAAGACAGATGCTGACAGTTCAAAAGCTATTTACGTAATTACTTTGATAGTAAACTGACTCGGGGGATAAATTTCACTGTCTGTATGGGTGTGCGTGAGTGTGCACGCGAGCACCCCTGATTGATAACATTCCTAGCAGTTTAATTGAGACATGTCAGAGGGATTGAGGAGAGCCTTGCCACGTCTCTGCCCCTTGCAGAATATGCTGGGTGCTGTGTGGCTGCGAGCAGATCCGTAGGCTGGCTGCAAGCAGACATTCTCATCGCTTGAGCATTTGCAGCAAAAGCTTAAAATGCCTCTTAAAGGAAATATTGGCTTTCTTAATTTCTCATTTACATTCTCATTCTGTCTAATAAATTATAATAAAGTATTTACTGTTTTGATCGCAAAAGCGGTTTCTCTGCCTTTTTTTTGCTTTGGTTCTGTTTTGGGTGGATATGCCAAGGTTTCTCCTGTTCGTTTTCTCACTTTAAGTGTGTCATTTGGTCATATTGGTGTCTTCATTCTAATGTTTATTAAAATGTTACTGTCACTGCCAGTCTGAGACTGTGAATCAGAACTAAGAATGTGTAATAGTTTATTTCACATTTCAGTAAATTTCTTTTACTACTTAAACACTATTATGGATAGTGTTGATCTGAGATGAAGTTTAGGTTTGGCGATACAGAATGCCACTAATATGAGTCTTCTTTTATTGCCATCTGCTGTGGGTGCTGCATCCACAAACATGGGTTTTTTTCTTTCCGAATCTCTTTTTGTGGTGATAGAGAATAAGCTGACGCATCTGGAAAGCATCTTTTCTTGGGCCATTCACTGTATCAACCCATAGCGTATACTTTGATGCTCTCTTGCCTGAGTTGTTTTGATAAGTTGTGAAAAATCTACATTTTGCCATTGCAGTGATAGAGTACAGAGAGAACAGTATGAGCACCTACAGCGATCTCCAGAAAGGCAGGTGGTCTGGTGGTTAAAAGCTTTGTTAAACATAAAATGTGCGGTATCTATTTGTTGTGGATCTGATGGTAATTAAGAGTAATTTTTGAGGCAGTCATGGCTGTAAGCCACTCTCCGTTTACTCCTCACTCAATACCTGTGTGAAGTGGGTCTAGCTTGCTGTCAAGTTATACACTGCAATAATGGGCACTTGTTTTTTCTCCCAGCCGTGCTGCATGGCTAGAGTGAAAGCACTGCAACCGTACAGATACTGCGTGTAGAGCACAGGCCAGCTCCAGAACCATTCCCAACTCTGTACTACTCGGAGCAGCTCTAAGTGAGTTTAATAGCGAAGCAGCTGAAGGTAGCTGCTGGGGCTGGTGACTTACCCTCACTGAGGTTTGCACCGCCTCCCAAGTTCTAGCAGTGTTAGCAGCCGCGGGGACAGTGCGTTAATTCCCGAGTAGCATAATTTAAGCAACTGTCTTTATGTGGTTGGTGTTGTAGTTACTTAAAATACTGACACGTTTTGCCCTGGAAGCTACTGAATTCTTAAAATGGAAATCCCTTAGCTGCCAAGGCACTTCACACCATGATAGAGGTTTAGATCTCATGCAGGTTAACAGAGAGAAAATAGTGACGATAGGACAGAAGTCCACCGTCCTTGCCTACCCACAATCTACAGCATCTGGAAAGGGATACACAAATGGCAACTGGCGGTCTAACTCTGCAGTGTGTTTTAATACACCGGAAAAAATTCCTGTCACTGAGTGTACTTAGGTAGTGACCAAGCAGTTGCCCACAGCTCACCATTAAATAAATGACGTCAAATATCATTTGGCCTTCATTTGTTACGCAAACTAAGTAATTTATGAATGGCAACTGTGAAATGGCAGGTTGGCTGGCCATTTCCACAAAAGAAATCGTAGAAAAGGTGTGCTAGGTAATAAGGGTAACATAAAAAATACCAAACTTAAACTACATGCAAACACTTTACATGATGAGCAAGACAGTCTGATTCAAGTACTTCTTTTTAATTTTCAGACTTTTATAAGCCACCAGTTGACTACAAGAAACCTCAAAACTATCTGTGATTCAGCTTATATAGATGTGTGGGTAAGGCAAGGGGAAATCTACCCCAAAACTTACCATCTCCCAGTAGACCCACACATCTGATCTCTCTTGCCTCTGGTTTTGTGCAGGTCACTTGAGAGTATGGCTATTCGAGTACTTATTTTGCAAGGAATGAGACCTTAAAGAATTGAAATTGTGATTAAGTATTATAGAAGTTTTTGGAAGGACAGGCTGATCACATGAAAATAAAGTACCTACTAAGCTATGTTTTCCAGAAAGTATTCTCCAACAAAAGATTTTTTCCCAAAGTTGACAGTGATAAATTCTCCCTTTTGGTTTATTTGCAAACTGAAATTGCTCAAGAAATGTAATGCAAGAAGGCTGTCTTTTGTCAGACTACTTCCCCTCCAGTTTTATAAGCCAAAGGAATTATGCATTGTACTTACTAAGTTAGTACGTAAAGCACCCCCTTTGGGCGTCACAAAGTTTCTTTAAAAAATGAGTAATAATGAAGAGATGGAGTTTGGCAGATTTGTCCCCAGCTGCGCGGCTGCGGTGTGCCTGCAACTCTGCTGCCTGCACCAGCACCTCATTGCCCTGACCGCTTGCTCTTAGTTCATCCAGACTTTCCTCTCATTCCTGCAATTCAAATAAAGCTGTTGTTTTCCCGGGAAAGAAGTTTTTTGCTCCTCTCTAGGTTAATCAGATTAAAGAAGAAACTGCAGTAGGTGGATGGCCCCGCGGCTGTGCAGTTGTTCCGTGTCGCGGTCAGGGCAGTGGCACGTGGAGCGTTCTGCTCTCTCTTGGGAAGCACAGCCTGAGCTTTGCAGCACAGGGCTGGATATCAACATTTCTTTTTCTGCCGCTGTCGGTAACTAACTCTGTGACCCCTCTGTCTGTCAGTTTACACATATGGAAACATTTTTCCACCTTTCAAAGGTGTGGCGGGGATTAATTTAACTTTACAAAGTGCTTTTTGATTCCCAACTGAAAGCTACTGTAGGAGCTCAAAATACACTGATGAACCAGTACTGGCTGAAGATCTTTGATGTGTGTCAGTGTATTTGTCGAACAGTTTATTTGACAGTGATTTCTTTTTGCTTACCCGAACTTTAGGACTAAGCCTATCCTGTGTATTCCTTCTCTCTCTAGGTCCTTCTCCCTCTCTCTCTCACGCACACCCACCCCTCAGTAAAAGTTTGGAGTAAAATATCTGCTGAACAAATAAATACAATATTTACTTTTAAGATGTTTCAGCGTGCCCAGCGTGTTATACTGCTGGTATCAGTATACTGATAGTCTTCATTAGGTGAGCATTACAGTAACCTGACATGCTAGCCACGGACAGGACAAGGAAGGGGCTGCCTTCTAGAATAATTCTTCTATGCCACTTGGAAACACTGCACCCTTTTTCCGAGGGAAAAACAAGTGAAGGATGGAAGAGTGGCGGTAGAAATTTCTGATTAATTGTATGGCCAGGTGGCAAATGCATTACTTGCAAGCAGTTTTCTGTCTCCAATGTTTGAAATAAAAATCATAACTTAAAAGTGTTTTTTTCGGCAGTGTTGGTATTTTAGCACTGGCGTCCATTCTTTCTCACAGCTTTTAACAGAACAGGTTTAAAGTCCTATGGTTTCTGTTTCAGTGTTTCTCTAGTTTCCAGCTTGTGCCACAGGTTTTTTGGAAACTATATCTGAGAATGTTCTGCCGTAGTTCTTTGTTATATGCTGAGAATTTTTTCACATAAATCTCTAGCATCTTAATAAAAAGTTAATCAAGTTACATTTCCTTTATATGAAAATGTTGATTCTTTGTGTTTTCCCACTTGTATATGGCTGTCTACAAATCCATTTAAAGGCTTGGACTTGGCTGACGTAGCAAATGGGATGCTCCTTGGGAGCGCAAGGTTGAAATTAAGTGAGTGTAAATTAAACTATTGAGCAAAGAGCCCTAACAGTGATACCTCTAAGGCTGTGGTACAATCTTCCAAAGAAAGCAGTAGATGATTCACCATTTTAGACATTTCAATCCAATCTAGAAAGCTGTAGTAAATATATTGTAGGGAACATTCCTGCACTGGCAGGGGGGTAGACTAAATGAGCTATTACCAGTAGCTCTTTTCCATGTCTGACTGATAGTTGGCTAGGAACATGTTTAGTATAGTCGCCAATTTTTCTTCTTTTTTTTTTTTTCACTTGGAGAGCACTAGTGACATTGGCAGAAGAACGCTTCCTGTGTTTGAGAAAGGTTTGTGTGGCAGGGTTGTCCCAAAAGCAAGCTATTTTCGGAGGAGGCATAGACACCGATAGCCTTAATCCTTTCCTAAAGCTTTTTTGAGAAAGGATTTCATAGCATCTGACTCATGTGAGAGGGTGTGGCAGTATTGGAGATATCCGTGGATTAGCTGCTACACATATTTTCTCGTCTTTTAAATTCAAAGTCAAATGATACTGGATATACTAATAGTGCCATTTTTTGGTTTAGTGTATGACTCATAACTTTTGGTTTTTTCTGGAATTTTTTCTTCCCTTCCCTTATAACCACTGTCCTCCTGGGTAGGAGGAGAATTTTTACAGAATGATTATGAGAGCAAGGTAGTCAGTTCCTCTGTCTGTGTCTGCTGAACTCTCCTATAAAAAACATCTAATGACCGTACAAATGAGAGACAGTGAGTTGCGTTTAACTCACGTTTTCTGATAGGTTTATGCAAGACTTTTTCCTTTAAAAATACTCATCAGTGGCAGCAACAGCGATAGTAGTTATTGGCAGTTTAAATGCTATATAATTTCATCCTAATCAGGGCAGCTGTAGATGATATAACAGGTAGCGTCCTGACAGCTGTTGCGTGCTGTGCTAGCAACAGTTGAGAAAGCTGGGTGTGGGGAGCTAGACGGGTATCCAGCACCCAGGAGACTTCTCTGCTTCCTCTTGATTATAGAGGGATGTTAATACACACCTTACAATGTCTGTAAGCGTCAAAGCACTGATGTGTCTTTCTCATAAGTTTCTGGCAAACATGTAATTGTCTTTCAAAACTGGAAGTGTTGATTTTGATCCCCCAAAATGTAAACAATGTTTAAAATTTGAAACTCTTTCAAAACGGGCAGTATTTTTCCCCCTAAAAAGGCAATGGCAAATAGATGAAAGGGCAAGGAAACATTGAAGGGGAACACCAGATCAAAGCCTGTGTACAGAATTATCCTCCATGGCTCATTTTCCTGTAGAGGGACAGGTCGTCATGTGCTGTATATTGCAATATGCTGCTGCTCTTTGGTTCTACTAAAACTTTGCTTACAGTGAAGCTGCAAAATAAAAACCTGGCTAGATCTAAATTTCGTCTCTTCTCTCTACCTTTTTTTCCCACCATATGATGCCCAGGGACTCCAGAAAGCCTCGCTGAGAAAGAAAGGCAGCTCATGGGTATGATCAATCAGCTGACCAGTTTGCGAGAACAGCTGCTAGCAGCTCATGATGAACAGAAGAAACTGGCTGCATCGCAGATTGAGAAACAACGCCAACAAATGGAGCTGGCTAAGCAGCAACAAGAACAGGTGAATGATTACTATAGTGGCTTTCAGCTTAAATAATTTTCTAGGAGGACTTTACAGTAGCTTATCTTTTAGGGTTGATACTTCTCAAGTTTGCTCTCCACCCAGAATTTTTTTTCTGTCTCTTTTCTTAGGTGAAGAAGTTAAAACAAAAACATAGTGGAAGAATGCTTTAATTTGCAATATATAAAATAGTGCTCTTTGTCTTTTAAAGATATACCTTCCAGTTTGGAGGTACTCTCTTCCAATAGTTTTTTTTCTAAAAATAAGTGTAAATAAGTGTACAAATTCAGCCCTCCTGAATAACCTTCCAATGCTGCCTGAATTAAGTGATGCTGAATAGGTATCAAAGGAACAAAATGCGGCATTTGGATTGTAGTGTGACAAATGAAAGGGCTGGTTTTGCCAACTGTGCAAAAAAGTGGGGGAGAAGAACATAAAGTCAGTGAACAAGTGTGACTTTTTTTCTTCTACACTTGAGAGGCTTGATTTTCAGCTCTTGCAAATATGCCCTCCACTGAAAATGCAAACGTGTTTTCACACGTGAACAGTTCCAACATGCACACACGGACACATGATATTTTATGCAAGAACACAACTTTCCTAACATATTTGCACTGTACAAGTTTTAACAGAAATGAATGTCCATTTTTGTACCTGAACACGAGCAGGGAATACTTAAACATCTGGTTTAAAATTTTGTCAGGACTTCATCCTGATACCTCTTATGTGAAAGCATTTTGGTCTGCCTGACCATTTATTTCAGCTTGTAATGAAATTTGGGGTTATATCATAGAATTGCAGCTAAGTGAATTTTATGAAACTCACAAAATTCTTTGAAATTTGTCATAGTTGTTGTACTTCAATGTTTGTATTGTACCCAGCGAGTCTTAAGATTCTAAACCACTGCTGACATCTTCAGACATTTTAGCCTTGGTTTTCCCTATTTTTGATTATTTAAAAACCTTATCTTAAATACTGTGTATTTTGGCCTCACACCCGAAATCCCACATAGGTAGAACAGGAGAAGTGACTTGTCTATTCAACTAGAGAATTTGTATCGCACTGTTGTTTACATGGAGAAGGTAGATGAAGGTGTGAAAGTGGAACTGGCAAGATTCTTCCACGAGGAGACATCCTGCAGGAGCCTTTCCTTTGCCCTATCTTTCAAAGTCACTACTGCTACAGGATGGCTGAACGATCTGAAAGTGAAAAAGGAGAGAATGGGAAAAGGCAGTAAGAAGTCCTGCAGGATTATTATTAGGATAACAAGGATTTATTTTAATTTAAGAAATTGTGTATAATTCTGTGCTATATAGAAATTAAAATAACCATACTTTCAAAAAAATGTATAGATAAAAATTATTTCGGTTGCTTAAAGAGAGGCTTTAGAAAGAAAACATTTGATCTTTCAGATGTGGGGTTAACTATGAGTGAGTGGTTCTTATGCTAATAGCTTAATAATAGAAATGAAAGAAAATACCTAAGGGGAAGAATGCACAAAATTCCTCCCACTAAGTATGTATAAGTTCCCATCTGACCCTGAGATGTATACACATACCAAAGGGGAAGAGCAGTACTCCTAATGTTTGTACTGCTGTGCTAGCTATTCATGAGAGCAGAGCTTTTGTGATGACTCAAATGAAAGTTTTTCAAGTTTGCTTTTTAAGTTTGAGATATACAGTGGTTTATCTCCATCAGTCCTCTGAGAACTCTAATTTGGTTCCGTTACTGTCTGCTGTTTTCCTTCACTGTGTGTAAAATGTGTCTACAGTAAGGTTCCCAATCATTTATTCAATGGAGAGGGAGGATGGAAGTCCTTATGGAAAACACACATGACTTTGAGAGGAGACTTACAACTACTCCATCAACTTCTGTAAATCAGTTTCAGTGTTGAGCTGTGTAGCCTTGCACTGCCCCCTTAGTTCCTTTCAGCTGATACACACGTTGAAGAGTCAGTGATTTTACCAAACCAAGTTCCAGTCTCTTTGTGTCTGTTTCTGCATCAAGGAAATATGCACACTAATGCCTTCCTCCTGGGTGTCAGATTTCCTTTTTTTTGGAATTTTTGAATAGGTGGTGCCAAACATAAAAAGAATATTACCGTCCATCCTACTTTTTTGCCTTTCCTGCCTTCTCCTACTATTTTCCAGCTTCTCTGCCAGTATTGTTCTTCCTCCAGCAAGTTGGAGCAAATGAGTGCTCACTTTTTGGGGATTTTAGCAGTGCCGTTTCAGATAATGAGAGAGGAGAGATTTTTGCATCAGTCCTTCTCCTAATATCTAGCACAGCGTTTTCCATAAGATTCCTTTTCACACTAGTATTGGCTATGAATTGCTCCTGAACATGAGCTCCTTGCTTCAGCAGCAGTCCAGGCTGCTGCCACCCACACTTGAAGGTTTCTTAGCTTATTAGAGCAGTTTAAAGAACCAAGCAGGATGGAAGTTTCCTATGTACCGACTCCAGGAATGATGATACATATCTCATGTTTCTTCTGTGCAATTTCTCCACAGATTGCAAGACAACAGCAGCAGCTCCTGCAGCAGCAACACAAAATTAACCTTCTTCAGCAGCAGATCCAGGTCAGAGACTGCGTCTCCACCCATGTGCCTGTTATCTCTCTTCTCTCCTTTCTGTTTCCCCATGCTTTCCCTCAGCCATGATTGTCATAGTTTCTTTAAGAATCTCTGCAGATGGCTTATATCTTATTTATGGAAACACGTGAGGACGTTACCTGTCATTAAGCAAAACCCATCAGTTTCTGGAAGGCCTTGTATGATTAACACTGCTCCTATAGGATCGGGAAGCAGATGTGAGAGGAGCTGGTCATGTGGGCAAGGGTTTGCGGGACCAAGTCCTCTTTCAGCCATAGATAGGAGTGGCAAAAATGTTGCCAGAAAGAGTTGGATTGCAATGGATCTCCTACAACTCTGTTTTTGAGGTTTTGCGGAAGCAGTTCTCTTCAGTGATCGGTAATCAAGTGTCCCTCCTTCCCTCTGCCCCAAGTGTTGAAAGTCCGGAAATTTTCAACAGTTTGGGTGAAGTATTGTCTGAATAAGAAACTGGTCAAAAGGTTGGTTAGATTCAGGAGAGCAACTGTGTAGATCCTAGGTATCTACAGGTTTATTCCTAGTAGTAGAAAAAAGTTGTTAACCCAGCATAACCAGGAAACTTTATTTAACCTCTTTTTTCCTTAAAGTATTCAGAAGTTTCTTTTCATGCCGTTGACTGTATATCATTACTTTTCTTCTATGTGTATATATGCATGCCCCTGTTTTGGGAATAATGCAAATCAGTTTGCCCATGAAGGTTTTCACAGAATAACGAAGGAGGGGGTTGACGTTTTACAGATATCTAGAGTCACAGTAAAATCTCTGTCTGTTTATGTATGCAATTGTATATAGAGCATTGCAGGTTGCTGCGGAAGTGGATGCTATGTTCTGTTTGTTCAGTAACAACAGGATTTTCCTTCCAAAGCTTCTCATTAATATTTCAGAATTAGTTCCCTAAAATCATGGACCATATCCGTAACTGGTCTAAGAAAACTTAATTCCAGCAAAATCAGAGGAGTTGTATGGCTTCACATGAGAAGAAAAACTGGCTCTATCGTTTCAGAGCATATTCGGTCAGTATCAGGACTTGGGTAACTATGAAAAAATTCTGGGGACGGTCCACCCCTCTGTTATAAGGCAACTTATGTACAAGATGTGCTTTGCTGAACATAGTTTTGAGATTGGTAAGGCCTGGGTTGGCCTTGACCTCTGTATTTTTTTTTCTTCTTTAAATTCGTGTGTGGGAGGGATTTTTTCTTTATTGCTGTATCTTTAATAAGACCTAAAAAGAAAAACAACAGTAGAACCTCTACAATAGCAAGGAAAGTATTTACATTTTTAGCATTTAGCTATGGCAGTGAGAGAGGAAGTTGTTTTATAAGCAGTGAATAAAAATAAATTGAAGTAACATAATTTGACCCCAACCCTTTTAAGTTTTAAGGCCTTGTAGATAAGAATGAAGTATGTCGTTTTTAGGGTAGTGGAGAACACTGATTATTGATAATGAGATATAGAGCCTTTCATCTCTTGATCCCTAGTCCAAGTTTGACCTAAGTCAGTAGTAAATGAAAGTCAGCTAGCTACCATCTGATGCAAGCTGCAAGCCTAAGAAATGATTTGGAAGCCTGCCTCAGGGGATTTCGGATGAAATATTGACCCCGCCAAGGTCAGAATTTCACCTCCAGGGTCCACTTCACACAAAACCCATCAGATTTGGGGCACCCTCCTTTTGGATGGTCACATGATAAAGGTCAAGAACGGAACAGGCAGAGAGACAATACTGTCCTCTTATTCCCACAGAGATGATCTATTTGTAGTGAAATTTTGATTATACTGCCTGCCTCTTGACAGTTCCGTGGTCTGTATGGTCGTGTAGTCTCACGAACCCTGGTTGCAGCCCAATTACTGTGAAGTCGCTGTTGGGGAAAAACATTTAAAAACAAAAAAACCCTTTTAGACAGTGGGTACAAACCAAAACATTTCTTCTCAGTTACATGCTTAGTTGACTGTCGTCAGAGAGAAGAAACAATTCCTGAAGAAGTCTGCCTTTGTATATAAATGGAGACAATGAAGTCACCCTAACATGCCCATGTTTAAAATGGTCTGTGAGTTTACAATCAGGTTATGGTAGGTGGAACAAAACTGTGACATGAATGTAGCTGTGAGTTCAGCTTTTCTGACCTTGCCCTAATTAATCTAACAGGCTTCTGTCACATTGGCCCCGAGTTTTTAAATAGCATTAGATTTATTGACAGGGAAATATTCCTACAAAGTCTGGATAACTATTTGACTTATGTGCAATTGAATGATTAGGCTGCAGTTATGAACACAACCTATTTATGACAAAGGAGTCGTTTTACTTGAGCCAATTTTTTCTAAGCTTGTAAGAGTTGCCATAATTCCAGATAAATTATTACACAAAAAAGCTATTGAAATATTGTATTGAAAACATAATACCCTAAGGTTAAAAAAAAGCACAACCTGACTGACCCCATGATTTATGACTCCTTTCTCTAAGTGCGCTAACTTGGAAACAGTTCCCTCTCTCCCTACCCCAGCATACAATCGCCGATACACACAGAGTATGTAAGCAGGGAGAGACTGCAACGTGTCTCTCCTCCTTTGAGGACTGCAAACGCTGAGTGTAACTACGGCTCAATTAAACTAGCCACTTCTGTGATGCTGAAGAAAGATGCATTAGCTACTTGAGCTTAGAAAAATGTACCTGGCATGTGAGTCTCTAATTGACATTATGTCTTTTTCAAGTCCATCTCGTCTGAATTAACTGGAAGGAGGTTTCACTAACAGAAGACAGCCAGCTTATCTTCATATAGTGAGTTAAGTAAAGAGATAATGCTGAACAGGAGAAAAGTTGCAGATTAGATTAAACTTCAGATTCCGTATGACCTCAAAATGCTAATATATGTCTGTACAGGATTTTGTGACTTGGCAAATGGTTATAATATTTTTTTTTCTGCTTTTCAGGATTTCTAGACCTAATTTGTGAAGAGGTTCGAGTTTCTCTGAATAATTAACTAAACCTCCCCCCATCTTATTTTATGCCACTTTGGAATGCATCCTCCCATGCACGCTGCTTTCTGTTCTATTTAATCTTTGTGTGTATGAGTATGGAAAAGGTATTAGCTTTAACAGTTTTTGCCTGCTGAGTATTCGGGGTCTTTTCCCCTGCACACTTCAGTCTTGCTATTTTACCAGATATGAAACTGGAATGAGTATTCTGTCCTGTTAAGTTTTGTGCATCAACAGTCCCAAAGATCTCAGGTTGTGTTTCAGAACAACTCCATAGTGACCTGCAGCTGTAGAACAGGCTGCGGAAAGAGCATGCAGACAGCAAGTGTGGGTCACCAAGCTTTTGGACTAAGTCTGGTTTTGTCCTTCATAGCTCAGGGGAACTCTCACTGTCACCTCCCCCTCCTCTTTTGTGCGGCCACAAGCCACTTCCTGGCGTCCTTGCTCTAGAACATGGTGAAGTCTGGGGGTCTGTAGCTGTCCCATCAGGTGGGTAGAGAGTGAAAGAAGCTTGAAGGCTAGATGCTCCTTTTTCGTGATGCTGAGCTAGTCCCCAGGACAGGCAATGAGCGTGCGTGGTGGCGTGCCTTGAGGGGTGCCTCTGAGATGCAAAGTTTTGCGGGGTGGTGCAGTTTGCATTTTCCACTTGCTCAGAGAAAATGTCTACCCCAGGTTGACAATTGAATAGTTTGCGTTGAAGCTCAGTGACGAATGTCACTTTAATTGAACTATATTTAAAATGAAATATGGTTGTTGAAATTCATAAAGCAATTCATATTCAGTAGGGCACTGTTGATAAAATAGGTCAACCTTGCAGCCTAAATTGTGATAAAACTGATGCTGCTAATCTCACAATTTTGTAGAAAGCCTGACAATGTTTTATGTTTTTCCCTCAAGCCCCAGCTCTTAGAGTCACGTGATGACAAAAATGCCAGCTTTCATTTCTTCAAAAACGTAAACTTCCAGCTCTCTTATTTCCAGGCAAAATCTGAAACCATGAGCACTACAAGTTCCAAAATTAGAAGGCAAACAAAACGGAGGCCAAATGTTGTTTCTTAAACTGTTCTGATTTTTAGTCAAAATTTTTTTTGGAGAGCCCAGCTCGAGATCTTGGAACATTTCAGGTTGCCAATAATGTAAAACTAAAATCTCAAAGCAGCAAGAAGCAACAGCACTGCTTTACAATAGCTCTAACATTTGGGCCACAGTTTTGTTTGACTTTTTAGTTCAATACGGCCAGTACTTTGTTACTAATTTGTATTCATTTCTGGGTGATGTACTTAGCCCAAGAACTGAGTGCTATCTGAAACTTCAGAGCAATTCCTGCCAGACAGCAACCATTTGATGACTCCGTGTGTTTTAATAGAGGGTTTTCTTTTTCCTTCAGTGCTAGAGACTTGTCAGCAGATGTTCTAACGGGATTTCTGTTAGAATGTTCGGACCTCTGAAGAATGAGAGGATCCTGACTGAACTCTGATGCAAAGCTAGAAAGGCACGCCTCTAGCCCGCTCCGTCAGCCAGGTGGGATGTGACTTCTGCCCGGTGCCTGGCCGGATGGTGCAGGCAGCTCCAGAGCCTGGTGGGACCTGGCAAGCGTTCCAGGAGGCCCTCCTCCCGGGAGAAAAGCTTACCGTGGCCTCAAGCTTTGCAGACCCTTGTCTGGCAGGGAGCGTGGGCACCATGGCCTTCCAGACTCCGTGCCCCTTTGGGTCGCGGGCTTCCTGGCTTTCCTGAATCCCTCAGCTGCCCTGGGTGTTCTCCTGGCTCCAAATAAGGCTTTCCTTTGTGAGTCTGGATCCAGATTTCCGTCCTCCCCACCCGCCGTCAGCTGGCTGTGTCCCTTTCCCCATGAGTTGTGTTGGTAGATGGAGAGGCCTGGCTGCACCAGTATGTTCCCAAATCAGAATATTCCCATTCTCATTAAGTTCTGAGGTTTAAGGTGTTGTTCCAATTTGGAATGTAATAAAATCTTGAACACTTGGAATTTCCTGCAGGATGGTTAGTCCCTTTTGTAGCCAGGTCTATTTTTCAAAATCTAGCTATATTTTTGGGGAGGAAAGAAGGATTTTGTTTCTGAGTTACACAGAAGTTCAGAAAAATATTTCTTAAGCTTAACATGCAAAGTTTTGAAATGACACAGTTGTTATTGTCAAAACTTTCCAAGTACCAAGAGGCTCTGGGTTGATTCCAGCCTTCCAAAACACTGGTAAAGAGACCTGCTTCCAGAGTGCTTTAGATATCATAATTTACCCACACAGTTATCTGTGGTGATTTTTGTCGTCGTCGTTGTTTAGATTTGTTGTTGCTTTTGAATTCCTCAGGTGAGCAATCATCTGTTATCCAGAACTGACTGAATGATGTTCAGGCCTGTTTATGTTCTCTTTCTTTGAGAAAACACTGAGATTTTGATTGCCCCATTTCAGATGAAGTTTAGTTGTAAAAAGTACCGGTTTCTCTTTCTTATTGTGAGAAGACACTGACCGTTTGACTGTACATAATGAAATGTGAAGATTTGTTCCCTGCCCCAACAAGTTTGCACTCTAAATTATACTTCCAACACAGCTCACCCTTTCATTTTCTGTCTCCTGCTGGAAAGCAAACTCCAGCAGGCCACTATGTCAGCTAAGTACTTGGAGTACTTTGTGCCTATAATAAGGAGGGTAGAGATCCTTACCCTTAATCCTTGCCCTGTTGGTATCATCTCAGTGCAACCATAAGGACTTGTGAAATTTCTTTCCTGGTCCCCAGCTTCTTGCATGCCTGTAACCCAGAGTTCTCTAGGAGGCTTTAAAGGGCAGTAGGTGATGAATCCTTCACTCGAGATACAAAAATGAACAAGCACTACACAAGTGCTTGGTTACAGATTTAGTAATGTCTGTTGCTTCTGAATTACCATTTTCCCTGGGAATTCTGATTTTCTAAGAAGTCAGTGACAGCAGAGCAGTGCTTCATGGTGCTACGACCCCTTTGCAAGCCGTGGCACAGCAGAACAGTATTGGTTCTTCCGTAATTAGAGTCCTCTTTGCATATCAGAGAGAGGTGAGGACAAAAGGTTTCCTTGGTAGACAATAAAGCTGTTGAAGTGAGGGCCTGATCCAACTCCCACTGAACATAGTGAAAAGGCTCTTATTCATTTTAGTGGGAGTTTAATGAGACCTTTCTTCAGTAGGAAACTGTGAGAAAGTATCTTCCTTCTCACTCTGCAAAATGTTTTCAGAACAGGCTCTGTCCACTGAGACGGTTTGTTTTTTGTTTTGTTTTTTGCCAGTGTGGATATGACAAGCTGTGACTGCACAGTCAAACCGAACAGGCTCGTAGATTGGGGACATTTTGTCCAAATTCATCATGTGTCAGGAGCAGCTGTTTTCCTGCAACTTATAAACATGGGCATACTGGATTCAGTGAGACAGGCCCAAGAAGGAGTCACACTGCAGCCTTTCCCATGACTTTGCAACCTCTTCCCAAACAACTGAGGTTGCCGGCAAAGAGGCTAAACAATTGTTTCTCACAAAAGCTCTGCAGCTGATGTCCTATCAGTTATCAGAATAACTCGCCTGTCCCTTGAGCAGGAAAATGCCCCTGGGAAATTAATTATTCAAAAAAACAACCCAAACCACACAGACAAAAAAGAAAAAAAGACGAGGTTGGGGGAGGAAGTAGGGAAAGGGAGCAGTGAAAACAAAAATCTAGGCTAGCAGTCAGAATGAGCTAATTACTTTCAGCCTCTCAAGTTCAGCAAATAACGTGTGTGTTTGGCTGAAGGACGTGATGCATGTACTTTAGAGTAACCTATGGGCCTTCACTTCCTTCCATTACCATAAAAGTTAAGTTACGTAAGAAATTGCAGAGGTGTTTATCTACGCTTATTCCTGTGCAGAGCGACATTTTGCACCAACGTACCATGTTTTTACTTCCAAAGATTACCTGTAGAGCAAGCATCTACAGATAATTCGGTCTCAGGCCTTTCCTACACTCTCACACAATCCAAATTTGCTGACTGGCGTAGTTGCACCAATGCAGTCAAGGAGAATCTGCTTGGGATTTGTACAACTTGAATTTATTGAGATTGCAAGGGCATGTTTTCATCCGATAAATCAGCTTTTTTGCCTATGCTGAGCTACACGATTGCAACAGCACTTGCTGATAATGAAGCTTTCTCCAGTGTTACCAGTCCAAATGTTCTAAAATTATGAGATTGTTTTGAACTTCGTGACATTTTTCTTGTAATTTTAGCATCTTTTCTTAATTTCCTTTTTGTTACTGAGCTTTCAGTGTTCCCATTTTCCAGTTCTTTCACACAATCACAAGGGAGGGCCAGAAACTTATTTTTATTAAAAAACCAAAACAGAACACTGAAATACCCAAAATAATCCAGCAGCTAGGACTGTAAGAAAAATGCCAGCAGTCAAATAGTCTTCACAGCTGGCAACACTGTACTCCAAGGCCTCATCTTGGTCTCTCTCCCCTCAGCAAGCGTTCTCCCGGGGACGTCTCCTTCCAGGGCCCTGTCTTTGTTTCCAGATCCCCTCTCCAATTTCAGCATCTCTCTGAGGTACCCCACAACTTTACCACTTCCTTTCACTTCCAGCTCCCTGACATTGCAGTACTAAGCAATCTTCCTTACGCAGCTACCCACCCTTTCCTGCATCAACTCCTCCTTTCTGCCAGCCCTCCCTTTTCTTTTCCCTCCTTGTCATTATTTCCACAGGCTTTTTAATGGTTTTGGTCAGTGTTTTATTGGCTATAGAGCGCACATGTGTCATTTTGTGAATGTTCGTGTACAAAATGTGTGGGATGGTGTACCTGTGTGCATGTGAGCTATGTTTACGTTTGGGTACCCGTGCAGGTATTTACACAGCAGGCAGCAGAGGTACAGGAGCAGCAAGTAACACGGTAGTTTGTATAAGTGGCTTGGGAAGATGAACGTGAACTCTTCATGGCTGTGATCTCGTCCGTATGGAGTGTGTGTAGTCATGAGCACTTTTGTTGTACAGCCAAAAAAGGCTGCTACTGCTGCCTCTGCAGTAAGGTAAAGCAGGAGATAACATTAAATTTTTTACTGCTGGCTGGCGGAGGTGTTTAGGATGTGTTTTCTTTATATCTTCATCCGCCCCTAATTGAAGATGCTTTAAAATTGAATGACTAGCAGTCAAAACGTGTTTGCTTCAAGCTGAGAAGAAAAATGCTGGTGTCTCTGCTTCCAAACTGATTGCGCTTTGTACACAACTGACAGCCACAGTCACTTTGAGTGACTGATAAGTGGGAAGCTTTGCCACTTATCAAGGAATGCACGCTGAAAAGAAAGGACTGGAGCCGTTCAGATGCTTTGGCATGTTCAAAATAACATCTCACATCAGTCAGACTCAGAGGCACTAGGAGACATTTCAAAATAAACTTTATATCTATCTATCTATCTAGAGGCAAAGATTCAATTTAACAGACAAATCACTGTGTGGCATCATATTGGCTCTGAAAAAGAGAACATCATCATAAGGGTCACCAGTTGCAAAATGACTCAGGTGCATAATTTGAGAGCATTTATTGTAGGGTGTCACTCCCTAGAACAAACCTAAATTTGAAAATTCACAACTGCATATCATTCTGGTGATTTCTCTAAATTGGGGGGTTTCACCCCTGTTGGCCAAGCAATATTTAGTTTATATAGCACGTGACACCCTGAAACATCCCAAAGAGAATGAAACTCTAAGACAAATTATGATCCCATTTATTTCCTCTTTGATATTATGGAATATGTTTAGGATTGCCGGGCGTTAACTAAAATCACGAATCGGTTATTAGGGTTATTTAGGAGTTGCTGTGCTTTTCAGTGATACACAGCATGAATAGAAGAGGAAACTTCTTTTGGTACATGTTTGTTGGTGATACTATTTGGTGATACTTACATTATGAGATTTTGACCTGCAGGAGCTGAGGTGTGAGGGTACATTTTCTTGTACTGACTCTGTAATGACAGCAGTAACAGCCAATGTAGGGTTTGATAGGTCCACTGGAGGTGGTAATGTTTCAACCTGCCTTAGCAAGCATCATAGGAGTTAACTTGTTAGAGCCATCCCTGCAAACATTGAGTAGAAATACAAGCACACGTCATACTCAGAGCTGAGATGGGGTGGGGGCCTTCACGTAAGACGGGAAAACAAGGAGATACAAGCAAGTAGTGTGTCATTTCCCAAACTGGAACTTGAACAGGAGATACATAGTGTTGACCTGTGTCCACTAGTAGTACTTAAACACAAAATCTTCTCATGGCTGCTGCCAGGTTTGCACCTCTTGTCCTAGCAACATTGGGAGTGTTGATATATAAGGACCATTATCTTTTGTTATGATTCTAAGCACTGCATCTGGATATCTAATTCTGCCCAGCTTGTTCTATCTAAAAGGGTTGCTTTTCTAACCAAAGTGGCTATATTTGAGAGACAGGTTATGTTTGGCATTCCAAAGTTGCTACCAGTCCTCATACCTATGTTATCAAGAGGGATAAATTTGAGGATCTTTTAGTTTCTGCTGGCAATGAGTTGCTTTTCTGATTCATCTCTTGCCATGTTAAGTGGTCACGACTTCATTTTGATGGCTCATTCGAAATAGAGTACTTCAGACTCTCTGCTGGAATAATGGCTTAAAATGATTCAGAGGGAACAGTATGGTTCCACCTACTGAATCAACACCACTGTCTTCACCACCTTGGATTTTCCTCAGACATCATGCCTTACCCTGCATAGTTTAGGAGGCAAGATGAGCTCACCATTGGTGTTAATAGCATGCAAGAGGCCAGAGGAAACGGTTTTATTTTTGTTGTCCGCTTTCGACCAGTTATCTGCTACTGAATTGTATTGCATAAATTAAAGCGGAGGGCAATTACTTACGCTTGGTATTTGTAAGAAGAGTAAATGAAACAGTTTAATCACTTCAAGGATAGCGATTGAAGGAGCAATGTGAGTGAAGCCTGACTTAGAAGTTCGGAGAAAGAGAGGAAAAGGCACAGTTGTCTCGTGGAAGCCTCTGTTGAGCAAAGATGAACTAGAGAGTTAAAATCTCATGCCAGCCGTCTGTATTTTGCATATTGTATTTAATATCTGTTTAAGTTCAACTTCCACATAAGAAAGTTGAACAAAATGGGTATTGGGTAAATAATTGTAAGGAACCATTTCAGATTTTCTTTCAGATTGGTTTGAAATATGCTTTGGAGAGGCTAAGAAGTATATGTCAGAGTTTCTTGTATTTAGAAGTTAAAAGAATTGAAGTTCCAAGATAAATGTAATAAAGCTATAAAAGCTAAAATGAAGACTTATATGAAAGGTAATAATAATAATTAAATGGGACAAATTTAATTCACGGTACTTGGAGTTTATAAATATTTGACACAATGAGGAAACTCATTTAAAATTGTATGTATTACAAAATAGTTTTTATCAGGTTTGACTTCTTTGAAAGACGATAGTGATAGTGTTCAGCAAATTATTCTAAAGTTGAAACTTGGATAGTTTCAACAAAATTGTTCATAGATAGCAATTTAAAATGGATTTGGACAGAAATGATAAAGAGATTTCTACACTTTTGTATGCTGTGAAAATTGTATACAAAGAAATACATTAGTTAGGTAATGAAGGCAGGCATTTGAAAGTTACAAGTGCCAGAATTAGGTTAAATAGGTATCTTTATTTTACTTCCATGTATCTCTGTCATACATATTGAATAAAAAATGGTATCCTGGGGGAGTGAATTACGTGATAATATAATTGTAGACTGTACTCACAAGAGGGAAAATGAAAATAATGTTGACAACCTTAATTCTGGCATTCCCTAATGTTTGAGTCCTTGACTTTTCATCCAAAGTAGCATTATTTTAACTGTGTTTCTATGTGGTTTTAATGGCCGTAAAAGCACATAATACTGATACGCCAACCACCTATAATGTATTGTCAGCACAGCTTGAACCCTGAAATGTCAGCATGGGAGAAGTGCCAAATGTCACTTGAGTTACAGGAGAAATGCTATGTTCTTCCGGGCTACCAGGAGAAAACAGTTCTTTCGCTGTGGTGGATAGGAGCCCGTACTATGAAACCCCTCTCTTTCTGTATTTTGTTTCCTTTCTTCCCCCTTTTTTTTATTTTGGTCTCCGTCAAAATAGAGAAGGCTTTTTTTCTGTTGCTGTCCTTCTTGGAAAGGGAGATAGATTGCTTGAGTGCCTTTGTTGAATTTGGGCTGGCTAAGTTGGAAATGGAGTTTGACTCTTTCTTTTCAACGCGTGCCATTTGCTCCCCTTTTCTCCTTCAGTGGGCTTGGGACCAGATCGGTTGTAATCACAAGTTGCCACTAATCAATTCTTTCCTCCTGATTTACCACACTCTTTATGCTTTAGCAAGAAAACTGAGGCTGAAAGTACAAAATTCAAAGCCACAGATCTTTTAGTTAAGGATTCTCTTGCTTTGAGTATTTGATGGAAGCCTGTTTAAGCATTTGTCCCTTTAAAGCTCTGTGTGGTGAGAATGTGTTTTCTTATCTTCCACACTGCTTGTAGAACCTTGTCTGCGGTTTAAGCATTACTGAGCTGCAGCCTGTCAGCGAGAGGGGCTTTTTTATATACTGTGTGTAATGAGTTTTAAGTTCTTAACATCCTTAAGAATCACGTACGTCTAAATTAAGCATCATTTCCAGTTTCTTTAACCCTGGAGTCCAAATTTGTAGTCCAGGAACAAGTGAGCATATGTTAAACAGCTGACTGATTACATTCTTCACCTTATACGCAGAAGTAAGCTGCCTTATACACGCATAGACACACATTTGCATGCATGCATTTGGAATGCCCCAATTCGGATATCTATTACAAACATGATTACTTTTCTGGACATCGATTTTTAATGTCTCGAAAGGATTTAAGGAGGAAGGAATAGGGATGTTTTCCATGTGGGGCCCACTGGGTATTAATACTTATCAAATTCTAGCTAATCTTAGATGTGAATTGTTCAAGGCTTTATGAATTCTTCGGCCCTGCTGACAGTTCCTCTTCAGCTGAAATCATGGCAAATAGAGAGAACCTTTAGTTTAGATAGAGAGGCTGATGATCGCAGTATTTCCCAGTGATGCAGACAGACTGATGCATGCACTGGGATATACAAAGTAAGCAGAAATGGACTCAAATTATTTGAATTAGAAAACTTTAAGGAAATAAAACTTTCAAGCTTCCTTCTTTTCCCCTTCTGTGATTCTTTGGATGGCTCTACAGCTACAGACACCCCTATAAAGGTTGCCTCTGTTCTTCCACAGAACCCAGTCCTGGCAGCAGGAGATTTCTCTGGGTAGGATAGCTCCCCAGATACATGATAGAGCCAGGAGTTTCTTTGCCATTGTGTTAGGAAGTAAAGTTTTGGAGAGCTGATACATTCTAGTGACTGAACTAGAATTATGTTCTATTTTTTTTATTTCTTCTTTGCTTGAGACAAAAGGCAGATTTCAAATGTTATTTTTCAAGAATTTTAGCCTTCTGTATCATGAGTTTCAGGGTATTATT